>CM076580.1:1297189061-1297503759 GCA_034641835.2 Pinus albicaulis | reverse complement strand
ATCAGTTTTATTCCTTAGATGAACAAACTAAGTGATTATTCTATAATATCATGATTATGATGTTAATTCCTTTTGGAGGAGGATCATGTATAACCATGCAAAATATGTATTAACTTTTATTGAAAAAGAATATACTTATTTGTATGTAGAAATATACCTTGTAGTATTAAACTACATTGAATATGATTGTTTAGTACAATCTTTGGAAAAGAGGACATGTATTTATAATCTTGATTGCATATTTTTACAAAAAGAAAACATACGTTTACATGCTCACTAGCATTGAAATTTTCTTTGGGAAGATTCGTGAAGGAGGTTATGTGCTTCGTTGTGTAAGCACTCCTTAGGGAGACTCTTTTGGAATCGATATGCATTGCATGCATGGGAGCAACATTTTTTATGTTAGCTCGCACTCCATGCACTAAAAGTAATAGCGTAAGGGTTAGCTATTTTGATTAAATATATGTAAATCACATGCATAAATATCTTAACTGATGTATCAGTTTATTTTAAAGAAAAGCTTGGGAGATGTAGCCATTTCCTTGCAGGAATGTGTGCTTATGCGATGAAAGCATTAATTATTGTGATGAATATTATTGTGATGACATATAACCAGCACATATGAGGTATGTGTTGTTAAAGGGAGAATGTCAAAGTACTTTACTTGCATGTCATGAATATACATGAGTAGATGGAGAAGCTACTATAGTACAGATATGTGAAATGATTGATTAATACTTTATGAATCGTGACATCATTTTATGTTGAAGGCATCATAGCGGGGAATCATGGTGACATGTACAAAGGAATATTATGTTGGTCATGTACAAAGGAAAATTATGTTTGTCCTGGTGGCAGGTAAATGATTAATGTTCATGCAGATGAGTACGAGTTGCAGGAAGGTCCAATGTACGATGGTCCCTTGTAGGTACATCCATGCCACCAAGATGTGAAGATCTGAATATATGAAGACTCGAGGGTAAATGGTATCATATTTATTGTAATGGCTTTAAGCTAACTATTTGCATATTTCCTTGTAAGAGTATATAAACTATGGTTAAGGTATGGTCTCCCTTATAAGCCATTGAGTGATGGGCTGAACACCCTCACGAGCGTTTAATAATAAAATTAAACGTTTGCTAGTTTTCACCCTACGGGGTTTCCAGGATATATTGGTGTTCAATGATGTGATTGATTATTGTGTCAAGTTGATGATGTTGATTCCTTTCTTGTTATGAAGTTCATAATGGAAATTATGTGATGACTATATGAGTAATGAGATGAATGGAAGGTTACATCATATAGTATTATGTTAATGTACTGTAATGGAGGTTGTTAATGGTTAAGGAGTTTACTATTCTTATTTATAAAATTACCCTATGAACTGTTAAACATTCTATGTAATGATGAGTAACTTGTATAAAAAAAATTACTCCTTACATTTCCATGTGAAGTTAACGGTGTATGTTACATTTGTTTTTCACAGCTCTCCATGTTGCTCTATTTGTTCTTGAGACATAAAAATCCATTCCAAAGATTAAAAATATGGTTTTAACACCACCACCTTTAGCTCAGCCCACATAGTTAGTGTATTTGATCAATGAGAAAGCCCGATACAAGTGAGAGAATTTCATTCGACGATGTTTGAATCACCCACACAATCACTTACGTGAACCTATATTAATGAAACTATGCTTCTAATCGCAAATTAGGTTTGTAATGCAATGCCAAATGTGGCTCGTAAAATCCATGAGACTTTATTTCAATCTATTGTAACAATGGTAGTAGAAACCATTTTTATGAGGATTTTGCAGCAAGTCTGCCCCCGACGAAAAATGAAACCTTGCCGATGGCCCAAAACAATAATTTCCCTTCCCCATCAAGAATGTAAGTTGGTTATCAATCAATCGTTAAAATTATAGGGTCTTCATGAAATAGTTAATAATATTTTCATTTATAATTATATGAATTTATGAAAGTTTCTATTTAGGGTATAGTTTTATATATATTAAGTGTTAAAGAGATCAAATCTCTTGACATGCAAACTTTTTCTCAAATTTTACACTCAAAAAAATATTTTTGTATTGATATTTGATTCATTTTTATGATTGATGGATCTATGATAATTAATAATAATAACATTGTTGAGAGGAGAGCTCCTCTCCACCCTAGTATGACGTGTTGGGAAAAATACTGAGAGGGGGGGGGGGGGTGAATCAGTATTTAGGACTTACTCAAATATTTTTACTTTTTCTTACTTCAAAACCCATACGCGACTTTGCTAAATCAGACTCGCGTATACACGCGGATATCCTTCATAAAACTCGCGTATACACAGAGATATTATTATGCCATTAATTCTTTACTTAGTTCTATGCAACATTCTTTCTTCTGATGATTAGATAACAGTAAGCATGTGCAGTAATAACAGAATAAACCATCACACATAAGCATCACACATGAACACCAGGATTTTTAGGTGGAAACCCAAGTCGGGAGAAAACCACCGGTGTCGTTGTCTCAGCCTTCAATATTTTATTATAAAGAAAACATCTTACAACTATGTACTGGTGCCGACACATAGCAATACCCAGGCACCCACCTGCGCTCATTTACCAGCCTTTCCTGGAAGGGAGATACGACCCCCTGTTCTCGTTTACCATCCTCTCATGGAAGGGAGCTACGACCCCCTGCTCTCGTTTACCAGCCTCACCGAGAAGGGAGCTACAACCCCCTAACTGAAGGCTACAACCCTCAGCACCACCATGGACCACGTTTCATCAATTTTCACACTAGATCCAAAAGATTCCTTTAGAACACAACTTGCAGGCCACTTTTCATCATATTTTCAGACTGGACCCACTCCATACATTTAAGCTCAATCATACATCAAAACGGATACTTATCAATTCAGAGAACCCAGATCAGATAGCAGTAACACAACAGAACAAATCAAACATTTCATACTTCATCCTTCAACAAACCCTAGTTTTCATACGTGCTTTCCTTTCACTGATCCAGCGTATATACGCGCCTTCATTCATATAAATCTGTGTATACCTTCAGAACTGATTTCACAACCCATATGCGCTTTCACTTTATCCAACCTGCGTATATACGTGCTTCCACTGTTATAAACTTGCGTATAGATCTTCAAACATTATAGAGCAGCTTAATTCTTCAGATCAAATATTCAGTTCAGATTTTACCCTTTACTTCAGACAGATGTTCGCCTCATCTCAAATCTAAGCATTCCATAAACAGATCTAGAAGATACAAATACATTTCAGATCTAGATTCCCTTCTTCATCATTTTCTTCATAGGTGCATCACAGATTCAGATCTATCATCAAACTATTACCCTTTCTATTCAGACATATTTCAGAGTGAAGTATTCATTCAAAACCCAGACACTTGCACACAAATGCACTATGAATTTCTTCTCCTTATATCGGTTTACCCTTTTTCAATACCATGAGCCAAAACCACATTAGTTCCAATGGTATTCCTGGACGAGATCACATAGACATACCAGCGCTCAATACAATGGGTCAATACCATGGTAATAACCCTTGGTTTTACATATTTAGAGCGCATTTGACCATACGCGACTTGGCACGTACTTTTCCGCGTGCATACGCACTTTCTCCTTGACAAACCCGCGTATTCGTTGTGACATATACTTTTCATCATTACTATTGCACATACTGATATTTCTTTCATCATTACATCTGAGTTGCTCTGTAGACACATCAGATTTACATGATTAATTAGAATATCAAGTCAGTTTTCATCAAGTACAACTTCATCAAGAAGGTTTCCATTATCTTCTTCAAGTGTTGCCATCATCTTCATCAAGTGGGTTGCCATCAAGGACAACACATTGCATCATATTTCCAACAATCTCTCCCTTTGGACTTGATGGCAACCACGATGGTGTTTGATCACCACAACAGATAGATACATTAAGCATAACCATTCTTCTCCCCTTATTCAAACACCATGTCACTCTCCCCCTTTGACATCAAGGGCAAAGGGCGGATCAATACCAACACAAGGTTTTCTCCTCATGTAGACTCCATGCTCCATGTAGATCTGATGTGCACTGAAGTTTCCATGCTCCCCTTGAGTTCATGCTGAATCTTCAAACATATTTTTCAATGAATTACATGACTCTATGACCTTCCTATCACCAAGGACTCATACTTACATCAAAGCTATCACCAAGGACCCATACTTACATCAAAGATCCAACCAAGTGGATTTACATATGAGACTCAAATACCCAACCAAGAGGGTTTACACATTTTGACTCAAGTACCCAACCAAGTGGGTTTACAAATTTGACTCAGCTACCCAACCAAGTGGGTTTACAAATTTTGACAAGTCCTTACATGACTGAATATTACAATTTTACATCATGGGTCTTAACAAGACCTTTTTATCAAATTACAAGTATGACTTTTTATGACCAATACCAGAAAGACCTCAAGAGAGAGATCATATTTCAGAATCATCATAATGCCAACAATGCATTATACTCAGCAAGACTAGTGCTCCCCCTAAAAATGTGCATCCAAACATCCTTTCCATATGTCCAAGGCTCCTCCTTAGCTTGTGCAATCTGAATACTTTTAACAGCAAGTCATCAGCAACAATCTCTGCATGATCTGTCTGGATCTCCGAATCATAAGACTTCCATCATATCCAAAAGATATTCTTCATCAAATAAGCAATTCGGGCTCATCCATAATCTTCAACATAAGAAACCATGTATCATTTCATTAGCATGAGTATAACCAAAATAATACAATCATTAGCAGTCAGCCTGATGCTCCCCCTGAACCTCTGCTCCTGATCTTCAGCTGTCATCCCAATTCTCTTATCATCAATGCATACGCGACTGTGTCTGCTAGAACTCGCGTGTATACGCGGCTTTAGTTCACTGAACCCGCATATGGAAAGTGAATTATAGAAAATTTCACATTCCTCCATCTCCCCATAAATTTTTCCTTCCTATACCTGTCTTCTTCATGTCAGATGCTCTGTTAGCAATAATCATAACCAGATTTTCCAAATCAACCATGAGAATCATCATACATTGCTCCCCCTGTGACGATACATTACTAAGCTCCATAATGTATCTCACATCACTTCTGCAGTCATTGAGAGAAGTAAGCTTTAGAAGCTGATGACTGCAGTAGGGTCAATATTCCCTACGTTTCTGACCGGTCCTCCTTCTTTTTCCAAATTTGCTTGAAATTTCTAATTGTGTGTTGAAAATTGTCCACTTTCTCAGATCTGTTCAACCTACATTATTTTTCTACATGTCCATACTTGTTACAAGAATAACACCTCATGTGTCCAGAGAAATAAACATAAGAATCATAATGAGTATTTCTAATCTTCCTTATTTTGCAATCAGCTACTTTATGTCCATACTTGTTACATGAAAAACAATATCCCTCGAAGAAACCAGAGTACCTTTCTATGTAGGATCTGTTTGTTTGTGGCTGAAACAATCTGCTTCTGCAATTGGCTGCAACATGTCCATGATTATGACATTTAAAGCATTCAACATTATTGAATTATTTCCTTTGAGAATTCATGATTGTCGGTTGACCTTTTGCTTCTTTCAACACTTCAGGCTTTGCATTGATATCCTTTGAATCTTTAGCACTTCCTTGTGAACTAGATTCTCCTTTAACAATTTCATGAAAACCAAGACCAAGTTTAACAGAAGGAGACCTTTGACTACTAAGAATATTGTCAAGAATCTTAGTACTATCTTGAAACCTCAAGAGTTTATCCTTTTCTTCTAATTTACCTTTGAGAATGTTTACTTCAACCTCCAATTTTTGGCATTGCTTCATCATGCTTTCTTCAACCCTTTTTCCTTCTTCTACTTGATCATTCAAATTTAAGATCTCTTCTTTCAACCCATTTTCTTGCTCTTCAAAGATTTGTAAAATTTCTTCATTCTTCTTATTTGATTTTTCCAGATCTGTTTTGAGCGAGATGGTTTCTGCTTCATGTCCTTCCTTTTCAAATGATTGTAGAAGTTATTCATTCTTCTTATTTGATGCTTCAAGGTCTGCTTTTAGAGAGATGATTTCTGCTTCAAGTCCTTCACTGTGATTGGTTACTTTGTCCTACAGTCTTTGATACATTTCTATCTGTCCCTTCATTGTTTCTATCTTTTCAGTCAATCTAGAGATCACATCCTTGAGGATAGATTCCCTCCTTTTAAATTGATCCCAAAAATTACTTTCATCATTGATCTTGAGATTTGCTTCTAGACTTATATTGTTACTTTCACTATCTTCATCATTGCATGCACAAGTGAGTGGATTACAAGAACAACAATCAATACCTGTTTCCTCTTCTTCATAATCTGCTGCACATGTTTTCTGAGATATCTTCTTTTCTTGAGTAGCCTTCTTCTTTTGCTTTTTTGCCATGAGCACTAGCAGATCTTGGTCAGAATCTTCTTCATCTTCACTTGACACTTCATTTTCATAATAACTCTTTCTCTTTTCAAATTGTTTCCCTTTATCGTGATTATCTTCATAAGGACATTTAGCAGCATAATGACCAACTTTTCCACAATAAAAACACTTGAAGGGAAGCTTACCTTTGAATCTTCCAGTTCCTAGTTCGAGTTTTCTCACAAAATTTGCTTCTTCTTCTTCTGATATGTAACTTGATTCCTTGACAACCTCCTTTTATTTTCCTTTTGAACATGCCTTAAAAGCAGCTTCTTTGATTTGAGAGGGACCTCCTTGTCTCATTTCATAAGCAGTCAGAATACCATGTAGTTGAACAATAGTAAGAGTTTGCAGATCTTGCCTTTCTTCAATAGCTGATACTTTTGACTCAAATTTTGAAGTTAAAGATCTTAAGACTTTTTCCACCAGAGTAGTATCGGTTATGGTTTCACCCAAACTTTTCATACGATTTACAATATCATCTAGACGTAAAAAGAAACTGGCAATACTCTCATCACTATGCATCCTTAAATTTTCATATTCAATTCTGAGAGTTTGGAGTTTTGCACTTTTTACCTTTGTATCTCCTTCATAGCTCAGAATGATTTTGTCTCATATTTCTTTTGCTGAATTTAGCTGCATCACTTTAGCAAATTCTGGTTTAGACATGCTTCCTAACAAAACATTGACTGCTTTGGCATTGACTTCATATTTCTTCCTTTCTGCTGCATCAGTAGGAATACTTGCCAGATACTGATAACCTTCTTCCACGATTGCCCATACTTCTGCACCAAGACTTTGCAGATATGCTTTTGTTCGTATCTTCCAGAATAACAGATTACTTCCATTGAATAGAGGTGGCTTTAAAGACAATACTCCTTCATGACTTCCCATTGCAACGGATCTCCTTCAAGCGATCAAGCTTCTGCAGAAGAACCTGCTCTGATACCAATTGTTGGGAAAAATACTGAGAGGGGGGGGGGGGGGTGAATCAGTATTTAGGGCATACTCAAATATTTTTACCTTTTCATGCTCTAAAACCCATACGCTACTTTACTTGATCAGACTCGTGTATATACGCGGATACCCTTCACAAAACTCGCGTATATGCAGAGATCTTAATATGCAATTAATTCATTACTTAGATCCTTGCATTTATTCATTCATCAGATGTTTATATAGCAACAGACATGTGCAGTAATAACATAGTAAATCATCACACATAAGCATCACACATGAACACCATGATTTTAGGTGGAAACCCAAGTCGGGAGAAAACCACCGCTGCCGTTGTCTCAGCCTTCAATATTTTATTATAAAGAAAACATCTTACAACTATGTACTGGCGCAGACTCATACCAGTACGCAGGCACCCACCTACGCTTGTTTACCAGCCTCTGCTGGAAGGGAGCTATGACCCCTTGCTCTCGTTTACCAGCCTCTCCTGGAAGGGAGCTACGACCCCCTGCTCTCGTTTACCAGCCTCACCTGGAAGGGAGCTACAACCCCCTGACTGAAGGCTACAACCCTTAACACCACCATGGACCACGTTTCATCAATTTCACACTGGATCCAAAGCTTCCTTTAGAACACAACTTGCAGGCCACTTTTCATCATATTTTCAGACTGGACCCACTCCACACATTTAAGCTCAATCATACATCAAACTGATACTTATCATTTCAAACAACCCAGATCTATAGAATTCATCATTAACAGATATCAGTGACATAGCAGAACAGATCATACATTTCATACTTCATATTTCAGCAAACCCTAGTTTTCATACGCGCTTTCCTTTCACTGATCCGGCATATATACACGCCTTCATTCATATAAATCCGCGTATACCTTCAGAACTGATTTCACAATCCATACACACTTTCGCTTTATACAACCCGCGTATATACGCGCTTCCACTGTTATAAACTTGCGTATAGATCTTCAAACATTATAGAGCAGCTTACTTCTTCAGATCAAATATTCAGTTCAGATTTTACCCTTTACTTCAGACAGATGTTCGCCTCATCTCAGATCTAAGCATTCCATAAACAGATCTAGAAGATACAAATACATTTCAGATCTAGATTCCCTTCTTCATCATTTTCTTCATAGGTGCATCACAGATTCAGATCTATCATTAAACTGTTACCCTTTCCATTCAGACATATTTCAGAGTGAATTATTCATTCAAAACCCAGACACTTGCACACTGATGCAGTATGAATTTCTTCTCCTTATATAGGTTTACCCTTTTTCAATACCATGAGCCAAAACCACATTAGTTCCAATGGTATTCCTGGACGGGATCACATAGACATACCAACGCTCAATACAATGGGTCAATACCATGGTAATGCCTCTTGGTATTCTAATTTTGGAGAGCAAAACACCATACGCGACTTGGCACGTACTTTTCCGCGTGCATACGCGCTTTCTCCTTGACAAACCCGCGTATGCCTTGTGACATATACTTTTCATCATTACTGTTGCACATACTGATATTTCTTTCATCATTACATCTAAGCTGCTCTGTAGACACATCAGATTTACATCATTAATTAGAATATCAAGTTAGTTTTCATCAAGTACAACTTCATCAAGAAGGTTGCCATCATCTTCTTCAAGTGTTGCCATCATCTTCATCAAGTGGGTTGCCATCAAGGACAACACATTGCATTCATATTGCCAACAAGAGCCTCAACAATTATGTTGTACCTTCTTCATACATGTTTTCAAGGTGATCCTAACTCATCTTTTTGGCTGGATCTACCTATATTCTGTACTTATGTAACTGAATCTCTCCAATATAATAAAATGGCTCAGCTCTTTCTGAATATTCTAATGTGTATTTAATATTTATTGTTTATCTTGCTGTAAGTTCTTATATTGTGTGAAGTATTACTGCATTCTTCCTTTCGGGGATATTATAGTGGTATCAAAGCATGATTGTTGGCTCAGCTTGTGGACACTTCATCTTTTACATTGAAAGAAGAATAGATAGATGATATCCATCATGGAGGATGAAAAATTTGTCACTCCTTTCTATAGATCCATGCAAGATCTCTCCAAGGAGGTCTATCAAATGAAGGAGGAAGAACAGAGAGAAGATACAAGACGGTGTGATGAGGAAGTACTTCATATCAACGTGAAAAGAAGGCTTAGGAGAATCCTACATCTCCTACGCAGATCCTATGCCACTTTCCTTGAAAAATTAGAGAATGAGAGAATGAAGAAAGGAATGAACCACGAGACTCATGATACTGTGATCCCTATATCTTCAGAAAATCATAAACATGGGTCTAGAGCTTTCAAGGAGAAGCTAACTCTCCAAAAATTCTTTCAGATTAGAGAAGAAAGAGGATCCTATAGTAGCAATAGAAGGAAGAGTCATACTATATTCTATTTGCCTACATTTGATGGATCTTCCTCAAGCAATGTCAAGGCTTGGAGGAGGGACTTAGATTCAATTTTCAAGCTACATCTTGTGGTTGAATAAGAGGCTGTTCAAATTGCAGCACTTCATCTCTTAGATGAAGCATAAGACTGGTGGTTTGGGCACCTAGAGCATGCAAAGGTGACCAAGTATTCAGGTTTGTTTCACAAGTTGAGGAAGAATTTTGATATGGAGAAGACAAAGTTGTGCTACAAAGAGGCATCTCCCAAGGAAACCAAGGAGATTGTCAATCTTATCACTCTAGACAAGAGGTCACTACTTTCACCACCTGCTACAAAAGTGCTTATCTCTGGAGAAGAGACATTGCATCTTTGCAAGATAGTCTTGAGCTCTTGACATATGGAGCCCCATGCATGGATCAAGAGATGCATGAGGAGGAGGAGGAAGATATCAACGCTGGTACACTTGAAGAAAAGAGGCCATCACTCTTACCAGCAGTTGGAGATAATATTGTCCCGGTTGGAGGAGATCTTGTGTTCTGTCAAGAGGTTCCCACATATCAGTTGATCCAAGGTATGCATAGAAATTCAACACATATTGTTTCAAGATTAATGCATAACCAAGGGTTAGAACAAAGTGTTGATTTGAAGCAGAGACATATCACAGCACAGAGGACCCTTGATCTAATGAGAGAAAGCTAAAAACCTCATATTCTATCATTATTGAGACACCCATTCTAAACACAGTTTAGAATGTAGAGTTTAAATGGGATTAGCATTATCCTATGTACAATGGATGATTGTGAGATTAGTATTGTGCCTTACTTCGAGACAACATATGTATTACCCTACAGATCTACATCGTTGTCACTTAGTAGCTGTGACAAAGAAAGGGCTTCATCATTCTTGGAGAATTTTGGAGGTAGCTTCACTCATGAAGCAATGGAAGAAAATATGATAAATTGTAGACATCTTGAAATGAGAAACCTTTTCTCCCTTCTATATGACCCTTTCTCAATGAACTCTGCATTAACTTTCCCGAAAGAAAGAATTCTACTTTGAAGAATAAACTTCTTTTGGTTTTGGAGGACTTTGATGGAGAAAATCTCATTAAGAGATCTCATTAGAAGTTATTTGTTGTTTGTGAAAAACAAATTTCTTATTGATTTGGGAAGGATGGCATTTCTCTGAGAAGGATGTGCATGATTATCTTGATACCTCATTCATCTTAAACATAGGATGAATAGTGGAATGAATAAACATGAGGTTACAAAACACTTGCATATTTGTATGGGCCAAACTTATGGCTTGGTTGAATGATTTACCATTGTGAGGTTCTTGCCATCACTCTCAGGCCCTATTTTTCTGATCCATGCCTTGAAAAACACATATGAAATGAAGAAGGAGGCATGGCTGCGCTGGCTGCTCTTGGGTGAGTATGGTTACCACCCAATAGCTCATATTTTTCCAATGCATGCCTTGTGTATTCATGATAGAATGCAGCAAGAAAATGCATGTTCATTTTGGTTTCACTTGAGAGAGATTGGCCACCACATGACATCTCCTATGTCTATGTGTTTTGTATTGTGTAAAATTTGGCATAATGATCTCATGATGTGCATTGATGATGTTTCTTTATATTGGGCTGATGTGACATCTCATATGTCCATTAGTATGCTTTTGATTCATGATGCACACGAGAAGGAGAGAAAGCAGCAAGATCTCTTGTTGCTTAGATTGCTTTTGGGGGAGTTTGGCTTGTCCATATTACATGGAGGAGATGGAGGAAAATCCTTTCTGGGTTATCTTGGGAATCCATCACATTGGCCAGATCTTGAATCTCGGCATCATCAGAGCTCTAGTTTTGAGTATATTTAAATTTATCTTTTCAGCCTGCAATCATATGTCCATATTTTGTTGAAGAGATAGCGCAGTGTTTGCTGTAGAGCTGTTGGGAAAAATACTGAGAGGGGGGGGGGGGTGAATCAGTATTTAGGGCATACTCAAATCTTTTTACTTTTTCATGCTCTAAAACCCATACACTACTTTACTTGATCAGACTCGCGTATATACGCGGATACCCTTCACAAAACTCGCGTATATGCAGAGATCTTAATATGCAATTAATTCATTACTTCTATCCTTTCATTTATTCATTCATCAGATGTTTATATAGCAACAGACATGTACAGTAATAACAGAGTAAATCATCACACATAAGGATCACACATGAACACGAAGATTTTAGGTGGAAACCCAAGTCGGGAGAAAACCACCGCTGCCGTTGTCTCAGACTTCAATATTTTACTATAAAGAAAACATCTTACAACTATGTACTGGCACAGACTCATACCAGTATGCAGGCACCCACCTACGCTCGTTTAACAGCCTCTGCTGGAAGGGAGCTACGACCTCTTGCTCTCGTTTACCAGCCTCTCCTGGGAGGGAGCTACGACCCCCTGCTCTCGTTTACCAGCCTCACCTGGAAGGGAGCTACAACACCCTGACTGAAGGCTACAACCCTTAGCACCACCATGGACCACGTTTCATCAATTTCACACTGGATGCAAAGCTTCCTTTAGAACACAACTTGCAAGCCACTTTTCATCATATTTTCAGACTGGACCCACTCCACACATTTAAGCTCAATCATACATCAAACTGATACTTATCATTTCAAACAACCCAGATCTATAGAATTCATCAATAATAGATAGCAGTGACACAGCAGAACAGATCAGACATTTCATACTTCATACTTCAGCAAACCCTAGTTTTCATACGCGCTTTCCTTTCACTGATCTGGCGTATATACACGCCTTCATTCATATAAATCCGCGTATACCTTCAGAACTGATTTCACAACCCATACGCACTTTCTCTTTATACAACCCGCGTATATACGCGCTTCCACTGTTATAAACTTGCGTATAGATCTTCAAACATTATAGAGCAGCTTACTTCTTCAGATCGGATATTCAGTTCAGATTTTACCCTTTACTTCAGACAGATGTTTGCCTCATCTCAGATCTAAGCATTCCATAAACAGATCTAGAAGATACAAATACATTTCAGATCTAGATTCCCTTCTTCATCATTTTCTTCATAGGTGCATCACAGATTCAGATCTATCATTAAACTGTTACCCTTTCCATTCAGACATATTTCAGAGTGAATTATTCATTCAAAACCCAGACACTTGCACACTGATGCAGTATGAATTTCTTCTCCTTATATAGGTTTACCCTTTTTCAATACCATGAGCCAAAACCACATTAGTTCCAATGGTATTCCTGGACGAGATCATAGAGACATACCAGCGCTCAATACAATGGGTCAATACCATGGTAATGCCCCTTGGTATTCTAATTTTGGAGCGCAAAAGACCATACGCGACTTGGCACGTACTTTTCCGCGTGCATACGCGCTTTCTCCTTGACAAACCCGCGTATGCCTTGTGACATATACTTTTCATCATTACTGTTGCACATACTGATATTTCTTTCATCATTACATCTGAGCTGCTCTGTAGACACATCAGATTTACATCATTAATTAGAATATCAAGTTAGTTTTCATCAACTACAACTTCATCAAGAAGGTTGCCATCATCTTCATCAAGTGGGTTGCCATCAAGGACAACACATTGCATTCATATTGCCAACAAGAGCCTCAACAATTATGTTGTACCTTC
The DNA here is from genome assembly GCA_034641835.2 of Pinus albicaulis. Classification (NCBI taxonomy): domain Eukaryota; kingdom Viridiplantae; phylum Streptophyta; class Pinopsida; order Pinales; family Pinaceae; genus Pinus; species Pinus albicaulis. Next base: position 1,297,490,181 of record CM076580.1, on the reverse strand, counting down.
TTCATGCATGTTTTCAGGGTGATCCTAACTCATCTTTTTGGCTAGATCTACCTATATTCTGTACTTATGTAACTAAATCTCTCCAATATAATAAAATGGCTCAGCGCTTTCCGCATATTCTAATGTGTGTTTAAGATTTATTGTTTATCTTGCTGTAAGTTCTTATATTGTGTGAAGTATTACTGCATTCTTCCTTTCGGGGATATTACAGTGGTATCAAAGCATGATTGTTGGCTCAGCTTGTGGACACTTCATTTTTTACATTGAAAGAAGAATAGATAGATGAGATCCATCATGGAGGATGAAAAATTTGTCACTCCTTTCTATAGATCCATGCAAGATCTCTCCAAGGAGGTCTATCAAATGAAGGAGGAAGAACAGAGAGAAGATACAAGAAGCATATGTGATGAGGGAAGTACTTCCTATCAACAGCAAAGAAGACTGGAGAATCCTACATCTCCTCATAGATCCACTATGCCCACTTTCCTTGAAGAAGGTGAGAGGTATAGAAATGAAGAAAGGAATGAACCTGAGACTCATGATACTTGCAGTCTATATCTTGAAGAGTACAAAGCATAGTCTAGAGTTTTCAAGGAGAAGCTAACTCTCCAAAAATTCTTTCAGATTAGAGAAGAAAGAGGATCCTATAGTAGCAATAGAAGGAAGAGGCATACTAGATTCTATTTGCCTACATTTGATGGATCTTCCTCAAGCAATGTCAAGGCTTGGAGGAGGGAGTTAGATTCATTTTTCAAGCTACATCTTGTGGTTGAATAAGAGGTTGTTCAAATTGTAGCACTTCATCTCTTAGATGAAGCATAATACTGGTGGTTTGGGCACCTAGAGCATGCAAAGGTGACCAAGTATTCAGGTTTGTTTCACAAGTTGAGGAAGAATTTTGATATGGAGAAGACAGAGTTGTGCTACAAAGAGGCATCTCCCAAGGAAACCAAGGAGAATTTAAATCTTGTCACTCTGGACAAGAGGTCACTATTTTCACCACCTACTGTATAAGTACTTATATCTGGAGAAAATACACTTGCCTCTTTGCAAGAAAGTCTTGAGATCTTAACATATGGAGTCCCATGCATGGATCAGGAGGTGCATGATGAAGAGGAGGAGGATACCAGTGCTAGTACACTTGAAGAAAAAAGGCCATCACTCTTACTAGCAGTTGGAGATATTATTGTCCCGGTTGGAGGAACTCTTGTGTTCTGTCAAGAGGTTCCCACATATCAGTTGATCCAAGGTATCCATAAAATTTTATTACATATTGTTTCAAGATCAATGCATGACCAAGGATTAGAATTTTTTTTTGATTTGAAGCAGAGACATATCACAGCACAGAGGACCCTTGATCTAATCAAGGAGGAGACTGAAAAATATCCCTGTTCATCATTGTTGAGCTACATTCAACCCCTTGAGTTGAGATGTAGAGTTTCAGAAAATGGGATTAGCATTATCCTATGTACAATGGCTGATTATGAGATCAGTATTGTGCCTTACTTTGAGACAACATATGTATTACCCTGTAGATCTATAGCGTTCTCACTTAGTAGCTGCGACAAAGAAAGGGCATCATCATTCTTGGAGCATTCTAGAGGTAGCTTCACTCATGAAGCAATGGAAGAAAAGATGACAAATGGTAGACATCTTGAAATGAGAAACCTTTTCTCCCTTCCAGATGACCCTTTCTCAATGAGCCTCTCACTGCTCAAGGAGAAACTTCTACATGCATTAAATCCAAAACTTCTTTGGTTTTGAAGGGCCTTTGATGGAGAGAGAATCTCATTAAGAGATCTCATTAGAGATGCATTTCAACATTTCATGAAATGAAAATATCTTCAACAGTTTGGGAAGGATGGAATTCTACAAAGGGAGGATGCCATGATTATGTAGTAACTCATTCATCATCCACATGGGAGTGAATGGGTAAGGATGATAAGTAAGGGGTTGCAACACCACTTGCAGAATTGTATGGGCCAGCATGCTTGGTTATGTTGGTTACCATTAAGAGGCTTCTGTCACTCTCCAAAGCCACCTATTTTTCTGATCCATGCCTTGAAAAACACATATGAAATGGAGAAGGAGGCATGGCTACGCTAGCTGATCTTGGGTGAGTATGGATACCACCCAATAGCTCATCATTTTCTGAATCATGCCTTGTTTTTCAATGATAAATTGCAGCAAAGGAAGGCATGTTCATTTTTGTTTCACTTGAGAGAAGTTGGCGACCACATGACATCTCCTATGTCTATGTGTTTTGTATTGTGTAAAATTTGGCATAATGATCTCATGATGTGCATTGATGATGTTTCTTTATATTGGGCTGATGTGACATCTCATATGTCCATTAGTATGCTTTTGATTCATTATGCACATGAGGAGGAGAGAAGGCAACAGGATCTCTTGTTGCTTTGGTTGCTTATGGGGGAGTTTGGCTTGACTATCTTACATGGAGGAGATGGAGGAAAATCCTTTCTGGGTTATCTTGGGAATCCATCACATTGGCCAGATCTTGAATCTCGGCATCATCAGAGCTCTAGTTTTGAGTATATTTAAATTTATCTTTTCAGCCTGCAATCATATGTCCATATTTTGTTGAAGAGATAGCGCAGTGTTTGCTGTAGAGCTGTTGGGAAAAATACTGAGAGGGGGGGGGGGGTGAATCAGTATTTAGGGCATACTCAAATCTTTTTACTTTTTCATGCTCTAAAACCCATACACTACTTTACTTGATCAGACTCGCGTATATACGCGGATACCCTTCACAAAACTCGCGTATATGCAGAGATCTTAATATGAAATTAATTCATTACTTAGATCCTTGCATTTATTCATTCATCAGATGTTTATATAGCAACAAAAATGTGCAGTAATAATAGAGTAAATCATCACACATAAGGATCACACATGAACACCAGGATTTTAGGTGGAAACCCAAGTCGGGAGAAAACCACCGATGCCGTTGTCTCAGAATTCAATATTTTATTATAAAGAAAACATCTTACAACTATGTACTGGCACAGACTCATACCAGTACGCAGGCACCCACCTACGCTCGTTTACCAGCCTCTGCTGGAAGGGAGCTACGACCACTTGCTCTCGTTTAGCAGCCTCTCCTGGGAGGGAGCTACGACCCCCTGCTCTTGTTTACCAGCCTCACCTGGAAGGGAGCTACAACCCCCTGACTGAAGGCTATAACCCTTAGCACCACCATTGACCACGTTTCATCAATTTCACACTGGATCCAAAGCTTCCTTTAGAACACAACTTGCAGGCCACTTTTCATCATATTTTCAGACTGGACCCACTCCACACATTTAAGCTCAATCATACATCAAACTGATACTTATCATTTCAAACAACCCAGATCTATAGAATTCATCATTAACAGATAGCAGTGACACAGTAGAACAGATCAGACATTTCATACTTCATACTTCAACAAACCCTAGTTTTCATACACGCTTTCCTTTCACTGATCCAGCGTATATACGCGCCTTCATTCATATAAATCCGCGTATACCTTCAGAATTGATTTCACAACCCATACGCACTTTCGCTTTATACAACCCGCGTATATACGCGCTTCCACTGTGTTGTAGCCCCTACAACACCCTCCAAAAAAAAGACCATCATTTCAAAATTTTGGAGCCCCCCTAAAACTAAAGAGAAATTGCTAAGTCGCCAAGTCGCAAAGTTAAGCAGTTGAGGAAAACCGCGACCTAGCGACCTTGCGACCTCAGGTCGCCAAGTCGCAGATACTAAAAGTTAACGGAAAATGCGACCCTGCGACCCAGCGACCCCAGGTCGCAGGTCGCTAGGTCGCCAGGTCGCAATTTTAAAATTTTCACGAAAAGCGCGACCCAGCGACCTTGCGACCCAGCGACCCCAGGTCGCCAGGTCGCCAGGTCGCAAGGTCGCAAAACTCAGAAATTAATAAACTCGCGACCCAGCGACCTGCATTTATTGCTCGCACGTGCGAATTTCTATAAAAGGGAGGTCGCAGGTCGCATTTTACACATTCAGCGATTTGTAAGAAAACGCCTCTGACAGCTCAACTGGCGCGTTTTTTCCGGGTAAGTTGCCATTTCTTCCTGCTGTTTTCGTTTTGATGCTTTTCTTACCAAACCCATCTCCCCTTAGGCCTTTAAATTGTCTTTTGACTGAGCCTTTATGTTTTTGAGGGTTTTATGAATCTGTGTTCTGCATAAATTGCCCAAACCTCATTGTTTTTCTGATTCACACCTCCATGGCATCATCCCTTGCTATTAAAATATTGCCACAGCTCCCCCTGGGCCCAGCCATCTTGTAAATTCCCAGAAGAAGGGAGAAAAGGAGTTGCAAGGCCGCGCGCGCGAAAACCCCCGTCAAGCCAGTTTGCGACCTGCGACCCAGCGACCTAGTCGCGAGGTCGCAAAGTCGCATTCTATTCATTTTCTGGGATTTGCGACCTTGCGACCCAGCGACCTAGTCGCAAGGTCGCTAAGTCGCATTTTCCAATTTTTCCGGAGATCCACGACCTAGCGACTCAGCGACCTGGTCGCGAGGTCGCAAGGTCGCGCCCGGACTCTGTTTTCGAAATCCGCGACCCAGCGACCCAGTAGCCCAGTTTTGCATGTGACAGTTAAATTTTATCACTAAATTGTAACTGGTTTTTATCACCATGTTGTTCTTATCGTGGGATTCCTTTATAAATTTGACAGGTGAAATTCAAGAAGACTTAGAGTGCATACCTGTGTTATCGGATTCTAGTGACATGGCACCCCCGTTATCTCGGAGGAAGGACAAGAAAGTAATGGAAGAGATTGATGAGCTGGAGGTGGTGTCCCCACCCCCAATATACCGAGATACACTATGTACTTTTACAAAAGACGACAGCATGAGATGGTACCAAATTTATCATGAGTTCGCCACACCGGAAGAAGAATTTCCAGAAGATCTCCCAGACTGGGAAGTGTACTTGGCGGTAAAGAGGTCCAAACTACATCTGGCAGGGGCGCATCCAGCCATATTCCCATGTCCAGAGATCATAGACTGGATCATACAAAAGACAGACCCCGAGAAGTTTGTGATCAGGGATCACCAAGGCAGAGCTTTTGCTACACTGGTAGGCGCGGATGCACACATTTATTACTCACTGCCTCGCCCAAATGAGAATTTCTCTCCAGAATGGGCTGTTGCTCACGCCGTTCCAATAGTTGATACTATTAGAAAATGGTGGGAGGAGCCCGAGAAGTTCAAGGTCAAGAAAGACCAAGAGTACCCAGTGGCGAGCCTGAGGAAGGTCTACAAATTGGTTGCCGCCATGCTCTGCAGACTTTACGGGCGCCCAGATTGCTCCACCTTCAGCGGCAGTTGGGCTACTATCATGGAAGACGGAATGCCTGCCGAATTTTACATGGCCTCTTACCTACTAGACGCGGTTTGCGCCCGAGTAGATTTTGAGGGATGGGCGTACAACTGGGACTCCGAGCAGTCACACGCAATTCATCTACAACTCAAGGTATTTTGGGAGTCCAAATACAAACAGGATATGGATCAGATTTCCCAAATATTTATTCCCTCTCTGTACAGACATTTATTTGGCCAAGACGCCCCTTGCATATCGTGGCGGGCCAAGGAGACTCTAGTGAAAGTGGCGCACTGGTTCCCTTTCCCTGGATACACCTTCATCCGAGTCTTTGGAACTTACAAGGCGCCACATGCTATGCCTCGCTTCGTGACAGACAAAATGCTTATTCAGGAGGTATGCTTTCAAATGTCACACGGATTCTCCAGCATCCTGTCTAAAGGCAAAAAGAAGCCGTGGCCCACGCTACCCCTCACCATTGGTGCATTCACAGTTAAAGAATTCAGGGAAGTAGCAGCAGAAGCAGAAGCAATGAGAAGTTATCAGGTCGGGGCGCTTGAACACCGAACATATGACCCAGAGAAAATAGTTCCTGAACACTGCCGGAGAGCCAATTTCAATTGGACTTATCAGCATCTTGAGCGCCCGGCGGAAGATGAGAGAAGAAACTGGTATAATGCTGAAAGACAACTTGCTCCGGGAACTGACGTGGTCCAGGAAGACCCAGATGATCAGAGCTTAGAAGACAGAAGTCGTCAGTTAGGAGGTTCCTCTTCATCTTTACTCAAGAAGTCTCGAACCAACACAGGGCCTATTCCATCCAGCAAACAAAAGGAAGCAGAGGCCAAAGCCTAGCAAGAAAGGGAGAAAAAGCTAAAAGAGGATGAGGAAGCGCGCCAAAAGAGTGCAACAACAACACAAAAGAATAAGCAGGCCAAAGAGGCCAGGAAAGAAAAAGAGAGCAAGGAGGCACAGGCCGCAGCAGAACGGGCACTTAAGGCAGAGCTGGACAAAGCAGAGGCTGAACGCCAAAAGAAAGCCGAACAGGCTGCTGCAGCTGAACAGAAGAAGAAGGCCGAAATAGAAGCAGCAGCGGAAGCTGAACGCCGGCGGAAGGAAGAAGAAGAAAAGAACACAGAGGAAAGGGAGGATGACATGCAAGACGACCTTGAGGTGTCTCCCCTCGATATACCTCTGGCCCGTACCAAACTCCCTGACGTTAGATCGCCCCGGGGACAGGAAGAAGACATGTTTGACCTGACCAGGCTCACATTCGACCAGTTTTCATTCAAAATCCGGCAAGAGAAGAGGAGGTCATTGGCGCAAAGTCCATCTGCCGCATCCACAGTATCAACAGACAAAGACATAGTCCTGGATACCAGGACTAATCCTGTCATGATAGCATCAGCGGGTACTGCTTTTGCTGCGGCCACGGAAGAGAATGTAACCCGAATGAGTAGGGAAATAGTATCTCTACAAAATAGACTGCACGCAGCTGAGCAACGTGAGAAGAGAGCAGAGCAAGAGAAAGAAGAACTGCAAGCAGAAGTCCAGCAACTTCGAAACCAGGCTCTACCAGTAAATGAAGTCTCGCTGGCCATCTTCAAGGAGTGTGAGGTGTTGGAAATGACCATGAGGCAGGTATATGGTGAAATGTTCACCATCAAACAAACAGTCGCTCCATTGGCAAGAGCACGAGCGGAAACCAGGCAAAGACACGAGCAGCTCAGAGAGGCTTCGCAAGCCTTAGACAGGATGATGGGTTGGACAATACAGTACCCTCAGGCACCTGAAAATTTGCCTAAGAGGGACTGGATTCACACGCAGGATGCAAAGGTTCAACTCCGCATGGCGATACAATCCAGGGACAAGCTGTCTAAGGACCTGGACAAGGTAATGTCCTCGTACGACCACCTGATTAGTGGTATCGACTCAATGCATACGTTGCACCACATTCCATCGCTTGGAGCATTAGACGAAGAGAGAACCTGGGAACAAGTGGACCAGGACATCCAATCATTTTTGCAACCTATCAAGCAAGCCGCAGCTGATCCAGAGCCCTCAGCATCTCAAGAGCATCTCAGTCAATTCATCGCCACTCCAGCACGGATTTATACCAAGCTTGCATCGCTTTCAAATCAGATCGGACAGAAAAGGGAGACCTTAGTACCAAATGCTTTGGAATGTGTACATCGATTGAAGGAGGAGGTGCCTCTGGTTGCCCCCATAGCGGCAGAGTACCGGACATGGCAGGATTTCCTCAAGGAGCAACAGATTGACGTCCCTGACCTTAATATTTCACGTCAATCTCCTCAGTCCGGTAGCAGCAAGTCATGAGCAACAAGTAGAGCTAGGTCGCAAGTCGCACCAACAGGACAGGTCGCAGGTCGCATCACCTACCAGGTCGCAAGTCACGCATACCAGTCAGGTCGCAGAAAGAACGGGTCACAAGGTAACCCAACGGTCAAGAAGGTGAACGGTCAAGAAAACCCAACGGGCAATTTTGGCATTATAAATACTCCTACGGGATCTTGTATGGGGGCTTTTCTTTTTAGGGAAACTCAAGAGCGAGATGCAATTGTATTGAAAGATTCTACACTTGAGCATATGAATATAGATTCTTGTTAAAACACCCTATGGTTATGATGTGTTTTGATGTGCGAACACTGTGTGTATTCCTTGTACAGTTTCAGAACATCCTATGATTAATGAAGCTGCACTCTTCATGTCATCATTTATGCGTCATGGCTATCTGTGTTGTATCAATGATGTTCATTTTATCATCTATTTTATTAATGAATGTTAATGAACTATTTTGTTAGCATTTCATTTTATCTTTCAGGAAGTAAAGAGTTATCTTATCATAAAGAACTATTTCTTTCGTGATCAGACTACCTTACAAGCATTGCCCCGCAAAAGATGTGTTGCTAATGACATCTCTTGAGGTGTACGTGCTTTGTCTATAATCTTGCTACGCATAGTGTTTGATTCATGTTTAACACATCAATCCTGTATTCTGTATCATGTGAATAAGTGTATGTCCGCAGGTTCAAACAGGTTCTTTTGAGACCGAAGGGAAGTCATCTTAAGTGGTAGCCGGACCCACACCCTGGACGGGATCCCTACTTCAAACGGTTTAAGTTCTAATTGGGACTTTCTATCGGGGAGATCCCCTACTGTTGGCCGGACAAATTTTCCCGTCAACAGAATTGGCGCTAGAAGGAGGGCCTGATGGCAGCCTCCCAGCACACAACGAACTTTCCATCACAAACTCCCCAAGGGGAGGTCATAAACAATGAAACTGTCCCTCCTCCTCTGGAAGACATTCCAGATAGGGAGACTCGATATTTTGAAATCACTAGGGCGCAGTTGAGAGCCTTGTGCCCAGCTGCCCGCGATCTTATCAACAACTTACGGTTTACTCCAATCATGGAATACCTTGCCCATACTAGAACTCCTCCCGAGAACATCACACGAAACGGTGCCCTTGCAAGAACCATACCCGAGCTCGTAAACCTCATGTTAGAAGACCTCGCAAATGCTGTTGAGGAAAATTATCTGATTCTCCAAGAAGGCGAAGAATTTGCTGACACCGAGCCTTTCCCCGACTCCCAGCCTAACCAGATTCGGCCAAACAACAACCAGGCACACCCCCCACACGGGGATGGTGAGGAAGATAGAGGCCGAGGAAACGTAAACGGGGGAAATAGGGCTCGCAGAAATGAAGGAGATAGGAATAGAGCCCGCAGAAACGAGGAAGAAGGAAATAGAGGCCGAGGGGCCGGAGGTAGGGGAGATAGAGGCCGAGGCCAAGGAAACCAAGCTCGTAACCGTCACCCAAACCCAATAAGGCCTCCTGTAAACAACTTGGGATATCTTAGAGATTTTCTGCACCGTGGGAGACACCAAGACGAACACTCCCGTCACGAGTCAGAAGCATCGGTCTCAGGTTCGGAAGGTGAATCTGAACATCAGTTTAGGCAGCACCAGCGGGCGAGAAGAGTGCAACCCCTAGCCTGGATGGCTCAATCCCCATTAAATCTTCTAGGCCCGCTCCAAGATCTGCCTAGACATCCAGAGAAACATCTCCCTAAGTTCGACCCTGAGAAGGGCACCTTAGCTGAAGATCATATCAGCAGCTTCTATTTGTCTCTGCAAATCATGAGAGTCCAGTCCGATGATGTCGCATGTCGACTGTTTCCCCATACCCTCGAAAACAAGGCAGCCACATGGTACCGCTCTCTCCCCAGTGCCTCTATCACTTCATGGGACCAATTCCGTCGCACTTTCCTGCATAAGTTTTCAAAAGATAAAACTCCTTCCATGCTTCTAACTGAACTGAGCACCATCAAGTGTCATAAAAAGGAAAAGGTTAAGGACTTCAACCAACGCTTCGCTACCATACTGCAGAAATTTCCCCCAAACCTAGCGTTGGATGACTCGATCACCATTGATTACTATACCAAGGCCCTCCCTAGGGACATTGCCGTTTTCGTCAAACGTGAAGCCCGCGCTAACCTTACGGCTAATTATGAGGCTGCTCTCGCCGTAGAGAAAGACATGCTTTCGATAGGAGCCATCGATCATGAAGGGAGAGATGATCACAAGCCTAACACAAAAAGAGGTCAGTCCTCCACTCCTAAGACTACTGATAGGGATAGGGATGCTTTTGATTTTGAAAGCATGGAAAAAACGCTCAAGCATTTAACAAATGAAGTCACTGACCTCAGGAGAAAGGGCACAGAAGCCACAACTAGTAGTAAACCACCCAAACCTTTTTTTAGAAAAAGTAATCCCAATACTAACAGACCTCCGTCTAACACAAATACTGCTCTCAATGTGGAAGAGATAGGGAAAGATAATTTCTGTTCTTTCCACCAAGCTGCTCACTCCGAGAAAACGTGCCCTCAATGGATTGGCAGCATGACAGCAGTAGTTAATCAGCTTTTAGATGATCAAACTCCAGGGGATGTGACGGAGGATGATGTATCAGATCACGATGAGGATCCGCCCTCAAATGAAGAACCAGGATCCTCTATCCGTGCTTTTGACATAATCCGTGGTGGAGAGGACCTTACCCCCATTGATATCTACATGGCAGATGCTCCCAAAGATCAGCCCGTGCGGAATTATAGCCTCAGAAGCAAAGGACCTGTTCCCGAGCAATCCTATGAAGACAAGAAAAGGGCTTTCCTAAGGAAAATCCTGCCCCCAGGAAACGGAAAACAATCTGTCCCGGAAAAACTTCCCAACAACACTACCCGAGTGAGTCAAAAGAGCAAACTTCCGACAGAATCCTCTAAGACTTCCGCCGAGCCTAGCCCTCAACCAGAGCCCAGCTATAACATTGTTGAAGATATGAAGAAAACAAGAGCAAAAATTTCTCTCTATGAGCTGGCCCGCATTACTAATCAAAAGGAGCTCATTCTTAAGGCTTTCACAAATACTTCAGCTACGAAGACTGTGAGCAACACGTCTGTGCAAGCCGGACCAGATGTACAGTCCATAGTAAACGCCATCAATACCAACTCAAGAGGATCCACACCTCCTTTCCTTCTGTCCTTCGAGATTTTTAACTTCAATGTCCACAACTGTTTAGTCGACTCCGGTGCCTCTACAAACGTCATGCCTTTATCTGTCTGTAAGAAACTTAACATTCGCCCGGAGAAAAATGATGCAAAAATCATACAACTCGATAGATCACAAGTACTAGCCGTAGGAGAATTGAACAATGTCATTATCCGTTTGTCATCAGACTCTAGGGTCCATCAATGCATTGACATTGTGGTTGTCGATATCCCAGAAGCATACGGCCTATTGCTCAGTAGGGATTGGTCCAGCAAGTTACAAGGCTACTTCGCCACCGACTGGTCCCACTTGTGGCTTCCTTACAAGGGGCGGAATAATCAGATCAGGGTAGAAAGTGAACCTTATATGAAACACACCGTCACTGATCTAGATGCCATTAATGAACCCATCAGCTTTGCACAAGAAGAGCTTGGCATGTGCTTCCTGGAAGCAATATTCGGATGCTACCAACCCCCTCAGTCTCCCATAAGCCCCGAGGTCCAATCTGAACTAGCGTTAGTCGCGGAAGAACAAGTTACCCCTGTCTCATCAGCAACGGAAACCCCTCCGCAACCTATTACTTTGAAGGAACCGGAAAGTGACCTATGGACCTTATATTATGACGGTTCCAAGACTCATGACGGAGCTGGCGCAGGTTGCATATTGCTGGACCCTCACAAGAACAAGTTCTTAGTCTCATGCCGTTTAGAGTTTCAGTGTACCAATAATACTGTTGAGTACGAGGCATTAATCCTCGGACTTAAGAAGGCGCTGGATCTGAAGGTAAAATGTCTACAGGTAATTGGAGATTCCGAAATTATTACCCGCCAGGTACGCAACACTATTCACTGTTTATCGCCACATTTAAAGGCATATCAACAAGAGGTATGGCGATTAATTTCTGCTTTTGATGCATTTGGGATTAAATCTGTTCTTAGAATGCACAACGCAGCAGCTGATACTCTGGCTAATGCTGCTGCTAGATTTACCCCCTTAAGGGACGGTTTTTCTATTGAAATTGTATATAGACCCTCTGTGCCAGACAACATTTCTAACTTACGCGTTTTTAACGATGATCAAAAGATTTTGGACTTTATGTGCAATGCTGAAGTTTTCAAGGACGCAGCGATAGATGAGGAAGAACATGAGCATGCTTTACAGAAAGAAAATGATGAACGCAAAGAGAACATTATGCCCAAGGGGGTGGTGTCACTAGAAAAGCTTTTCGATCTGCAAAACCGATTCCGCAGGCCGCCGAACACCAAAGTGCAAAGCTCCATATTGGCACATCGGCAAGTGAACTTGGGAATAGATGAGAACCCGAAGTTCGTTAACCTTGGCAAAGACTGCAGTGATGAAGAGGCACGGGCCTTCACCCAGTTATTCCGGAAGTACCGTGATGTGTTTTCTTGGACATATGAAGATCTACGTACATACGATACCCGTATCATTCAGCATGTAATACCTATGAGGGAAGGCGTTAAACCCTTTCAACAGAAACTTAGAAAAGTGCATCCAGCTTTGGAACCAATGATTCTGAAGGAACTTAAAAAGCTCTTGGATGCGCGCATTATTTTCAAAGTTCGTCACTCCACGTGGGTGTCGAATTTGGTGCCCGTACGAAAGAAGTCAGGTGAGATCCGCTTGTGTGTAGATTTCCGTAATCTGAATCGGTCCTCAAACAAAGACAACTAGCCGGTGCCCCCCATGGAATAGATATTACAAGCTGTATCTGGATCTGAGATGTTCTCTCTATTGGATGGCTTCTCCAGCTATAACCAGGTGCTGGTGGCCGAACCAGACAGACTGAAGACCACCTTCCGGACAAAATGGGGAACCTTCGCTTTCAGACGCATGCCCTTTGGCCTGATCAATGCAGGGGCAACTTTCCAACGAGCCATGGATATAGCCTTCCGTGGTTTAATAGGGCAGAGCGTGGTGGTGTATTTGGACGATGTTACTGTATTTTCAAAACGCAGGGGCGATCATTTACGCCACCTCAAGCAAATCTTCGAGAGGTGCAGGAGGTACGGAATATCACTCAACCCCAAAAAGAGCGTTTTCGCTGTGGCAGAGGGGAACTTGCTAGGCCACATTATCACTAAGCAAGGCATTGTGGTTGATCCGGAACGGGCTAAAGCCATCGCTCAGATTCCTCCTCCAAGCAACAAGAAAGAAATACAATCCTTCCTGGGGAAAATTAATTTTGTCCGTAAATTCATTTCAGATTTCGCGCAGATAGTCAGACCGCTGCAGGGAATGATTAAAAAGAATGCTGTATTCCAATGGAATTCCCCAGAGAGAGAGGCCTTCGATAAAATCAAAAGGGCTATCGCTGAAACTCCTTCCCTCCAAAGTCCAAACTTTGATAAAGGTTTCATCCTGTACACTTTCGCTTCAGACTCCTCGCTTGCGGCTGTCCTCACACAGAAAGATGATAACAGCGATGAACGCCCCATTTCTTTCATGAGCACTGGCTTACAAGGAGCTGAGTTGAATTACCCAGAAATCGAGAAACAAGCTTATGCGGTCTACAAGGTGGTAAAACATTTTAGACCCTACGTTTTGAAAAATCATGTCACGGTTTTCGTGCCACATCCAGCGGTTCGCTCACTTTTCGTACAGCAAGAGCTAGGTGAAAGGCGGGGCAACTGGGTGGCTTGTCTGCAAGAGTATGATTTAGAGTTTAAGCCAGCACATACCGTTAAAGGACAAGGCTTATGCCAAATGGCCGCAGAGGCTGCAAGCGCTCATGAAATTGAAGAAGAATGTTGGGAACAAGAGATCGACATGTATCAGAGCGACCATGTGCCTCAGCAAAATAGCCTTTCTTGGTATTTCGACATTTCAAGATATTTGGCCCAAGGCACAATGGACCCTGCTCTTACTGCCCGACATAAACGCGCAATAAGACTAAAAGTCGCATCTCACCAACTGATCCAAGGTAAGTTGTTCAAGAAACACCACGATGGGGTCCTGTTACGTTGCTTGGAAACTGACGAAGCACAGAAAATCTTAACTGAGTTGCACGACGGACCAGCTGGAGGTCATTTTTCCGGAGATACCACTGCCCATAAGATAATGCGTGCAGGATACTATTGGCCTACTCTTTTCAGAGACGCGCATGCATATGTTCGGAAATGCATTCAGTGCCAGAAATTCGCCAACCGAGAAGCACGGCCAGCTGCACCACTACTCTCAGTAGCAATAGAGGAACCTTTCCAACAATGGGGTTTGGATGTAATTGGGGAAATCACACCTCACTCTTCTAAACAACATCGGTATATCCTTACGGCCACTGATTACTTCACCAGGTGGGTCGAGGCAACACCGTTACGCCGAATCAACGATCAAGAGGTAATAGAATTCCTCACACATTCCATCATGACCAGGTTTGGCGTTCCGACTTCTTTAGTTTTTGATAATGCGACTTATTTCTCATCTTTTAAATTATATGATTTTGCGCTGGAAAATGGTATCATTCTGAAACATTCTGCAAAATACTATCCCCAGGGAAATGGATTAGCTGAGTCCACTAACAAGAACCTTATCCGTATTATTAAGAAGACTCTGCTATCCCACCAGCGCAACTGGCACAATGCCCTTCACAATGCACTGTGGGCTAACCGTATTACTCCCAAGTCCTCTTTAGGCACTTCCCCATTTTTCCTCGTGTATGGAAAAGAAGCTGTTCTCCCTTCTCATCTATCTCTCCCGGCTCTCCAACTGTCCCAGGAGTGTCATGGTACCCCGTGTCCCACCTTGCAGAACCGAATCGACACCTTGCTGAAATTGGAGGAAGAAAGGCAAAAGACCCGGGAAAAGTTTGCCATCCATCAGAGCCGAATCAAAAGATGGTTTGATAAAAAGTCCGCGGGAAATAAAATTTTTGAAGTAGGAGACCTGGTCCTTAAGTGGGATAAAGCCCATGAGGAAAAGGGGAAGCATGCTAAGTTCCAAGCACTTTGGACAGGCCCGTTCCAAATTAATGAAAAGATAGGATTACACACATTCAGATTGCAAACCCTTGATGGACGAGTCGAGGTCCTCCCGGTAAACGGGCATGACCTCAAACACTATTTCACTTAGCAGCCCTTCGAGGGCTGTCTTGATTTGTACCATAGTCCCTTGTCCTTTCTTTGTCAAAAAAAATAAAATAAAAATAATAATAATAATAATAATAAAAATAAAAATAAATAAATAAAAATAAATAAATAAATAAATAAAATAAAATAAAATGAAATGAAATAAAAGCCTAAGGAAGGATTTGTTAGAGCCACGCATATTGGCATACTGCAATAGGTTCTATGCTGATGGAAAGCCTTTTCCGATAAACTAAAAGGCGGCAAAAGCTGGCTTGTTCTCCACACCTAAAGGTAGCATATCGCCGAGCTCGAGTCATCAAGCAGGAAAGCTTATCTCGCCAGTATGAGAGGGTGTCCACAAAAGAAAATGCAGTGTAAGTGGTAACCAGACCCGAAGGGAAAAGAGGTACTCTAGGCTACGACAGGGCATCTGGGAAAAACCAAAGTCCTCATGCTAGACCAGGAACAACCTCTCTGCAAGCAAAATAAGTCGGGATCCCTCATCCGCCCAGGCTAAATTTCCATCTCAAATAAGTGCCACGAGCACATCTCAAATAAGTGCCTTCGGCACATTCAAAATAAGTGCAATAGCACACTAATAAAGGGTAAAGGATTGAGAAAGGCTTCTTGCGCAGAGAGGTGATGTAACGACTCCGCCGGGGTACTGACCAGGCTCGCTGGCAGCGGAGCAACGTTCACGATTTCTAGGCAGTGACTCCGCCGGGGCCGAGAGGTTCGCTGGCAGCGGAGCAACACAATGAGGACAAAATAATCGTACCAGACCCTGTAGCCGCCTGAAGTTCTCCAACCCTTCCAGTCCGGAGACCTGACGAAATGATTCTGGTTGGATGGCACCCAAACAGGCTAGCAGATTGAGCAACCCAGCTAGGTGCCCAAAGTTAGGAGAGGTCAACCACAAGGTAAAAGAAAATAGTCAGCATAGGCCCCTCCCTCCCCCTGCCAAGACTAACCATCAGCAGAGACTCTGAATTCGTCCAGTGAATCACCATTTGTTGTAGCCCCTACAACACCCTCCAAAAAAAAGACCATCATTTCAAAATTTTGGAGCCCCCCTAAAACTAAAGAGAAATTGCTAAGTCGCCAAGTCGCAAAGTTAAGCAGTTGAGGAAAACCGCGACCTAGCGACCTTGCGACCTAGCGACCTCAGGTCGCCAGGTCGCCAAGTCGCAGATACTAAAAGTTAACGGAAAATGCGACCCTGCGACCCAGCGACCCCAGGTTGCAGGTCGCTAGGTCGCCAGGTCGCAATTTTAAAATTTTCACGAAAAGCGCGACCCAGCGACCTTGCGACCCAGCGACCCCAGGTCGCCAGGTCGCAAGGTCGCAAGGTCGCAAAACTCAGAAATTAATAAACTCGCGACCCAGTGACCTGCATTTATTGCTCGCACGTGCGAATTTTTATAAAAGGGAGGTCGCAGGTCGCATTTTACACATTCAGCGATTTGTAAGAAAACGCCTCTGACAGCTCAACTGGCGCGTTTTTTCCGGGTAAGTTGCCATTTCTTCCTGCTGTTTCCGTTTTGATGCTTTTCTTACCAAACCCATCTCCCCTTAGGCCTTTAAATTGTCTTTTGACTGAGCCTTTATGTTTTTGAGGGTTTTATGAATCTGTGTTCTGCATAAATTGCCCAAACCTCATTGTTTTTCTGATTCACACCTCCATGGCATCATCCCTTGCTATTAAAATATTGCCACAGCTCCCCCTGGGCCCAGCCATCTTGTAAATTCCCAGAAGAAGGGAGAAAAGGAGTTGCAAGGCCGCGCGCGCGAAAACCCCCGGCAAGCTAGTTTGCGACTTGCGACCCAGCGACCTAGTCGCGAGGTCGCAAAGTCGCATTCTGTTCATTTTCTGGGATTTGCGACCCTGCGACCCAGCGACCTAGTCGCAAGGTCGCTAAGTCGCATTTTCCAATTTTTCCGGAGATCTGCGACCTAGCGACTCAGCAACCTGGTCGCGAGGTCGCAAGGTCGCGCCCGGACTCTGTTTTCGAAATCCGTGACCCAGCGACCCAGTAGCCCAGTTTTGCATGTGATAGTTAAATTTTATCACTAAATTGTAACTGGTTTTTATCACCATGTCGTTCTTATCGTGGGATTCCTTTATGAATTTGACAGGTGAAATTCAAGAAGACTTAGAGTGCATACCTGTGTTATCGGATTCTAGTGACATGGCACCCCCGTTATCTCGGAGGAAGGACAAGAAAGTAATGGAAGAGATTGATGAGCTGGAGGTGGTGTCCCCACCCCCAATATACCGAGATACACTATGTACTTTTACAAAATACGACAGCATGAGATGGTACCAAATTTATCATGAGTTCGCCACACCGGAAGAAGAATTTCCAGAAGATCTCCCAGACCGGGAAGTATACTTGGCGGTAAAGAGGTCCAAACTACATCTGGCAGGGGCGCATCCAGCCATATTCCCATGTCCAGAGATCATAGACTGAATCATACAAAAGACAGACCCCGAGAAGTTTGTGATCAGGGATCACCAAGGCAGAGCTTTCGCTACACTGGTAGGCGCGGATGCACACATTTATTACTCACTGCCTCGCCCAAACGAGCATTTCTCTCCAGAATGGGCTATTGCTCACGCCGTTCCAATAGTTGATACCATTAGACAATGGTGGGAGGAGCCCGAGAAGTTCAAGGTCAAGAAAGACCAAGAGTACCCAGTGGCGAGCCTAAGGAAGGTTTACAAATTGGTTGTCGCCATGCTCTGCAGACTTTACGGGCGCCCAGATTGCTCCACCTTCAGCGGCAGTTGGGCTACTATCATGGAGTATGTGACAACACATGGCACCCGTTTCAACTGGGCCGGCATACTGATGACGTCGATGCAGACCAACTTGAACTCGGCATTGGCCCCGGAAGAAGGAATGCCTGCCGAATTTTACATGGCCTCTTACCTACTAGACGCGGTTTGCGCCCGAGTAGATTTTGAGGGATGGGCGCACAACTGGGACTCCGAGAAGTTGCGCGCAATTCATCTACAACTCAAGGTATTTTGGGAATCCAAATACAAACAGGATATGGATCAGATTTCCCAAATATTTATTCCCTCTCTGTACAGACATTTATTTGGCCAAGACGCCCCTTGCATGTCGTGGCGGGCCAAGGAGACCCTAGTTAAAGTGGCACACTGGTTCCCTTTCCCTGGATACACCTTCATCCGAGTCTTTGGAACTTACAAGGTGCCACATGCTATGCCTCGCTTCGTGACAGACAAAATGCTTATTCAGGAGGTATGCTTTCAAATGTCACATGGATTCTCCAGCATCCTGTCTAAAGGCAAAAAGAAGCCGTGGCCCACGCTACCCCTCACCATTGGTGCATTCACAGTTAAAGACTTCAGGGAAGTAACAGCAGAAGCAGAAGCAATGAGAAGTTATCAGCTCGGGGCGCTTGAACACCGAACATACGACCCAGAGAAAATAGTTCCTGAACACTGCCGGAGAGCCAATTTCAAGTGGACTTATCAGCATCTTGAGCGCCCGGCAGAAGATGAGAGAAGAAACTGGTATAATGCTGAAAGACAACTTGCTCCGGGAACTGACGTGGTCCAGGAAGACCCAGATGATCAGAGCTTAGAAGACAGAAGTCGTCAATTAGGAGGTTCCTCTTCATCTTTACTCAAGAAGTCTCGAACCAACACAGGCCTATTCCATCTCGTTGAGCCTCAAAATTGTGCTTTCTTTCATTCCACTTTACTCATTTCATCATTCTTTTATCACTTCATAAGCCTAAAATCAATGAAGAATGATTAGGATTGCTTAAAGGTTACATGCAATTGATTAACATATTGTATTTTCATGATTTTTGCTATTTTAACAATTTTCTGCAAAATAGCTACAGAATGCAAACATTCCGTAGCTGACCGGCGATTCTGCAGTTTTTTTACAGTTTGAGTATGTTCCAGGTGGCCTCTCAAGAAAAACCGCATATGGGCATATTCCACGTCATGTCTACATGGTTTGTTGCTCACCATGAAGGAAGAAACGAATTCTGTGAATGGTTTTGACATGTGGGAACATATTTAAGGAAGCAGACTTCTATTAGGACTGTCTCAGTCCAGATGTCCTTTTCTTTGTCACACAGCCACTTCAAGAGTCCTAATGCGATTCTGATAAGGAAAGACAATGATCCTGAATTGTTGCAAGTCTTGTTATGTGCATTTGTTATATAAACACTTGGGAAACCAAGAGCTAGGCTAGAGACTTCATATCAGATTTTGCTTAGACTCTGTGTTACATTTCTGAAAACGCAGTGTTATGTTCAAGTTCTTTCAGCTTTAATGAAGCAGACAAAGTTATTTTGAAGGCGTTGATTTAGTTTGGAGTTGGATGCCGTCAAGTGGTAGAGGGCCCCTGCCTCTTGCACGGATTTATTTTGCGTTAATTAGATAAGTTTTTCTAGCTGCCTTTACACTTTGCATTTGAATTAATACTTGTTTTTGTTAGCTACTGTAGTCGTTCTCATTCTAACTCTTCCACCAGAAGATATTCTTACAAAATACCTCTAATGATGAATGGGAATTGACTGTGATATTTTAGGAGTTTAATTGTGTTTTCATTTCGAACTGTGTGTTTTATGTCAATTTGCATTAGATAGTACAACCAGACTTGTTTTCGTAATATGCAAATAGATTAGTTGCATTGTAGTTTAATACTCCGGAGATCAAAAAGCGCTTTAGTTCATTGTACTTCAAAGTTAGGATTATGGCATTTTAGTTTAATTATGTTCACCATCTTTCCAGTTTGAATAATTGCATTTCAGCCCAGTTATGGTCACTGTGTTTTCAGTTTGATTAATTGAACTTTAGCTTAACTCTGTCATTTGTATTTCAAAATAGATTAATTGCATTCTTGTTCATGTTTTTCTTAATGAATAGCCAAGTTTCACTAATTATTTGAATGTTAGTTCTGTTCTACTAGACTAAGGCTTCCATTATTTACAAAAACCACTCCTGTTATTAAACTCTTCCAACATATCACTATGCAGACAGGAATTGGTAATATCATTTCATGGCTTTGATTATTCTGCAGATTATTCTAATTGTGCAACTAGCCTTTTCCTCAAAATTATCTCAAAAGACTTTAACTTTCAAATAAGGCTTAGTAATGACAATTTAGGTTGCAGAATAGATTAGTTTCAGGATCCTTGGTTAATTTAGAGCAGAATTATTCACTGTGTTGTAGAACTAACTTTTCCAAATATGTCCAAACAAATATCTAGTCATGGATAAGATCTATTTTGTGATATGGTAAATTGTTGTTTAGGAAAACCTCACTGCACTAAATTTATCCTTTTCTTGAAGTATTCCAACATGTCTCTAACAAATGAATTGGACTAAATTTGTGTTGTGAGTTACTGCCTAGTTTTGCATACCACACATGATTTAGAATTGTTTCTAGTGTGACCAACAATTGCTTTTCATCAACAATTAGTTCCTTCTCTTTTCAAAATAAAACCATAAAACCAAAAACATCAGAAAACACTAAACACAACGAAGTAGGAAGAGGTTACTTAGGCACATATAGTGCACCACACTTCAGCAGTTTACTGACCCTGGTTGACAATTAAATGAGCTCAATTTAGGAGACTATATTGAGACCAAACATTTTGGCGCCGTTGCCGGGGAAGTGTAACTAGGTATCCTGATTTCCTACATCCACAAAAACAACAAAAACAAAAACTTCAATCACCTACCACACCCACTATATCATGTGGTGTAGTAAGAGCCACACATCCACATCATGAATTCATATTTTTGCAGGTAGAAGAAGAGGTGACAAAGCAGGTTGAAGAAATGGATGGAGATGATGACAATGAGGAAGATCCTTTTGGATTTCCCATTCAAGAAACTGATACCAAAATTCAAATGAAGAACATCCATCCATCTATACTTCTTAACTTCAAAGGTATGAGATCAGAAGACCCGGAAACTTTTCTTTTTGAATTTGAAATAATTTGTAGATCTTATGGCTATTCATTGCACATTCAAAAATTGAATTTGTTTCCGGCAACATTGAAGGATAGAGCTCTTAGATGGTTCATGACTTTAGGAAAAAATTCTATAAGGAGATGGGATGATATGAAAAGAGTATTTTTGGAAAAATATAAAGGTTATTGCATGCACCATGACCTTAGAAATGAAGTCTTTAACATGAACCAAAAAGAGGATGAAAGCCTAGAAGATTTAGTAGAGAGATTTACTTATAATATCAAAAGATCTAAATTTCATAATTTAGGATCAGATGCATTAAAAACTCTCCTACTAAATGCTATAAAGGATGAATGGATTGATCTTCTTAATCTTGTGGGAAAAGGAGATGTCTATCAATTGCCATTTCAAGAAATTTGTGAACTGTGCAAGAACATATCAAGAGGAAAATCAAAGTGTGTAAGGTCCTCTCAAGATCCATTTATGGCAAAAGTAAGTAAGTTAGCATCAGGATTGGTAAGTCAAACTGAACCTAACAATTTTCTAAACATTCTTGGTAATTTAAATGAACAAACTAACATGCTAAGAATGCAAAACAAGCAAAAAGTTGCTTCATTCATATTTTGCCCTAAATGTAGAAAGAAATATGCTTTGCATGAATTTCCACTTGATAACATTAAAATGTGTAAAATTTGTGCAGGATCACATACTACTGAAGATTTCCCATCATTACCAGGGTTGAAGGCAATTTACCAGAAGAATAATGGAGCAAACCAAGCACAAGAGCAACTTTGTTATGTAGCTCCAAGAGGACTATGGCAGCCTCATCAACCCAATATGATGCAATATCATTATGTACAGTTTCAAGGTTATGCACAACAATCTCAAGGTAATTGGAGAACACCCTTTCCTTGGCAACCTTGGCCATCTCCATCCCAACCTCAAAACCAACCTTGGAAACCTTGGCCATCTCAATCCCAACCTCAAAACCAATCTTGGCAACAAAGTTGGCAAAGGCCCTATAAAGGAAATCCACCATATCCTCAATCTTTCCCTCTCTATCCTCAATATCATCATCAATGTTATCCATACCATTTACCTCCACTACAACATCAATATCACCCTCATTTTACCTCAATTCAATCTTTTCCATTACCATCCACACAAACACCCCAAAGATTCCCCACTCCACTACCTCCACAACCATTTCATATCCCCAACAATAAAACACCTCAATCAACTTACAAATCCGAGGTATTGCAAAATGATTCACCAGCTGTCATTGAAGAACAACAACCAGAAGAAGAACACTCAGATGAGGTCCAAGAATCAGGGATGTCTGTTGATAAAGAGAAGATATTGGAACCAGAGATTGAAAAGTCTCATGCATGCCTATCACTAGATTCTATGAATGAAGATCATATCTCCGAAGACTTGCATTTCATGATAGAGGAAAGACAAGGAAGACAAGATTACATTGAATCTTGGTTCAATTCAGTCATTCGATTCCAATGCTCAATTATTCAATATCTTTTGACATCATCTAAATCAAGACAGTTGGCATCTCATATACAGGTACATATCAAAGAGTGTCTTTCAAACCTGCATATGAGTTTATCTATCATCTTGTTACAGACATGGTTCCATTGGAAGTACTCATATACTTGAACAAGATTTTCTTTTTCAAGTAGAGTAGGACATAAAAAGAAAAAAAGAAAAAAAAAAGAGTAAAGAGAAAAATAAGTCCTATTGTGAAAACCAGCTTGCTGGCGCAATTGGACATGAGCTTTGTTTGAAAACCAGGCAACTGGCGGGCAAAGTTCACAATAAGTTCTGCAATTTCATGATGGTTTCAATATTTCATGGTTCTTCAAATCATTCTTGGTTCTATGCTCGAGTTGGATGATGTGGAATTCCTTAAGGTCCACCTTCCAACAAATCTTGTCCCATCGACCTCAACACTTTATCTGGGATCAAGATTAGAGATTATTTGAAGTGCCTTGGAGCTTGCATTCATCAATGGCAAGCCTCCTCGTCGATAACAATGGGAATACAACAATGTCTCTTGATTGTCAAATCTTGCAGGCGACTCGACTTCGACACATTCATTCGTCCCTGTCAAGATGCACTGAGGTACCTTGACACTCATTTACATTATTGGTGAGTTGTCTCGCATTGGTTAATGATTTTCATTATTGATCGGTAATCCAATGATTTCTTCCCATGCTCGACTTCGACACATTTATTCGCATGGTAAGAATTGTACCATGAATGTTGGCTTTGATGAAGACTAATGGTTTTATGGAATCAACGACAAATCGCAGCAGTGAATTTTATTAGTTTCTTGTAGCATCATGTTCATCTTTTTGTCAATTCAATAACAGCTGCGGAAAGTGGCAGTTTCTGCAGCTATTGCTGTAGCAGCCTGTTCTTGTTTTTTTTGCAACTTTTTCCAGAAGGCAGTTTTGGTGCAATTTTTGCAAGAGATTGGAGCAGAAATAAAAAATTATGAGCTTCTGGGTTTTCTCAGAATATGATAAATTGAGTAAGACGCGGACAGAATTTGGAAAAAAGCAATTTTTAAGGGCATTTCAGAAGGGTTTTTCAGGCAGATTTTCAATTTTCAGCGTTATGGACAGAATAGGACAGATTTGAGTATTTTTGCACAGCAGCATCTTTTCTTCATCAAAATGAAATTCTGGAAGCATGTGGCAGTAGAGAAGGTAAAAATACACAGTTTTCCATTGGAATCACTCAATTTGGCCTTAAAATGAGTCCGTGGCGTACTTTTTTGTTGCAAAATTGGGCAAAATGAAGGGTGAAACAGGGCAGAAATTGATTTTGTCATAACTTTCAAACCGTGCATCCGTTGGTCCTGAAATTTTTATGGTAAATGCATTGAGGTAGGGTGAATAAACACAGAAATTTTCAGAAAATTTCAGTGTGTATTTTTCAAGAAATTGGCCACTTTCACCTACAGCCATTTCTCATTTTTCGGGAGATCCGTGCAACCAATGGCTGAGATTTTTCAGTGGAAGATGCATAATAATATTGGTGAAAACCTCAGAAAATTTCAGGGAAGTCTGCATAATAATATTGGTGAAAATTTCAGTGGAAGATGCATAATAATATTGGTGAAAATTCCAAAATTCATTTCATTCTACAATCCACTCCATCTCACTCCATTTTCACTCCATCTCATGCCATTTCCATTTCACTTCACAAGTCCTATTCCACTTTCACTCCATCTCACGCCATTTTCATTCCATTTCACAAGTCATACTCCACTTTCACTCCATTACATTTTACATCCATCTTCCATATTCATACTTCATTTCTTCTTACAGATTGCATGTTGCAGCCACATCTTAATCAGCAGTTCTGACATGATTGTACAGCCTACAAAGAGAGGATGATTACAGGAAATTGAAGGATTATGTTTTGAAGACCAATATGCTCAAAGAGGACCAAAGGAACAACATCAAGCACAGCAATTAACAAGGTCAAAATTCTGAGGTAAATTGTGAAAATTATTTTAATAGCAAAAAGTCAAAACATGAAATAGATACAATGTGTATAATCATGTGTTTCCTAAACAACCTATCATTCGAATTGATTAGCCATATCCCTTATCCAACATTCCAACCTACTACTCCACATCTCCTTAAGATTTTATCATTCACTTATTTCACCATAATGTCATCATAAATTCTCCATCAGATCCATAGCCACTTCATTCTCCCTTATAGCTTAATTACCTCCATCCATTCACTTCCATTACACTTTGCAGCCAATCCATCTCTAAGTGCAGAAAGGTAATTCTAAGGGTGAAGCATTATTATTCAACTAATCCATCTTCAGACACAGAGATACAGTTTCAAAATAAAGTATTAGACTCTGTAGTCAATCTAGCTTCAAGCATAGAAAAGTAATTTTGAAAGGAAGATAATCTGCACAAAGGAGGAATGTCGCTAATTGTCAGAACACAATCAGTTGAAGTCAAGTATTTGGAAGGATATCCATAATTCAAGGAGCTACTACAATAAGAAGGGAGGCTAAACTTTATAGAGAAATTTGATGGCTTCCATAAGGAGATTACAAAATCTTTTGTCAAATCTTTTGATGGAGCAGAAGAAGAGAAACTGACATGGTTATTGAAAATAAAATTGACACTTCACTACAAGAGGAAGATGAAGAACTAATTTCTGAAAAGAGATTAGGGCCAAAAGAAGCAGAAAGAAAAATTTGGATGTTTCAGAGTACATGGAATAATTTTTGATGAAATTGCATGAGGACATGCAATAGTCTTGCAGTGGGGGTATGTTGAGCCTCAAAATTGTGCTTTCTTTCATTCCACTTTACCTCATTTCATCATTCTTTTATCACTTCATAAGCCTAAAATCAATGAAGAATGATTAGAATTGCTTAAAGGTTACATGCAATTGATTAACATATTGTATTTTCATGATTTTTGCTATTTTAACAATTTTTTGCAAAATAGCTACAGAATGCAGACATTCCGTAGCTGACCGGCGATTCTGCAGCTGTTTTACAGTTTGAGTATGTTCCAGGTGGCCTCTCAAGAAAAACCGCATCTGGGCATATTCCACGTCATGTCTACATGGTTTGTTGCTCACCATGAAGGAAGAAACGAATTCTGTGTATGGTTTTGACATGTGGGAACATATTTAAGGAAGCAGACTTCTATTAGGACTGTCTCAGTCCAGATGTCCTTTTCTTTGTCACACAGCCACTTCAAGAGTCCTAATGCGATTCTGATAAGGAAAGACAATGATCCTGAATTGTTGCAAGTCTTGTTATGTGCATTTTTTATATAAACACTTGGGAAACCAAGAGCTAGGCTAGAGACTTCATTCCAGATTTTGCTTAGACTCTGTGTTACATTTCTGAAAAGGCAGAGTGTTATGTTCAAGTTCTTTCAGCTTTAATGAAGCAGACAAAGTTATTTTGAAGGCGTTGATTTAGTTTGGAGTTGGATGCCGTCAAGTGGTAGAGGGCCCCTGCCTCTTGCACGGATATATTTTGCGTTAATTAGATAAGTTTTTCTAGCTGCCTTTACACTTTGCATTTGAATTAATACTTGTTTTTGTTAGCTACTGTAGTCGTTCTCATTCTAACTCTTCCACCAGAAGATATTCTTCCAAAATACCTCTAATGATGAATGGGAATTGACTGTGATATTTTAGGAGTTTAATTGTGTTTTTCATTTCGAACTGTGTGTTTTATGTCAATTTGCATTAGATAGTACATCCGTACTGTTGCACATGCAAATAGACAGCTTGCATTGTAGTTTAATACTCCGAGATCAAAAGCGCTTTAGTTCATTTGCATTCTTCAAAGTTAGGATTATGGCATTTTAGTTTAATTGCTCACCATCTTTCCGCCTTGAATAATTGCATTTCTAAATTTCTGTTTATGGTAACGGTCATCGTTTTTTCGCCTTGTCGAATCAACTTTAGCTTAACCCTGTCATTTGTATTTCAAAATAGATTGATTGCATTCTCGTTCATGTTTTGCTTAACGTATAGCCAAGTTTCACTAATTAGTTGAATGATAGTTCTGTTCTACTAGACTAAGGCCTTCATTATTTACAAAAACCACTCATGTTATTAAACTCTTCCAACATATCACTATGCAGACAGGAATTGGTAATATCATTTCATGGCTTTGATTATTCTGCAGATTCTTCTAATTGTTCAACTAGCCTTTTCCTCAAAATTATCTCAAAAGACTTTAACTTTCAAATAAGGCTTAGTAATGACAATTTAGGTTGCAGAATAGATTAGTTTCAGGATCCTTGGTTAATTTAGAGCAGAATTATTCACTGTGTTGCAGAACTAACTTTTCCAAATATGTCCAAACAAATATCTAGTCATGGATAAGATCTGTTTTGTGATATGGTAAATTGTTGTTTAGGAGAACCTCACTGCACTAAATTTATCCTTTTCGTGAAGTATTCCAACATGTCTCTAACAAATGAATTGACTAAATTTGTGTTGTGAGTCATCGCCTAGTTTTTCATACCACACATGATTTAGAATTGTTTCTGGGCAGACCAACAATCGCTTTTCATCAACAATTGGGCTCCTCTTCCCTTTTCAAAAATAAAAACCATAAACCAAAAACATCAGAAAACACTAAACACAACGAAGTAGGAAGAGGTTACTTAGGCACATATAGTGCACCACACTTCAGCAGTTTACTGACCCTGGTTGACAATTAAATGAGCTCAATTTAGGAGACTAGATTGAGACCAAACACCATCCAGCAAACAAAAGGAAGCAGAGGCCAAAGCCCAGCAAGAAAGGGAGAAAAAGCTAAAAGAGGATGAGGAAGCGCGCCAAAAGAGTGCAACAGCAACACAAAAGAAGAAGCAGGCCAAAGAGGCCAGGAAAGAAAAAGAGAGCAAGGAGGCACAAGCCGCAGCAGAACGGGCACTTAAGGCAGAGCTGGACAAAGCAGAGGCTAAATGCCAAAAGAAAGCCGAACAGGCTGCTGCAGCTGAACAGAAGAAGAAGGCCGAAATAGAAGCAGCAGCGGAAGCTGAACGCCGGCGGAAGGAAGAAGAAGAAAAGAACACAGAGGAAAGGGAGGATGACATGCTAGACGACCTTGAGGTGTCTCCCCTCGATATACCTCTGGCCCGTACCAAACTCCCTGACGTTAGATCGCCCCGGGGACAGGAAGAAGACGTGTTTGACCTGACCAGGCTCACATTCGACCAGTTTTCGTTCAAAATCGCAGGTCGCATCACCTACCAGGTCGCAAGTCGCGCATACCAGTCAGGTCGCAGAAAGAACGGGTCGCAAGGTAACCCAACGGTCAAGAAGGTGAACGGTCAAGGAAACCCAACGGGCAATTTTGGCATTATAAATACTCCTACGGGATCTTGTATGGGGGGTTTTCTTTTTAGGGAAACTCAAGAGCTAGATGCAATTGTATTGAAAGATTCTACACTTGAGCATATGAATATAGATTCTTGTTAAAACACCCTGTGGTTATGATGTGTTTTGCTGTGCGAACACTGTGTGTATTCCTTGTACAGTTTCAGAACATCCTATGATTAACGAAGCTGCACTCTTCATGTCATCATTTATGCGTCATGGCTATTTGTGTTGTATCAATGATGTTCATTTTATCATCTATTTTATTAATGAATGTTAATGAACTATTTTGTTAGCATTTCGTTTTATCTTTCAGGAAGTAAAGAGGTATCTTATCATAAAGAACTATTTCTTTCGTGATCAGACTACCTTACAAGCATTGCCCCGCAAAAGATGTGTTGCTAATGACATCTCTTGAGGTGTACGTGCTTTGTCTATAATCTTGCTACGCATAGTGTTTGATTCATGTTTAACACATCAATCCTGTATTCTGTATCATGTGAATAAGTGTATGTCCTCAGGTTCAAACAGGTTCTTTTGAGACCGAAGGGAAGTCATCTTAAGTGGTAGCCGGACCCACACCCCGGACGGGATCCCTACTCCAAAAGGTTTAAGGTCTAATTGGGACTTTCTACCGGGGAGATCCCCTACTGTTGGCCGGACAAATTTTCCCGTCAACACACTGTTATAAACTTGCATATAGATCTTCAAACATTATAGAGCAGCTTACTTCTTCCGATCAAATATTCAGTTCAGATTTTACCCTTTACTTCAGACAGATGTTCGACTCATCTCAGATCTAAGCATTCCATAAACAGATCTAGAAGATACAAATACATTTCATATCTAGATTCCCTTCTTCATCATTTTCTTCATAGGTGCATCACAGATTCAGATCTATCATTAAACTGTTACCCTTTCCATTCAGACATATTTCAGAGTGAATTATTCCTTCAAAACCCAGACATTTGCACACTGATGCAGTATGAATTTCTTCTCCTTATATAGGTTTACCCTTTTTCAATACCATGAGCCAAAACCACATTAGTTCCAATGGTATTCCTGGATGGGATCACATAGACATACCAACGCTCAATACAATGGGTCAATACCATGGTAATGCCCCTTGGTATTCTAATTTTGGAGCGCAAAAGACCATACGCGACTTGGCACGTACTTTTCCGCGTGCATACGCGCTTTCTCCTTGACAAACCCGCGTATGCCTTGTGACATATACTTTTCATCATTACTGTTGCACATACTGATATTTATTTCATCATTACATCTGAGCTGCTCTGTAGACACATCAGATTTACATCATTAATTAGAATATCAAGTTAGTTTTCATGAAGTACAACTTCATCAAGAAGGTTGCCATCATCTTCTTCAAGTGTTGCCATCATCTTCATCAAGTGGGTTGCCATCAAGGACAACACATTGCATTCATATTGCCAACAAGAGCCTCAACAATTATGTTGTACCTTCTTCATACATGTTTTCAGGGTGATCCTAACTCATCTTTTTGGCTAGATCTACCTATATTCTGTACTTATGTAACTGAATCTCTCCAATATAATAAAATGGTTCAGCGCTTTCTGCATATTATAATGTGTATTTAAGATTTATTGTTTATCTTGCTGTAAGTTCTTATATTGTGTGAAGTATTACTGCATTCTTCCTTTCGGGGATATTACATTGGTATCAAAGCATGATTGTTGGCTCAGCTTGTGGACACTTCATCTTTTACATTGAAAGAAGAATATATAGATGAGATCCATCATGGAGGATGAAAAATTTGTCACTCCTTTCTATAGATCCATGCAAGATCTCTCTAAGGAGGTCTATCAAATGAAGGAGGAAGAACAGAGAGAAGATACAGGAAGCAGATGTGATGAGGGAAGTACTTCCTATCAACAGCAAAGAAGACTGGAGAATCCTACATCTCCTCATAGATCCACTATGCCCACTTTCCTTGAAGAAGGTGAGAGGTATAGAAATGAAGAAAGGAATGAACCTGAGACTCATGATACTTGCAGTCTATATCTTGAAGAGTACAAAGCACAGTCTAGAGCTTTCAAGGAGAAGCTAACTCTCCAAAAATTCTTTCAGATTAGAGAAGAAAGAGGATCCTATAGTAGCAATAGAAGGAAGAGTCATACTATATTCTATTTGCCTACATTTGATGGATCTTCCTCAAGCAATGTCAAGGCTTGGAGGAGGGACTTAGATTCAATTTTCAAGCTACATCTTGTGGTTGAATAAGAGGCTGTTCAAATTGCAGCACTTCATCTCTTAGATGAAGCATAAGACTGGTGGTTTGGGCACCTAGAGCATGCAAAGGTGACCAAGTATTCAGGTTTGTTTCACAAGTTGAGGAAGAATTTTGATATGGAGAAGACAAAGTTGTGCTACAAAGAGGCATCTCCCAAGGAAACCAAGGAGATTGTCAATCTTATCACTCTAGACAAGAGGTCACTACTTTCACCACCTGCTACAAAAGTGCTTATCTCTGGAGAAGAGACATTGCATCTTTGCAAGATAGTCTTGAGCTCTTGACATATGGAGCCCCATGCATGGATCAAGAGATGCATGAGGAGGAGGAGGAAGATATCAACGCTGGTACACTTGAAGAAAAGAGGCCATCACTCTTACCAGCAGTTGGAGATAATATTGTCCCGGTTGGAGGAGATCTTGTGTTCTGTCAAGAGGTTCCCACATATCAGTTGATCCAAGGTATGCATAAAAATTCAACACATATTGTTTCAAGATTAATGCATAACCAAGGGTTAGAACAAAGTGTTGATTTGAAGCAGAGACATATCACAGCACAGAGGACCCTTGATCTAATCAAGGAGGAGACTAAAAACTATCCCTGTTCATCATTGTTGAGCTACATTCAACCCCTTGAGTTGAGATGTAGAGTTTCAAAAAATGGGATTAGAATTATCCTATGTACAATGGATGATTATGAGATTAGTATTGTGCCTTACTTTGAGACAGCATATGTATTACCCTGCAGATCTACAACGCTGTCACTTATTAGCTGTGACAAAGAAAGGGCTTCATCATTCTTGGAGAATTCTGGAGGTAGCTTCACTCATGAAGCAATGGAAGAAAATATGACAAATAGTAGAAATCTTGAAATGAGAAACCTTTTCTCCCACCTAGATGATCCTTTCTCAATGAGCCTCTCATTGCTCAAAGAGAAAATTCTACTTTCAGAAAATCCAAAACTTCTTTGGTTTTGGAGGGCCTTTGATGGAGAGAGAATCTCATTAAGAGATCTCATTAGAGATTTATTTCAACATTTCATGAAATGCAAATTTCTTCAACAGTTTGGGAAGGATTGCATTCTACAAAGGGAGGATGCCATGATTATGCAGTACCTCATTCATCATCGACATGGGAGTGAATGGGTAAGGATGATAAGCAAGGGGTTACAAAAACACTTGCAGATTTGTATGGGCCAACATGCTTGGTTACGTTGGTTGCCATTGTGAGGTTGCTGTCACTCTCCAAAGGCACCTATTGTTCTGATCCATGCCTTGAAAAACACATATGAAATGAAGAAGGAGGCATGGCTGCGCTGGCTGCTCTTGGGTGAGTATGGTTACCACCCAATAGCTCATATTTTTCTAATTCATGCCTTGTGTATTCATGATAGAATGCAGCAAGAAAATGCATGTTCATTTTGGTTTCACTTTAGAGAGATTGGCCACCACATGACATCTCCTATGTCTATGTGTTTTGTATTGTGTAAAATTTGGCATAATGATCTCATGATGTGCATTGATGATGTTTCTTTATATTGGGCTGATGTGACATCTCATATGTCCATTAGTATGCTTTTGATTCATGATGCACATGAGGAGGAGAGAAAGCAGCAAGATCTCTTGTTTCTTGGATTGCTTTTGGGGGAGTTTGGCTTGTCCATATTACATGGAGGAGATGGAGGAAAATCCTTTCTGGGTTATCTTGGGAATCCATCACATTGGCCAGATATTGAATCTCGGCATCATCAGAGCTCTAGTTTTGAGTATATCTAAATTTATCTTTTCAGCCTGCAATCATATGTCCATATTTTGTTGAAGAGATAGCGCAGTATTTGCTGCAGAGCTGTTGGGAAAAATACTGAGAGGGGGGGGGGGGGGGTGAATCAGTATTTAGGGCATACTCAAATCTTTTTAATTTTTCATGCTCTAAAACCCATACGCTACTTTACTTGATCAGACTCGTGTATATACGCGGATACCCTTCACAAAACTCGCGTATATGCAGAGATCTTAATATGAAATTAATTCATTACTTAGATCCTTGCATTTATTCATTCATCAGATGTTTATATAGCAACAAAAATGTGCAGTAATAATAGAGTAAATCATCACACATAAGGATCACACATGAACACCAGGATTTTAGGTGGAAACCCAAGTCGGGAGAAAACCACCGATGCCGTTGTCTCAGAATTCAATATTTTATTATAAAGAAAACATCTTACAACTATGTACTGGCACAGACTCATACCAGTACGCAGGCACCCACCTACGCTCGTTTACCAGCCTCTGCTGGAAGGGAGCTACGACCACTTGCTCTCGTTTAGCAGCCTCTCCTGGGAGGGAGCTACGACCCCCTGCTCTTGTTTACCAGCCTCACCTGGAAGGGAGCTACAACCCCCTGACTGAAGGCTATAACCCTTAGCACCACCATTGACCACGTTTCATCAATTTCACACTGGATCCAAAGCTTCCTTTAGAACACAACTTGCAGGCCACTTTTCATCATATTTTCAGACTGGACCCACTCCACACATTTAAGCTCAATCATACATCAAACTGATACTTATCATTTCAAACAACCCAGATCTATAGAATTCATCATTAACAGATAGCAGTGACACAGTAGAACAGATCAGACATTTCATACTTCATACTTCAGCAAACCCTAGTTTTCATACGCGTGTTGGCAATATGATGCAGAGTGTTGTCCTTGATGGCAACCCACTTAATGAAGATGAAGACATGAGATTGTTGGCATGTGTTGTCCTTGATGGCAATCCACCTGATGAATTTATTCTTGACCTGATGGACTTGCTAAAAGAACTAAATCTGATGTATCTACAGTGAGTATAGAAGGCAATGAAGAAAGGAATTCTGCATGTATCTGTGGTGAAAAGAGTATGTCTCAAGGCATACGCGGATCTGTCTAGGAGAAGTCGCGTATGCACGCGGGAAACAACGTGCCAAGTCGCGTATGGGAAAAAAGCGCTCATAAAGTGCAAAACCAGTGGTAACCACCATGGTATTGACCCATTGTATTAGGTAATGATTCATCTAAATGACCCCGTCCAGGAATACCATTGGAAGTAATGTGGTTTTGGCTCATGGTATTGAAAAAGGGTAAACCTATATAAAGAGAAGAAATTCATTGTGCAAATCATGAATGTGGGTGAAAGATGTCTGAGCTTGAATGAATACTTCTCTCTGAAGTATGTCTGAATGGAAAGGGTTACAGCTGAATGTTAGATCTGAATGCATGATGCACCAATGATGAAGAAGAGTATCTAGATCTGAAATGCACTTGTATTTGCTAGATCTATTTATGGAATGATTAGATCTGAGATGAGGCGAACATCTGTCTGAAGTAAAGGGTAAAATCTGTGTGATGTATCTGTTCTGAAGAATTGCAATGACCTAAATGTCTGAAGAACCATACGCTAGTTCGCCGCAGAGGAAGTGCGTATATACGCAACTTCGCTGAATATAAAGCGCGTATGCGCAGTGAAATTAACTCTGTAATATGTACAGAAGTATACGCTGGTTTATCTGAACGGAAGTGCGTATATACGCGACATCAGTGAAAGGAAAGCGCGTATGCAAACTAGGGTTTGCTGAAGTCTGTGGTAAGAAAAGTCTAATCTGTTCTACTGGTTTACAGATATCTGTCAGTAAGTTATATGTATCAGTTTCATGTTTGACTGTGCTTAAATATGTGGAGTGGATCTAGTCTGAAAATATGATGAAACGTGGCCTGCAAGTTGCGTCCTGAAGGAAGCTTTGGATCCAGTGTGAAAATTGATGAAACATGGTCCATAGAGGTGCTGAGGGTTGTAGCCTTTAGTCAGGGGGTTGTAGCTCCCTTCCAGGTGAGGCTAGTAAATGAGATCAGGGGGTCGTAGCTCCCTTCCAGGAGAGGCTGGTAAACGAGTCAGGGGGTTGGAGCTCCCTTCCAGGAGAGGCTGGTAAACGAGCGCAGGTGGGTGCCTGCGTGCTGGTAGAGTCTGCGCCAGCACATATGTTGTAAGATTTTTTCTCTATAATAAAATATTGAAGGCTGAGAAACTGCAGCGGTGGTTTTCTCCCGACTTGGGTTTCCACCTAAAATCCTGGTGTTCATGTGTGATGCTTTGTGTGATGGTTTATTCTGTTCTTACTGCACATGTTTACTGTTTATTGAACATCTGATGAATGAATGATGGAATGATATAAGTGAATAATTAATGACATAATTAGATCTCTGTGTATACGCAAGTTTCATAAAGGGTATCCGCGTGTATACGCGAGTTTACTGAAGGAAAGTAGCGTATGGGTTTTAAGGAATGAAAAAGTAAAATTTTTTGAATATGCAGTAAATACTGATTCACCCCCCCCTCTCAGTATTTTTCCCAACAACGCGCTTTCCTTTCACTGATTCGGCGTATATACGCGCCTTCATTCATATAAATCCGCGTATACCTTCAGAATTGATTTCACAACCCATACGCACTTTCGCTTTATACAACCCGCGTATATACGCGCTTCCACTATTATAAACTTGCATATAGATCTTCAAACATTATAGAGCAGCTTACTTCTTCAGATCAAATATTCGGTTCAGATTTTACCCTTTAATTCAGACAGATGTTCGCCTCATCTCAGATCTAAGCATTCCATAAACAGATCTAGAAGATACAAATACATTTCAGATCTAGATTCCCTTCTTCATCATTTTCTTCATAGGTGCATCACAGATTCAGATCTATCATTAAACTGTTACCCTTTCCATTCAGACATATTTCAGAGTGAATTATTCATTCAAAACCCAGACACTTGCACACTGATGCAGTATGAATTTCTTCTCCTTATATAGGTTTACTCTTTTTCAATACCATGAGCCAAAACCACATTAGTTCCAATGGTATTCCTAGACGGGATCACATAGACATACCAGCGCTCAATACAATGGGTCAATACCATGGTAATGCCCCTTGGTATTCTAATTTTGGAGTGCAAAAGACCATACGCGACTTGGCACGTACTTTTCCGTGTGCATACGCGCTTTCTCCTTGACAAACCCACGTATGCCTTGTGACATATACTTTTCATCATTACTATTGCACATACTGATATTTCTTTCATCATTACATCTGAGCTACTCTGTAGACACATCATATTTACATCATTAATTAGAATATCAAATTAGTTTTCATCAAGTACAACTTCATCAAGAAGGTTGCCATCATCTTCTTCAAGTGTTGCCATCATCTTCATCAAGTGGGTTGCCATCAAGGACAACACATTGCATTCATATTTCCAACAAGAGCCTCAACAATTATGTTGTACCTTCTTCATACATGTTTTCAGGGTGATCCTAACTCATCTTTTTGGCTAGATCTACCTATATTTTGTACTTATGTAACTGAATCTCTCCAATATAATAAAATGGCTCAGCGCTTTCTGCATATTCTAATGTGTATTTAAGATTTATTGTTTATCTTGCTGTAAGTTCTTATACTGTGTGAAGTATTACTGCATTCTTCCTTTCGGGGATATTACAGTGGTATCAAAGCATGATTTTTGGCTCAGCTTGTGGACACTTCATCTTTTACATTGAAAGAAGAATAGATAGATGAGATCCATCATGGAGGATGAAAAATTTGTCACTCCTTTCTATAGATCCATGCAAGATCTCTCCAAGGAGGTCTATCAAATGAAGGAGGAAGAACAGAGAGAAGATACAAGAAGCAGATGTGATGAGGGAAGTACTTCCTATCAACAGCAAAGAAGACTGGAGAATCCTACATCTCCTCATAGATCCACTATGCCCACTTTCCTTGAAGAAGGTGAGAGGTATATAAATGAAGAAAGGAATGAACTTGAGACTCATGATACTTGCAGTCTATATCTTGAAGAGTACAAAGCACAGTCTAGAGCTTTCAAGGAGAAGCTAACTCTCCAAAAATTCTTTCAGATTAGAGAAGAAAGAGGATCCTATAGTAGCAATAGAAGGAAGAGGCATACTAGATTCTATTTGCCTACATTTGATGGATCTTCCTCAAGCAATGTCAAGGCTTGGAGGAGGGAGTTAGATTCATTTTTCAAGCTACATCTTGTGGTTGAATAAGAGGCTGTTCAAATTGCAGCACTTCTTCTCTTAGATGAAGCATAAGACTGGTGGTTTGGGCACCTAGAGCATGCAAAGGTGACCAAGTATTCAGGTTTGTTTCACAAGTTGAGGAAGAATTTTGATATGGAGAAGACAGAGTTGTGCTACAAAGAGGCATCTCCCAAGGAAACCAAGGAGAATGTCAATCTTATCACTCTAGACAAGAGGTCACTACTTTCACCACCTGCTACAAAAGTGCTTATCTCTGGAGAAGAGACACTTGCATCTTTGCAAGATAGTCTTGAGCTCTTGACATATGGAGCCCCATGCATGGATCAGGAGATGCATGAGGAGGAGGAGGAAGATATCAACGCTGGTACACTTGAAGAAAAGAGGCCATCACTCTTACCAGCAGTTGGAGATAATATTGTCCCGGTTGGAGGAGATCTTGTGTTCTGTCAAGAGGTTCCCACATATCAGTTGATCCAAGGTATGCATAAAAATTCAACACATATTGTTTCAAGATTAATGCATAACCAAGGGTTAGAACAAAGTGTTGATTTGAAGCAGAGACATATCACAGCACAGAGGACCCTTGATCTAATCAAGGAGGAGACTAAAAACTATCCCTGTTCATCATTGTTGAGCTACATTCAACCCCTTGAGTTGAGATGTAGAGTTTCAAAAAATGGGATTAGAATTATCCTATGTACAATGGATGATTATGAGATTAGTATTGTGCCTTACTTTGAGACAGCATATGTATTACCCTGCAGATCTACAACGCTATCACTTATTAGCTATGACAAAGAAAGGGCTTCATCATTCTTGGAGAATTCTGGAGGTAGCTTCACTCATGAAGCAATGGAAGAAAATATGACAAATAGTAGAGATCTTGAAATGAGAAAACTTTTCTCCCACCTAGATGATCCTTTCTCAATGAGCCTCTCATTGCTCAAAGAGAAAATTCTACTTTCAGAAAATCCAAAACTTCTTTGGTTTTGGAGGGCCTTTGATGGAGAGAGAATCTCATTAAGAGATCTCATTAGAGATTTATTTCAACATTTCATGAAATGCAAAGTTCTTCAACAGTTTGGGAAGGATGGCATTCTACAAAGGGAGGATGCCATGATTATGCAGTACCTCATTCATCATCGACATGGGAGTGAATGGGTAAGGATGATAAGCAAGGGGTTACAAAAACACTTGCAGATTTGTATGGGCCAACATGCTTGGTTACGTTGGTTGCCATTGTGAGGTTGCTGTCACTCTCCAAAGGCACCTATTTTTCTGATCCATGCCTTGAAAAACACATATGAAATGAAGAAGGAGGCATGGCTGCGCTGGCTGCTCTTGGTTGAGTATGGTTATGACCCAATAGCTCATATTTTTCTAATTCATGCCTTGTGTATTCATGATAGAATGCAGCAAGAAAATGCATGTTCATTTTGGTTTCACTTGAG
Organism: Pinus albicaulis; assembly: GCA_034641835.2. Lineage (NCBI taxonomy): Eukaryota > Viridiplantae > Streptophyta > Pinopsida > Pinales > Pinaceae > Pinus > Pinus albicaulis. The sequence continues at coordinate 1,297,452,475 of CM076580.1, read as the reverse complement.
AGAGATTGGCCACCACATGACATCTCCTATGTCTATGTGTTTTGTATTGTGTAAAATTTGGCATAATGATCTCATGATGTGCATTGATGATGTTTCTTTATATTGGGCTGATGTGACATCTCATATGTCCATTAGTATGCTTTTGATTCATGATGCACATGAGGAGGAGAGAAAGCAACAAGATCTCTTATTGCTTGGATTTCTTTTGGGGGAGTTTGGCTTGTCCATATTACATGGAGGAGATGGAGGATGGCAGCAAAGGGCCTTACTTCGGTGGTTATTGTTAGGAGAATATGGTTTGACATCTTTGTCCACCCATATTACTTCTTCCCTTCTTATTTTTCATAATGTTGGAATGATGAAGTTTGGATCCTTTTTGAAGAGAACCACCTTATTGTATGCACCTCATGTATTGATGATGATGTTGGACATCATATGGTTGTCACTGGGTACTTCATGATGGGAGGAGGACATCTAACCAAAAAATTGGAGGTCATTCTTTATGCTTTTAAAAGACAAATTTGGAACCAAACATGCATAACCCATTGCAGAAAATGGAGGAAGCCTTCCTTATGTGGATGCCATTTGGAGGGGAATAGATGGCTTTGCATTTACTTTTGGAGTTGCTTGAGGACAGTCAACATTTTTTTGCTGGGGGGGCGGGTGGGGGAATGTAATATTCCCTAATTTTCACATCATATTTGGAATATTAGAGTCCTTGATTTTCTTAATGAATTAAGTAAATAAAAGGGTAGAGGGACCACAATCCTCAATAAGAATAAATATCCACTTTGTGTGTGTGAATGTGGATTAATTTAGACTAGATTTGCAAAAAGAGGTAGTTGAGCAACTACTAATGTGAATGAGATTGGAGATCATGTCTCATTTAATGAGAAAGATCATGGAGGGTTGATTCAGTTAACTAAGATCTTGAAGATGTAAAACAAAGGATCATTGAGCATTAATGATCAAGTAATGGAGGATCATGTACAAATGAAGCACACATGATGGAGGTGTACATTGCACCTAAACTGTTTGGTTAATTTGGTCAAACAACACAGTCCCACTTGGAGGATCTTGTCCACATGAGACTGCGCAGTTGAGATTAGGGCCAAGGCTGGGGATGGATCAATCATTATAAAGGAGATGAAGGCAAAGGTGAAAGGATCTTGGATTATTTGATGTATGATCTTTTAGATCTGGAATTTTCAAGTGACATTCCTCTGCATTCTTGGGCTGTTTAGTAGAGATTGCAGGTGTTTTTTAGCACAAGGTGTTCCCGGGCGGGAATCCATATTCTTTATTTCAGTTATCTCTAAGGAAGATGCTTTTACTTCATTATACATCAGGCTTTAAGTGCCATTTCATTTTCCCACTTCTTGCAGAACATTCATATTCATAAATCTTTAGATTTCTGAAGATCAGTTTGGAAGGTGGAGGTTGTCTTTAGTACTTCAGCTGGAGCACAAGGTGAAGGATTTTTCCCAGCACTTGCGCTTATAGATCAGCAATCCCAGAGCCACATTGCAGATCTGGCATCGGGCCAAAATTTATTGACCTCCTAGTAGCAATATTCTCTTCAGGAATAACGTTGTCCATATTGCAAATCTGAAAGGAGGAAGGAAGTTGCTAGTATTTCAGCTAGCAATCCTGTGAGGGATCATCCCCTCACATTGCCATCACTATTACCATCATCCTAGAGTTTATTGCATCATTTTTCAGTAGGCAGAAGGCCTCTCTTTCCCTCACAGTGCAGCTTCTGTTGGCAGCTGTGTTGCAGTAGCTGAATTCATTATTAGAGGATTGAGAAGGTAGATCTAGATCTTCTAGCTCATATATCTGATGAAGGGGTCAGCCCTTCAAGAATAGATCTGATCTGAGCACACATTTCATCCATCTATTCTTTAGATCTAGCTTCAGATCTGTATTTCCCATCAGATCAAGGACCAAATCCTAGGGATGTGATTTTCCAAAGTTGCAGATTTGGAAAATCCTTTCTGGGTTATCTTGGGAATCCATCACATTGGCCAAATATTGAATATTGGCATCATCAGAGCTCCAGTTTTGAGTAGATCTGCATTTCTCTTTTCAACCTGAAACCATATGTTCATATTTTGCTGAAGAAACAGTGCGGTATTTTCTGCAGAGCCTCAACAGTTACGTTGTACCTACTTCATACATGTTTTCAAGGTGATCGTAGCTCATATTTTTGGCTAGATCTACTTATATTATGTACTTATGTAACTGAATCTCTCCAATATAATAAAATGGCACAACTCTTTTTGCATATTCTGATGTGTATTTAAGATTTATTATTTATCTTGCTATAAGTTCTTATATTGTGTGAAGTATTATTGCATTCTCCCTTTTGGGGATATTACAAATTTATCAAGATCTATCTAACTAAATAAATATATTTTAACATCCTCCTGTTCTACCCTACTCTTTGTAATAATAATTGTGACTGCAATACCATTTTGGGGAAAAACCACAACTGATTGAACCTATGATTAAACATCTACTAATTACTATGTAAAATTAATTAAAAAAAACTGAAGAATGAACAACCTTAGAGATACTTGCTCTGAGGGAATATTTTCTAGTGGTGTATTTTGAAATAAAAATTTAACCAAATTTAATACTTGAAGCTACTTGCTTGCTCATATATCCACGACCGATATCCAACCAAGTTAAATGTTGCAGATTCTTGCAGCTGAGAGAAGCCATCGTCTAATATATTTAATGTGATTCGATTGGGGCTAAATGAATTTACCATATTTAAATGACAATCTTGATGATATAGGAATAGGATGGTGGAAGGTAAAGTGGTGACCATTCTCTTTTTCCCTCTCAAAAATAAAGGAGACATGGACATGTGAAGACATGCTCTTGGGAGCATGCAAAAGAACGAGGAATAAAATTCTAACTCTCTCTCTCTCTCTCCCTCTCTCTAAACATACCAATATGTAGAGGAATAGATATAGGTATGATCAAAAGAAATAGAGTCAAGCTTTTCAACATTCCACTTTTCTAAAACTCACCATGGTGGATTATGATAAAAATTTGATTTCGCCTAGGCACCCATGTCTTCATCTAACCCACTTATTCTACAAGAGTACAAAATATTCGATAATAATTATGGGTAGTGTGCAACTATGGATTTTCACATGGATGGTTGGATAGAGCTAGAGTTGACCTTAAGCTATTGCTTTATAACCATGTAACCTGTGGCATCCAATGTTTATTACTATGACTATGTTTGAGACCACAAAAATCCTTGTTTTGGCCGACAAACCATTAGATAGTGGAATCCATCTCCTAAGTGTTAGATCTAGCCATTGGTGTGAATTTTCCCTATGCAAGAATTGCCTTGGAATTTGGATCCATCTCTAGGGTGGTCAACTACAAGAAATATTGAAACGTATTTTTCCTATAGTTGGGTGGAGAGTGGAAGTGCCTCCTTCATTTTCTAGCCATTTAATCATACACAAATAAGTGTGAATTTCTTATGCATATTTCATTATGAAATATACTAATTACTATTATGTCATGAATGGTGTAATATATTTTGTGTAAAAAACCCGGGTTAAAGTTTCATGTAATAAAGTATAATAAAGGAAAAATAAGACCAAGGACATGGGACAAGTATTCCAAGATGAATGTTGGGAAAGCACTTTAGTGGGCATCACTTGTGGTTTAATAATGGCCATGGAAATTGGTAAATGCATTGGAAAAGGAAAAGAGGAAATAATTGAAATTCAATTATGGAAATAAAGGAAAATAGGAGAAAAGGAAGGTGAAGAGACAAAAATTTGCATTCAAGGGAAATTAGAGGAAAATGAGGGAAAATGAAGAACACAGGGACATCAATGATAAAAATGAATTAGAGAAACAATTCATGGCTTTTGTCAATTTAGTTTTGGCTCTCATTCACTCTTGCACACTTAGAGAATTCTTGGAGCACTTTAGAATTCACTTGGATTTAGAGAAAGGAAAGCAAGCAAGCAAAGGAAGGAAAAGAGACAATCAAAGAAAAGTGAAGGGAAGCAAGGAGAAGGGTGGATCAAGAACTTCAGTAGGAAGATCTTGCAGATAACATGTTGCATGTGTGATTTCCTTGATGGGATGTGAATGCATGATAAATGTATTTGTTTATTTGGTTCAATTTCTATCATTGGCATGGATTTTTCTTGGTTTGATAGTGGTTTCAGCATTTCCTTTCCATTACTTGGATAGTCATGGTGTCATGGGATTCATTCTTAGTTGAGCTTTGTACTGCTGGAAGTTTTTGGAACTGGTTGAGGTGATCTCAGGAAAATCCCAAGGGTTTGGGGTGGATATAGCTTTCTCCAGGAAGCCCTTGACAATTGGGTGGAGACAAGAAAATTCCTCAAGGTATGGTTAAGGAATTATAAGGCATCCAAGATGGTTTTTCTTTTTTATCTCAGGACCAGTTTAGTTGAGATCATAGTATCTTGAGGGTGGAGTTGGTTTAACCTCTTGAGTCCCTATTTGGTTAAGTCTTGGTTTATCCCATGAGATCCCACATTCATGCTTGGAATATGGCATGGGGGTGACCATACGAAAGAAATTTATGGTTCAACCAAATATATGGTTGGGTGGTACGTGGAAGTCCCTGACTTGGTTGGATTTTGCATAAATTAATATGGGCTACTCTTTTAATGTAATTAATGAGCACATGTAAATTTTATTATGAGGATTTTATGGTTTATTTGTCATGGTTGTTATTACGGTTATATACCTGGTTATATGATGTGCTCTAGTTATGTCTCTTGTTCATGATTTGATAATTTATTCAATGGTTGATGAATGCATGGGATAACAAGTATTGTTGCAGATAGCTTGAGAGGTCATTGATCCTTCTTGGTGATTCTCAGATGAGGTTCATAATTCTATGATTAGTTATGCATTCATGACATGTAGCTTATATGTTTATCATGTGTTTGACGAAATGTCTATCATGTACTAGGAATGTTCTGGTCAAGATACTAATCAAGTTTTTAATGGTTATCCTTGTTATCATCTTATTTATGTTTCTGGAAACTTATAAGCAGTTTTGGGCAATGGGCTCAAGGCATTCCTAAAAACATGGCATAGGTATTGCAACCACATGCACAAAGCAACATATTTTGGTCATAACTACATGCAGGAAGGCTTATGGGTGTGGTTGGAGCCTCATAAATGCATCCATAGTGTGTCAAGGGTGCGGTTGGGATGTTAAGTCAGTGAAGAAGGGTTTTGTCTTAGAGATTGATCACTTGGGGTGGTTGTCAGGCTCTTGAGTTGCATGTAATCTCTGATGGATGTTAGTAAGTTGTCGGATTATAGGCCCCACTTCCATCATTGGAACTTGGAGGTCATGTCATGTCATAGTAACGCTCAACTCATGTTTACCCTAGATATCTTGTAAAAGTGATTAAATGTGGGTGGGGGGTTACAGGGTGGTATCAGAGCTTCTAGGTGCAAACACTTGGACTGGATGGGCTATATGTGATTGTTATGCATGCATATCAGTTGTATGTGTGTCTACTATACACGCATTGCAGTGGTCATGGTTGTAATAGTTGGTGTTACAGTTTGTGTTATCATGCATCATGCATGATGTTGATATGTTGATATGTTGATGTCATTATATATATACATAGATCGTGATAATTTGGACTGATTTGTGCAGATGAGATAAATTTACCTAACTTCATTAAGGTATGATTTTGATTATGATTTCTATTTGGTTTATCTAACCTGACATATTTACAGGAAAGAGAAGGAAAAATATGACAAGAATTATGGTGGATTACAATTCACGTGACTCTCTTTATAGATGAATTGAGAGGAAAAGTGATGAGTATTATCATGATATAGTAGATATATTGAGAATTTTGAAGGAAGTAATAAAAAGTTGAAAGGAAGATAATAACAGTTTGATTTAGAATTTTGGACCGTGTGGGGAGAAAAAACGATCTGCAACTTGAGGCTGTGATGACCTAGGGTTTGACGCCTCCAGCCAATGGCTGCCCTGCTCGCCCTACTTGCATCCTACAGATCGACATCACAGTAAGGGCTATACTGAAGACCCATGGTATATCCACAAGGGGGGACAGTGGATCCCCCCACATCTAAACAACCCAGCCCAAACATGGCTACATATTTTGACATAGCAGAACAACATACAGACCCCTCTGGACCCCTTCTAGCAGAGACTGATCAAATGGAGAAGGAAACCTCTGAAGCAACCATCAAGTCATCCACTTGCTTTCCCAAATCTGAAAAGCGTTTGCAGATCGAACTACCAACACACAGGATCAATGGAAGGATTCAATTCATGAGGGATCATGCCCTCATCGACAAGTTTATGGGGTTTTGGCCTACTGAAAAATCCCTCCGGGGCTGGATCACAACTAAATGGAAACCTAAAGGTCACATTAACCTTTAGCTTGGCTCCAAGGTAATTTTCCATATCATTTTTACATTCATTGAAGATAAGAATAGAATCATGGACGAAGGACTATATTTCTTCAACTCTGCAGGCCTCTATCTCCGCAACTCGGTGGAGCGATTCAATCCAGACAAGGAGGACTTCAGCTGGGATTTGGTATGGGTGCGAATTTAATCTCTAACCCAATATTACTGGGACACCAAAACCCTAAAAGATATAGGTAATACATTGGTTGAATTCATTAAAATTGCCGATGAGACATAGATCAACAAGCACATACCTTATGCGAGGATCTGTGTCTATATGAACATTGCCAAATCTCTCCCATACGAGGTAAGCCTCTTGCACGAATATTTTTAATGGATTCAGACTGTTTATTATGAACACGTACCATTTAGATGTATAAAATGCCACATGCATGGGCATTTATTCTGGGGTTTCCCTCTCAATCCAAACGTAGCCATAAACAAAGAACCAGTAGTGAAAGACTCTGAAGGTTTTACCAAGGTTCCCAACAGGAAAAGGCACAATAGAAGAACTCAGAATGTGACCTCAACCAAGAAGCCCACAATAAGAAAAAACTTCGAAACGTTAGTAGATCTGAACGCCGACACAAAAGCAATTCCCAACTCTTCGGACACACCCATGCAGGAGAATTCAAGCCACCAAGAGCAACCAAAGGTGCAGCCTCAAAAATATCACTCCAAGCTGAAACAAGGTCAACCCTCCTCTCATTCAAAGGAGGATAAATGTAAAAGAACAAGGTACTTCAGGTGGCTTGCATGAGGAAAGACTATCAATCCATTCCCATGCACCAGATCCAGTAACTAGAGGTAGTCCTTAGTCGAGCACAACAGAGCCCCAATCTAGGTATATAAGGGGGAACATTACTCAATACACATTTCATTCTAAGAGAATCAAAGAAAAGAGGACGAAGAACAGATGTGCAAAGATTAGTAATCCTGGGAGAAGAAATAGTAGGATCTAGTCAGTACCCAAAGCTCACCATATTCTATCCCCTAGTGAATCCACGTTCTCAATGAAGCTCACATCCTAGAATATAAGAGGGCTAAAAAACCCCTCAAAGAATCGACTAATCAAAAAAATAATAGCAGAAGAACAACCTACAATTCTCTTTCTGCAGGAAACAAAATGTCCAGGACCCACTCTAGACAAGATATTCAACAAGCTTTGGCAAGGATGTCAAATAGTTGTTATAGATGCTCAGAGAGCTTCAAGAGGCTTAGCTATAATATGGAACCCACATTTGATCACTCTAGAAGACTTCATTGCCGCTCGTAATACAATCCCTACATCTTTCCATCTCATTGGCACCAACATCCATGGTAGACTCACAAATGTCTACTTTCCCCAAGCAGTTACAACCAATATATAACTGTTAGATACTATTGAATCCCTCAACCTATAATGCACCTCCCCTCTATGGTTGCTAGGAGGAGACTTCAACATGATCAATAACAGGCAGGAAAGGAAAGGGGTATGGATAAATATTGCATCGGCCAACCTCAGATTCAAGGAATTTATCAACAACAATTGACTGATTGACATTCACACTTCCAACGGAGTCTACACATGGAACAACAAAAGGGGAGGATTGCAACAAATCACCTCACGCCTGGATTGGTTCTTGATCACCATCAATTTCATACAGTTGGGAGGCGAGATGAAAGCCACCATTTCCCCTACCACAGGCTTAGATCACTAGCCAATTCAGTTGCAATGGGACCAACTAGGAATGTCACCTCGTAGACCTTTCCGATTTGAAAAGTTCTAGTTCACTCACACAAGATTCAGAGAACTGGGCACGGAATGGTGGATCTCCCTCATACCTCGGGATGGCTCCATAATGTATCAATTTCAGTAGAAACTCAAAATGATCAAAGGAAAATTAAAACATTGGAACCTTCACACCTTTTGCAACATCTTCAATAAGAAAAAGTAAATGGAACAACAAATGGAAAAACTCCAGCAAGAAATCATTCTGACAGGGAGAACAAAGGAAACCAATGATCTGGAATCCCAAATTTTTGCGTAGCTGGAGGAAGCATGGCTCCAAGAATAAATACTATGGAAACAGAAATCAAGGATCAGATGGTTAAAGGAAGGGGAATGAAACACTAAGTTCTTCCACCGCTCAACCATTCAACACAGAATGAATAACAAGATTGCGGTGCTCAAAACCCAAAATGGATAACTCTTTGATAAGCATGTAGATATCAAAGAAGAACTCCTAGAATACTTCAAAGATGTACTCAAAGAGCCCAGAAAACATAGAAAGGAGGCCATCGACTGCATAACAAAAAGCATTCTCATAATTATAACAGAAGAGCATAATCAAATGCTCCTCAAACCAAAAAATTTGCAGGAAGTAGAAATGGTAGTCTTCCAGTTGAAAGAAGGCAAACCCCCTGGTCCGGATGGCTTTACCACCACCTTCTTCCACTATTTCTGGGATATCATCAAAACAGAAGTCTGGGACATAGTTGAATAATCTTACAAAATTCACTAGATCCTCCCGGCCTTCAATGCAACTTTCCTTGCCCTCATTCCAAAAGAGGATTAGGCCGCAACTCCAGGTAAATACAGACCCATTTCCCTCTGCAATGTCATTTTAAAAATTATTTCTAAAGTCGTTGCAAATAGGCTGAAACCCCTCCTCCCATTACTAATCTCCCAAAGAAGATGGGTTATGTGGAAGGTAGGAAAATCTTGGACAAAATTATCCTTACCCATGAAGTCATGCACTCTCTCAAATCTCTTAAGAAGACCAGAATGTTGCTAAAAATTGACCTATCCAAAGCCTTCGACAATCTTAGCTGGGATTACATCAAACACAACCTCTTAGCCTTTGGATTCAGCCACACTTGGGTTTGATGGATTATGAGCCTGATCACTTCACCCTTTTTCTCCATCCTCATCAATGGGATTCCTTTTGCCACCTTCTCCCCCTCCAGAGGCATCAGACAGGGAGATCCGCTTTCACGCTTCCTCTTCGTTTTGATGGTTGAAGGCCTTAACCATCAAATCAAGAAATATTTCCAATATGATGACCTTAAGAGCATTTCCATCCATAACCAAGATCCCATCTCCCATCAACAATTTGTGGACGAAAATATGGTCATGGGTCACCCTTCGGTGTAGGAAGCTTGTATGCTCAAACAACTCTTGGATCGCTTCACTGAAGCCTCTGGCACATCTATCAACTTTGAAAAATCCCATATTTTCTTGTTCAATACCCCTCCCCTTACTCAAAGGAACATTGCTAGAATTTTTCAATTTTCAGTGTCCTCTCTACCCTCAAAGTATTTTGGTGCCCCTATAATTGTCTCAACCATTAAGCACTCTTCTTGGAAAGATCTCTGAGACAAACTGGAAGCCAGACTTTCATCTTGGACCTACCGATCCTTGAATATTGCTCACCGCCTTGTCCTCATAAAGTCAGTCATGCAATCCCTTTCCCTCTACCTTTTTTCAGTATTAGCTTCTCCAAAATGGGTCCTCAAGATCATTAGAAATATCCAAAGAACCTTCTTGTGGGGAGGAAACAAGGAAAAAAAAAGAGGGCTTTGGTCAAATGGAAAGAAGTCTGCACCCCAAAAGATCAAGGAGGTCTTGGATTATGAGATCCGAAACAAAGCAACGCCATCATGGGAGCAAGAATATGGTGGAAATGGGTCTCCAATATTCAAGATCCATGGGTCAAGCTATGGAAAGCCAAGTATGCTGCAATGTGGACTCAGGAAAGTCTAATAAGATTCAACCATGAAATAAAAGGATCCTTGATTTGGAATGTTGCTAGCCACCAAAAACACTTGATACAAACCCACAACTTTTGGGAAATACGATCAGGTCAACAGGCTCGCTTCTAGGAAGACTCATGGTAGCAAATGCCAAGTCTTTCAACCACCTATCAACGTCCAATATGGAAAGCAATCCTGCAGCACAGGGAGAAGAATAAGGTAGGAAATTTTTGGACCCAAGAGGATACTAACGAATATATAAACTGGACTCCAAAAACCAAATGGCAGGCTGATTGGCATGGAGAGAAACATCTAGACATCAGGGAGGATCTATTCAAGAGGAAAATCCTTGTGCAGGATGGCCCAGATATCCTCAGATGGGGATATTCTCCACGTGGCACATTCAACACAAAGGAAACCTATATAATACTCCATTCTCTGTATCCTCATCAACCAAACAACCTCTAGAAGAAGATATGGAAAATAAAACAATGGCCCAAGGTAGCCACCTTTTTAAGGTTACTAAGAAAAAACATAATTCTAACTTGGGACAATATTTTGAAGAGAGGCTTTCATGGATCCTCAAGGTGCCCTTTATATAACCTAAGTGGAAAAACCACAGATCATCTATTAGATCTCTGCAACATGTCTAATCTCTTTTGGGACGGAGTAGCCACACTATGCAGAAGGACAGATCTATCACAAGGAAAAATTATGAAAACTCTCAACCAATGGCAGGAGACACCCTTCTCCAGAAATATTCTTAATCACCTTTGGTAGCTCATTCATGGGCTATTAATCTGAACCCTTTGGAAGGAGAGGAAAAACTGCATTTTTAAATACAACAAAACCTCCCAGGAAGGGACAAGGGTGAAGTTTAGCAGCTGCCTAAAGGAGACAATAGCCTTGACCCCATGGGCCAACTTGGATCTCCCCACATCAACGAATGAACAAGAAATATAGAACAGTTGGGGACTATAGCTCAATCATCTAAGCATCTCCCCTGCCACTCCAAATATTAAATCAGCTACCCCGGATAGATGGATAGCACCCCCTCCTGGATTCGTCAAATACAACTTCGTCGGAGCCTCCAAAGGCAATCCAAGGGAAGCAGGGTTTGGAGGCATTTTCAGATATTGCAAGGGAAACCCTCTCCATCTTCTCTATGGAAACATTGGGTGGGACAACAACAACTCAGCAGAGCTTGACAGTCTCATACAAGGCTTAAAAATGGCCATCCAACTCAACATCTTTCCATTGGAAGTGGAAGGAGACTCCCAGGTCATAATTCAAATGGAAACTCGCCTTGCTTCAGGATCATCAGCCACAAAACTATCCAAGAGTTGGCGACTAAAACATCGCCTACAAAAAATGGATCTCTACCTTCAGCAACACAAAACAATCACATTTCTACATGTAAAAAGGAAGGCCAATGCGGTGGTAGACTTTCTTGCTAATCATGGAGTTAGCCAAAATCTCCAACTCTTCGCCTCCAACTTCCATTCCATAAGAGAGGAACCTCTAGGAACTAATTGCATGGCACTCCTGCAAAAAGACAATGGCATCCTAGATCCAGGTGATGAGATGGCCATCCCTATCCACGATGCGCGATGACACACCACATGCTGAATCGACGATGCCACAACATGCTTGCTGCACCCAGTTGCAACAACAAGCATTTAATGCGCTTTATGGAACAAGTGCAAGCTAGCGGAGGCCTCGATTGGAGAGGCACTGCATTAAAGGACCGTCACCCAGCCATCCTCTACATTATTTTTTGATTTTCCACCAAAATGATGCGGAACTCCTCCCTCGTCATCTCGTGCATTCTCTACAGCACTCCTCTTTCACTGGCATGGCACCTAGGCAGAGGCAGAAGCCTCGCAAAGGCTACACCAGAGGTGCCTTACCTGCTAGACTCTCTAGAGCCTCCGCAGACCATTACTATCATTCCATTGTTGAACTTGAAAGCTCCTCGGCCCTCTCTGCAAACCAGGCAGCAGATGCTCCTCCTGCTCCATTGGCTCTCATGAACGCCCTCACCCCGTAGCTGAGCCTTCTGAGTCCACTCCCGCAACCCATCTCTCATCGACTACTGAGACTTGCATGCCACCTCTTCCCAGAAATAAGATAAAGTATCGAAAATCGACAATACCCTTTGTCACTCCCCCACCCAAAAAACTTGCAAGTTTTCCCATCAAAGCCTCCTCCCCGTCCTTACCCAACTTGTGGCACTATGAGCCAAGAGGCTAGTGAAAATGTGATGGACGTGGTAAACCAATGGAGCCACAGCCATGGGTCATCATGGTGGAACAAGATAAAATTGCCCGCTTCTACAGGTGTCCAATAAATGAAGAGGAATTGTCAACACCTGACAAAGAACAACATGACGACGCAGGCAACAAATGAAGGTTACTGCACCCCTCTCCATCTCTGGATAAACCTGTTATTTATTGTTTTCATAGTTATTTTCAGTACTTTTGAAGATGTTTTAGCGAATGTAGATGACTCAATTTTCAGAGACAAGTAAATGTTTGGTTTCCTACCTATGGGCAGCTTGTATTTTTTTTATTTTTAGACACAACTAAGAGCAAGAATTGGATAAATTCCTCTACTCAGAACAATGGACTATAATATAATTTATTAATTAATAGAATTAGAATATCTTACAAAAAAATAATAGGTTGATTGAGGCACATGAAAGGCTTTCCAGAGCTTAAGAAAAGCAAGCCAAGATTAATGGAGTGATCCTTCAGAGCCTATTAGATTTTCAAAGACAAGGATAGCTAAGGATTAGTCATGGACATGAGGAAAGGAATAATGGATAATATGGTAGGAGGTCTTGATTAAGATACAAGTTGGAAAAATATGATATAATGAGAGGTGGTAAATGGTTGGATACACGTGATAGGAGAGGTAGTGATTATGGGTTCTATTCAAGTTCTGATTCAAAGAGACATCATCATCTTCACCGCCAGCATCCTTATAGGAGGAGTGATAAGCATTATTTTACAAAAGATTTAAAGAAATTAAAGCCTCCTAATTTTGATGGGGATGTGAATAAATTATAAGATACATAAGCATGGATTCTTGGGATGAAGAAGTTCTTCGGATTGAATTATTATTCAGATAATATCAAAACCAAGATAGTGGCATTCAGTCTCAAGGGAAAAGCAGATATCTGGTGGGAAGATTTGAAGCATGTTAGAGGCACCAAGGTAGAAGAGTTAAGTTGGCATGAGTTTAAAATACTCTTCATAAATAAGTACTTGTTTGATAGATATTATGATGGAAAGGCCAAGGAATTATATGAGTTGAAGATGGGCACCATGAAAAATGAAGAGTAGATGACCAAATTTCTATAATTTGAGGTATGTGCCTTATCTCAACGATGAGAAGACAAAGGTCCAAAGGTTCATCAATGGAATGCCATTATAATTCAAGGATAATATTGAGTATGATGAGCCCTAGTCATTAGAGGAAGTCATCGGGAGATTAAAGCATTGTTAAGAGTAGTCAAGGCGCAAGTTTATCCCAAACGTGATTGGAAAGGGAATGAGAAGGCTAAAGGAAAATGGACTTAGAAGCGATGAATACCTCGAGATGAAGGTGAGAAAGAAAATGTGGCTCCTTACAAGAAGTTTAATGCATCTAAGAAATGACCTCAACCTAGAGAGTAGTAGAATAAAGGTAGTGGTAAAGAACCGTTGCAGTGTTGGATTTATGACAAACACCATCACAAGTGTTGAGAAATATATGGAATCAAGGTTAGGTGATTACTCTTTGTTAGATAATGGCTTGTGAATTATTTTTACTTCTTAGATTATGATCTTATTTTATAGTAGGTTATTATAGTGTTCTTCTTCATCAAACAACTATCAATGCATAAATCATAAAGATACAAGAGAAAAATAATGTAGGTGATCAACTAGGGTCAAAACCTCTCCCACTTGAGAGGGAAACCCAAATGAATTCTTCTTCTTATAGAGACTTCAACTGAAAAATACCAATACCAAGACCCTTGGCCTATTTTCGACTCCAAGACCAAGACACAAGTTCTCTTTCACTGCTTCTATTTTGATCCCAAGTCAACACTTGCTCCAGTTGCTTGCCTTCCTTTGTACCTCAGCTATACTTTAGATCGGATATTTCTTTTTTTATGTTTCAGATTTGCAATTATTGGCTTCCTTTAGAAATCCTAGCAAGGGAGAAGTGTCAACTTTGGAACCTTGATTCCCTTCGCTTTAGGTTGAGACTGCTTACTTGATAACTCATCTTGATATATTCCTTGTTCTTCACCAAAAATACTCTCTTACTGTGACTGTAATATTTTGGCCTTCTTCCTGCAATAGATAGGTCGAGAATCTCACATGTGTGGAGTTTACATGGACCAAAAAAATCCCAAAATAATGCTAAAGACTTCACTCTTCCTTCCCTTCTCCTCGCTGGTTATAAGGCTTCTTCTTTATGACCTTCATGCTGCTTTATATATTTAGACCTTGACCAAAAATATATCTCTAAAATGAAGCCGAGCTTCCATATTTATAGTGGTTTTCTCATGTAAATTAGCTAAATTTAGTTGAGGGTGAGATGACATGTTTTTGTTGAAGTTTCATAATTTCATTTAAGGTAGACTTGAAGGATATGCTTGATCTTGGTCTTGGAGGGCTATCTGACTCTTTCATTGACTCATATACAAATTTAACATGCCCAAGAAATGTTCTTCATATATGACATAGACTCAATTTGACTTTATGACCAATCCTGAGGGCTCACAATGGGAGCCATTACTAAAAATAAATTTCCTTGCTCACGAAGCCCATGAGTCAAGCATTAAAATAATAATTTTATTTTTATTCTTTACATCAATTACATAAAATCAAAATTACACATGTCATCATGAAGACCTAACCTAGTTACATTTTTTACAATCCCTCTTAACTAGGGAGGTATTCATAATGGTACATGGTCATTCTCAATCTAAATAATTCTCATAAGAAGAGTTAGATTGGTAACCCACATGTTTAACATAATATCGTACAACATTTTCACATATTAAGGCCTTGAATAACAAATCTATCTCTCCACAATATCAGAGCACAATGCTGGTGAGACCAATGATGTATAGACACCCTCATCATTTTCTCTCTTAGAACATACTATACTCAGGTTCTTAGAGTGTGTTCCTCCAGGACTATTCTTATCTTGGATTTCCAGTCCTCAAAGAATATTGGTCCTTTATGAATATTATTATCCTGAATTCCCTAACTCATCCTCAAAGAGAATCTGATTCCATATGTTTACCTAGTCCTTCATTTTGTCTTCCCAGGTGAAGACAAGAATGATGTGTCTATCTCTCCTTCTCAACCTAAGGAGTACATACCCATTCCACTGAAGGAATGTACCCATTTCTATAAAGGTATGTACCCAAGCTCCCTTTTAAATAGGGATTTGAACAAGATACCTCATGACCAGGGACTTGCTTCCAGCAGCTTATTAGGTGGAGATCATGAGATAATCAACTAATTGTATAACTCTTTCCTTCGATGTCATAGATTTATTATTTTTCATGGAGTATACATCTATTGGGACTTCTTCGTAGAGCACATGCCATCCATCAATTTGTTCCTTGAGCCATGTCATCATTCCTTTCATCACAAAGTGGTCCATCAATCCATATCTGGCCTTCCTTCATGTCGTGTTTCCTATTGCATGCCATGTTTTCTTAAGGATATTTCATCCTACTATATGTTCATCAGCGATGGAAGACATCCATAGCTCTTCCTTTGGAAACCCTGCATAAGCCCATCCAGATATCATTCAAAAAAAATAAATTATAATTAAATAAAAAATTACCTTTGCGATGGTATTTCATCATGCCATCTTTGATTTTGCATCAACATCCCGCATACATATTGATACATATCCTAAATATATCCATTTTCAATGGTCTCCATATTTTTTAGACTTCCATTAGAGTCTTCATATCTTTCTTGGAGATATAATAGTCAAATATTTTAGTCCTTTGATGTTGATTTCCTTAAGATTTACACATTCCATGATCTCTTCCTTTCTTTCTTCACATATTTTCTTCTAAGGAATTTTGATCATATTCCCTCCAATTATTGTCAACCACCTCAAATTTCAGATGAGGATGCATTATGTTGACTTTATCTACTTAATGTCATGCCTTCCTACATCCTTTCACTAGAGGAGATCATTTAATCTTGATCATGCTATCAAATTAGATCATTCATCCATGTTGCCAGAAACCATATGACATGACTCCAAATCATCAAATAAAAGCATACATACCTCATTATTCTTTTAGGTTTTCTTTCTTCAACAACTTCCATGATTGAAGGAAATTCAATCCCTTGATCTGCTTATTGACATCATACCATCCTTTCATGAATTCCTCTAAGTAGAATTTCTTGTTGAAACAATTTCTCTCTTTTGATTGGTGAATCTTCCATTGAAGTTTCCAATAGAGGATCTTAAGTATCCTCATCCAGCATATGTTTCCTCTTATTTGATTTATGATGATATTTCTACTAGATGACTTCATTTTTATTTTAATGAGGTTACCAAGAGATATATCCTTTCATAGAACTACATAAAATATCATTCATGCTTCCCTATAATTTTGTCACAATATCTTGCTTCTAATTCTTCTATGATGCCATTGTGAATCCTATCATGCTCTTCTAATGATCCCTAACATGATAGTTATATTTTACAACACGAAAATTTGAAAACAGAAACTAGGAAAGAACTGGGTGAGGAAGACTATCACAATCACAGTAGAGATATTTTTCTTCCTCTTTCTTGGACTTCTTCTTTTCAGCTTCCTCCACTTCCTCGGTGATATGGGCTTCTTCTCTTCCTCTTTTCTTATTGTCCTTATTGAGCTTATGAAAATATCTCCTATAGTTCCCATATTCTTGACACCCATAGCATTGAGTCTTAGCCATGTTCTTCTTCTTTCTCTGAGAACCAAACTTTACAAATTTTCCAATTCTTTTTGTCATTGTAGCATATTCCTAAGTTTTCTCATCTCACCCCACATCATATTTTTTCTTCAACATGGATTCTTCAATATTGCATAGTGACCATAGTTCATGGAATGGAGTAGCTTATTCTTCCCATAAATACTTGAAGTAAAGTTACCCCACTCCTCCAGTAGTGCATTTAGTCCTATTGTAGTCATTTCTCTATCAGACATGACTTCTCCTAGATCTTAAATTTGATCCCTGATCTCGGATATCCTCATAAAGTATGAGGTTATACCTTCTTCCTTTCACATCATCAGCCTGAAGAGTTCTTTCCTTAGTGAGATGAATTCTCCTACAGTACTTACGGAATAAAACTCTAATAGTTTGTCATAGATTTATTTTGAAGTTTCAAGTTTAGATACATTTAAGGAATGATGGGATCCTTGATGGATTATATGAGAATAATTTGAGCCCTAACTTCCCCTTCAATAAAATTTTCAAGTTATTGAGCATCTTCTTTTGAAATTTTGGTGATATATTCTTTGACATGATCCATGAACTCATTTTCAATGAGATTTAGATTTTTCCTCTTCTTCCATGCATGATAGT
Source organism: Pinus albicaulis (assembly GCA_034641835.2). Lineage (NCBI taxonomy): Eukaryota > Viridiplantae > Streptophyta > Pinopsida > Pinales > Pinaceae > Pinus > Pinus albicaulis. Next base: position 1,297,434,653 of record CM076580.1, on the reverse strand, counting down.
TTGAAGCCCCAACCAGATTTTTGATTTCCTTGAAAAAAATACTTTTTGAAAGATTCACATGCAGGCATATAGTTACTTGTTAAGATGCTTCTTCCACTTGTTTCTTCCTTGAATTTGATGATGATATAGATAATATAAAACTTATACTTGATGAATATAGTTATCTTTAAGAATGATCCTTGACCCCTCAAAGAGGGAGATCACTTAGCTGATGGTGATTAAACATGACTTATTGATGGAGTCCTTCAAATGGGAAGAACCTTGCTTTAATGAGAGGAAATTTCCTTATAACATTTTGAAGATGATGGAAATACCCTTTAATCTAGATTTACTCGAATGAATATTCTTCAAGATAATTCAACTCAAAATATTTGAGGTTTCCTTTGGTGATGATTGAGTATGGATCCCATATTTGTTTTTAGGGTTTTGACTTTCTCAAAGATGGTGATGTGATATTTTTCCTTGAAGTGCTTCTCTTGTATGTATATATTTCAATCTATATTGATTTTTTTGATCTCTTCAACTTGAAGAGGGTCTTTGTGGTCTTTTGATGATGACTGGATGATCCCAAGACTTTTGTTGGTGTAGACTTCTTCTTCGATCTAGGGTTTTGATACTTCAATGTAGATATTGAATTCACTTTGGTATCCTTTGATTTTATTTGATGTCTTTCTTGAGATTTTATCCTTGAGTGTCCCTTGATAAGATGCCCTTCTTTGACTTTTGTCACCTTAGCTCTGATACCATGTTGAGAAATCTAGGGCATCAAGATTAGGTGATTTATCTTCATTAAATAACTGCTTGTGAATTATTTTTACTTATTATATTAGGATATTCTTTTACTTCTAGGTTATCATAGTTTTATTATTCATCAAACAACTATCAATGCATAAATCATAAAGAGACAAGAGACACAGAATGTAGGTGATCAGCTAAGGCAAAACCCTCTCCCACTTGAGAGGAAAACCCAAACAGATCCTTCTTCTTATAAAGACTTCAACTGAAAAATACAATAATGAGACCCTTGAAATATTTTCCACTCCAAGACTAATACATAAGTTCTGTTTCATTGATTCTCTTTCGAGCCCAATTCAACACCTAGTCCAACTGCTTGCCTTCCTTTGTACCTCAGCTATACTTCAGATCTCAACTTCTTTTTTTCATGCTTCCGATATGAAAATTCTTGGCTTCCTTCAGAAACCCTGTCATGTGAGAAGTATCAAATTTGGAACCTTGATTCTCTTCTCTATAGGTGGAAACTTCTTACTTGAAAACTTGACTAGATATCTTCCTTTTTCTTCACCCAAAATACTCTCTTACTGTGAATGTAATATTTCGGCCTTATTACTGCAATAGATAGGTTTTAAATATCGCACGTGTGGAGTTTACTTGGCCCAAAAATAGTCCCAAAACAATGCCAAAGTATCCTCTCTTCCTTCCCTTCTATCTTCACACTGCTTTCTATCTTCATACCTTGACCAAAAAATTTTCTCTGAAATGAAGCCAAGTTTCTTTGTAAATTAGCCGACTTGAGTTGAGGGTGAGCCAAAATATATTTTGAATTAAGGCTGACTCAAAGGATATGCTTTAGCTTGGTCTTGGATGGCTATTTGACTCTTTCATTGAATCATATACAAATGTAACACGTCCAATAAGGGTCCTTCATATATGACATAGACTCAAATTGACTTTGTGACCAATCCCAAGGGCTCACAATGGGAGCCATTACTAAAAATAGAATTCCTTTCTCATGAAACCCATGAGTTAAGAATTACAATAGTAATTTTAATTTTCTTCTTTATATAAATTACATAAAATCACAATTACACATGTCATTATGAATACAGAACCAAGTTACATTTTTCAACAACAAGAAGGGTTTTCCATTGTACCAGGGTGTTGGGCCACAAATCTACAATGCTAAGGAGGAAAAAGTAGTTGGGGAGGTTGGTCAAATCATTCCTAATATCTATGTAGCACTTGATAGCAGGTAGGAATATCAACAAAAATCCATTATTGATATGGAAATTAAGCTTTGCGATCAATTTATTTCCATTTTGATTGATCCTGGATCTAATTATAGTTATGTTAACCCCACCCTGGTGCATAAATGTGGCTTGGATACATAAATGGGTGTAGAGTCTTGGTTGATGTAGTTGGCTACAACAAAAAAGAAAAGAGTTCATCATTAGGTGAGCACTTGTGAATTTGTGTTGAAATATGATAACATTCACACATCTAAATGTGCTTCCTTTAGGATCTTATATTTTTTTGTTGTTGCATGGATCGGTTGTTTACTCACAAGACCAAGGTAGACTAATATGAGAAGGATAATGAGTGCTTGGATGATGATGGATAAAAGAGATTATTGTATGGAGATAATAAGCCTAGATCAATGAGAATTTTTACATCCATGAAAGCTAAGCACAATTGTAGGACAGAGTGTGTATTGTTTGCAGTACATCATGTTTCTTGTGACAAAGGGAAAGAAATTGAGGATGATGAAGTTTTGAAGAGGTATCCTATTTGTAGCAGTTTTAGGATTTATTTCCTATATAGATCTCAAAGTTTTTTTTTTTGGTAAATTAGACTAATTATATTAGAAAATATTATCGTACAAGAAGGATTACAAACAAGAGAGGCTAGAAATCTGGGTAACCGAAAATGGTGAACAAACAACCTCGGTCCCATGATTAGCCAAGAGAGAAGCAAAGAGAGCCCAAAAGACAAACATGGGAGCTAAAAGACAAAAATAGGAGTCTACCCTGAGTGAGCGGAGTCCTCAGTACGACATTTATTTCCTTTCTTTTTTGAAACTCATACCCAACCATCCCGGGGTAGGTGTGCTAGAACAACTTGAAGATTGTTGGTGAGTAAAGGAGTTAGCTCCTTATCTAAGTTTGAGGAGGAGGTTTCATGAGACCGCTTCTAAGCGCTCAAAGGAACATTGGGCCCTCCAGGGTCTGCTGAGGTCATGTTAATCTCTTGCTTTTCCTCTTCCTCATCTGCTTCGATCTCTTCCTCATCCCAGTTGGAGGAGTCAAAGTCATCCATGGGTGGCGGTACACATGATTTCCAGCTTTTGGATTTTGATTTCTGGTTTCTCTTCTTCTTTTGGGCAAGGAAAGAGGAGCAAGAGTTCTGAAGGTGCCATGTTTGATGATAGTGATGGCATCAGAAATCAGTGTTATCATAATTCAGGGTTTGAGTACAATGGAAGTCTCCCACTTTGAGAATAATTTTATCGGGCAAGTCTTTGCTGATATCTATTTCAGCACAAATTCTACCAAAGGTATATATGCCTAATTCCCCCCTGGAGGTGTCTGTTGCAAGGAAGCTTCCAAGGGAATTTCTGATTCCTTGAAAGACAGAGAAGTGCAAAAGATGAGCAGGTAATTTAGGAATCCTGAGCCAGATAAGGAGCTTAGTGATGATGGGCATGGAAGGATCGAAGTCTAGGAACCATGGTTTGAGGAATAGCCCTGCTTTTCCCCAAAACCAGGGTCCCTTTGGTAAGAATTTTTGATAATCCTCATTGAAAGCGAACAGAACTATGAAGAAACCCTTCAAGAAGAAAAAAACCTTGCTATTATTGGTCCAAGTGGAGTGGATCCATTAATAGAGATCTGCTAAGTGAGACCATAATCCATTAAATCAGAAAATGATGGCCTTTTCGGCCATTAGTTAAGTCTGGTTGTCAAGTGATGGATGAGAGATTTCAATAGCTGGAATGCCCTCCATTTTATCCACTAAGAATGGCTTGGGAGACTTAGGGGTCTGGGCAGCTTCCTTAGGGTTTTGTGCATGGACTTCATCCTTGTAAAAGAATGCTTGAGAAGAGGATGGATGCCCTGAATTTCCTCCACGTAGTCGTGGGATTAAAGCCATAGAAGCATTTTTATATATACTGTAAAAAGAGAGAGGAAGAGAGTTCTCGAGATGCTTACCCCTGTACAAAAATATCTGTAGGGTAGAAGGGATCCCCAGCTTATGTTTGAGGTTTTGCGCAAGGCTCTGCACCATATTTTTAGATCGAACCTAGAGAAGCAGGGTTTTTCCACAGAGCAGAGAAACATGGATCTAGAAGGTAAGTGAACTATCTTGGCCCTTGGACCATGGGGGTGTGCCCTAGAGCAAAGGATCGAGCTTGATGGCGGTCGTGGAATGAGCTGCACAGCCGCATGTGCAAGCCCTGCCTGGATTGGGATCACCTTTTTCTTTGCATGAGGGTTCATGTCGCCAGGTTAAGATTTTTCTGTGGGTGTTGTGATCGTTCGACACAACTAATGGGTTGTGCGCAGTGATTTTTGGGCTACCGAAGACCTGCATGCATATAGAAACCACAGCCGTATTTTCTTCAGCTATTGCAGAGCATGCATTTAGCCCACCGCATGATTTCTTCACAAGTTCGTCTGCGCAGCTGCGATCAATGATGAGATGGAGTGAAGTCAGGGGCTTGCTTGTCCTTTGGACATCCTAATCCTCAGAGCCGAACAATGGCTTGACGATGCCGAAGGAGGCATGAGAGGCATATTCTCAAATGAACCTGTAATTAACGGTGAGGCTGAGTGAAGTCAGGGGCTTGCTTGTGCTTTGGACACCTTGATCCAAAGAGCCGAACAACAGCTTGATGGTGGCGACGGAGGCCTGGGAGGCATATTCTAGATGATTAGGTTTCATCGTGCCATTTTATATAGATCTCAATGTTACTGCCTCATAGGGAAGTGTATTTCTCCATTGAGTTGGTACCATGAGCAATACAAAAATAAAATGCACCTTACAAGATGAGCACTCTAGAGTTGGTGGAATTGAATTTGTAGCTTACTAAGATATTTTTGATAAGGGATACATAAGGCCAAGTGTGTCACCTTGGAATTCAACAATGTTACTTGTAAAGATGAAGGATGGTACTCTTAGATTGTGAATTGATTACAGGCAGCTGAAAAATGTGATTATCAAGTACATATATCCATTTCCATGGATTGATGACTTGTATGATTAGTTGAAGGGAGAAATTTTTTTCTCAAAGATTGATATGAGATCAATATATCATCATGTGTGCATAAAATAAAGATATATCTACAAGACCAGATTTCGTACAAGGTATGGGAATTATGAGTTTGTGGTGGTTCCTTTTTGTCTTAATAATGCCTCAACCACTTTTATTTTCTTGATGAATAGTGTGTTGCATCCTTATCTGGACAAGTTTTTGATAATGTTCATTGATAATATATTGATATACTCCAATAATAAGGAGGAGCATGCAAAGCAGCTGGCAGCAATGTTGAGATTGTTGAGAGAGAATCGAGTGTATTTCAAGCTTAGCAAGTGAAATTTTTGTCAGAATCGGATTCACTACTTGGGACATGTCGTTTCTAAGGAAGGGAGAGAAGTGGATATGGAAAAGATTAAATCTATCATAGAGAGGCCAACTCCTATGAATTTTTATCTAGTTATATTATTCATGGGACTAGCAGGTTATTACAGGAGGTTCATGAGGAACTTCTCAAGGATTTCCTATCCTATTACATCTTTTCAGAGAAAAGGAAATAAGTTTAAATCGACCGAGGAGTGTGCAACTAGCTTTGAGACATTGAAGAATTTGGTTTAAAATGATCCAGTTTTGAAGATTACAAATTATAATAAGGAGTTTGTAGTTTGTGCAAATGCTTGCAAGAAATGACTTGGTGTTGAAAATGTAACAAGAAAAATCTCAATTTGATTTGCCTTGGTCAAACTAAAGAAAATTCGAATTTTCATTTCAATAGAAAACTTGGATGAGTTAAATTGAGAATTGGATGAGTTAGCTTAGATAATTCGATTTGGAATACTTGATTTCATTTAAGCATGAGTGATTTCTAATTTCTAGCAATGTAATTAAGTTAAATTTAGTTATTTTTAGTTAAACTAGTTCTAACTATTGGAGGAACTAGTGGAAGGTCAAGTTGTGAAGTGTATCTTCAGTCACTCTCAATGATCAACCCATTAAGTGATCAATGAGCCCAAAATAATTGTTGCATGCAAATAATTCAAGTTACCCAGTTGAAGTGGAGGTTCCAAGGAAGTGTACTATTAGTTGTAGACTATTCCCATGTGTACAGGTGGTGCATGCAATCAAATATCAACCTAAAGGAATTGTGTAATCTAGATTGAGTAATTTCATAATTAATAGGGGCATAATTCCTCAAGTAACAATGCAAGTAAATTGGATCTTGGAGGGCTTGAAAATTAGTTAAGTGCTAGCTAGAGTCAATCAGTCAGGCACATGGATAGACTATACACTTGCAGGTTGTGCTCAGGCTTGAGAAATCATGTGTATTCATCCATATTCTTTGATTAATACAATACAAATAAGAAGGTGTTTTGAGAATTTTATTTCCCCTAGATATATCTCTGTGTATGTGTGTTAATTATTGATGCATGTTTATTATATGTGTTCTCGATCGTGAATTGAATTCTACAAATCAATAGAGTATATTTGAGTCTTATGATTTAGTAAATTCATAAGCAGTTTCATATATACACATTAATTTCGACATGGTATCAAATTAGGATTCATAGTAAAGAAAATATTTCGTAGTTTTTATTGTAGGAGGATCAAATTTGCAAGATCAATTCTTCATAGTTAGATGGATGGCTTTCTATGGTCTAAGACTTGAGTATGCCCTTGAGGGCAGGTCAAACTTTTTTTCTTGGAAGGACCTCATGGAGGTGGTGGGTTGAAGGAATTTTTTGAGACTCACATTCCAAAACCAACATCATATGATTTCAAGGATATAGCAGAATGGAGGAAGTGTGCATCCAAGGAGAGGAGGATTGTATTGGAGGGAGTAAAGGACCACATTGTATCAAACCTCCATGGGAAAGAAAATTCATATGTAATGTGGAAAGTACTGACATATTTGTTCCAAAATAGTAGAAACCACATGAAAATGGAATTCAAGAAAAATATTATAAATGTCAAGATGTAGAAGAATGACTCTATTCAGTAGTACCTGAGCAGGTTCAAAAAATGTCGTGATGAACTTGGTGGAGTTGGTGTTACTATTGTAGAATATGATTTGGAAAGCCTATCTATTCTAGGACTTCCCAAGAGCTGGCATAACTACCAAGATTCAGTGGATGGGAGGGAGAAACTACCAAACTGGGAGCACTTATGATCAAATTTGGTACAGGAGGAAATAAGGCGAAATAACAGAGATGGGACTTCATCCAATTGTGAGGATGAAGAGAAATATTCTTTGGATGGAAAGGAAAAGAAGGGGAAAGGGAATAAATCCCAATCCACACTAGATTCCAGTCAAGGTGGCAAGAAGAAAGACTTGTCCAAAATTACATGCTTCAATTGTCATAAATTCAGGCAGTATGCCATTGAATGTCCACACAAAAAGAAAAGCAAGAAGACCTTTGGAGGAGAGGCATGTGAATATTTGGCTTCATAGTTTGAGGTTGTCTTTACCCTTATCGTATGCATCGTGAGTACAACGTTGGGGAGCCTGTGGTACTTGGACAATGATGCCTCGTTCCATATGACAAGAAACATATATTTTTTCAGTGACGTGGAGGAGAAATACCTCCATATGCAAAATGAGATGGGATATCATGGAAGGTATAACATGACCAGGATTGGTACAATTAACTTTCAAAGGGAGTCTGGCTCCCCTCTCAAACTCAAGGATGTCATGTTTGTTTCAGGCCTAAAGAAACATATAATCTCAATTGCTATGTTGGAAGATCGTGGTTATGTTGGCTTGAGGGGTCCTGACCCAGGTTCAGTGTGCAAGGTTTTCCAATAAACCCCTATACTACTAGCCCTTGCGGCAGTGACCCGCTTGTGCAGGTCACAGTCTCACCCGAAGTAGTATGGGTGGGTGCTGGAACCAGGTTTCCACACCTTGAGAAAGGAAGGGTAAGGCAAGAAGGGCTGCGTTTTGTTCAGATTACCTTGTCTCTGTGTAGGGTTAAATATGTATCCAATTGCATCCACGTGCATTAGATCTACAATTATATGCTTTTCATAACATCAACACAACATTACATAACCAGAACAGAACAGATCTAGATCTAATTCAATACACAAACTTTCGCAGCATGATATAACCAGAGCAGAACAAATCCAATCATTTAATATTTAGACCTTCGCAGCACAAAGACAGAAAATGCATAACACAGTAATTACCAACAATTCATTCAATAGTACTCACAGATTCAAATCTAATAATCCCGCGTATTCATTCATTCATCAACCTTTCCTTAAAATTCCCTTCCCAACCTGTGCACACAACAACAGGGTCCGCACATAGTTGGACTAGGATCTCCGCGTACACAGCTAGCAGGAGTCCATTCCCCAAAAACCCAAACAGATCACTTACACAATAGATCGCATTAATAGCTCATCAAATCATACCTCTTATCATCCGAAATGCCTCTCTATTTATAACAATATAGCTTTAACATTCGTATGGTCCACAACCCATGGTTTTCAGACCCCTAGTTTACCCTTTAACCCATTACAATGCTTTCGGGGCTTTGACCCGCCCCAAAACCCCTGCGCTATACTAAATATAATAAAAAATAACCAAAATGGACCAGTTTTGTAGCTTGTTAGGAGACCCCATTCCAACAGTCCCCCAGCATAATCTTGTGACTCGTCCCGAGTCACTTTGGTGGCGCGCCTTCAATCTGTGTGCGCAAGGTAGCAAGGGTGGGAAGGACGGTGGAAGCACTTCCTTGCTTTGGGCCGCAGTGTGTTACGCAATATTGATCATCATCAGAGAAGTAGGCCTATCGAGATCCGCACCAACTCGTTCCAACAACCAGTGGAGGCATGCAATGGCGGACTGCGCATCATGTGCAAGCTGGAGTGCAGCATCAGACCATGGTTTCAACTTTTTTCACACAATATTCTTGGAGGGACAAAGGTCCTCAATCCTGTGTATGGTGACTAGGCGCTGTGTGGGGGTGGGGGGAGGTGTGGAGACCCAATCTCGATCTAGAACATCTTCTGCCTGCTTCAATTCCCATTGGGCATGCTGAAGCGTGGGGTGGTTCTGTGCTATCGTCCATAGCTGCATAGCCTCTTCAAGCAATTAGGCTCCCTACACCAGTTGTTCCTGAATAATGCGTGTTGCGTTAGTGACCACGGAAATTTGTTGGGCTCGTTCTTCTGTAGGCATGACATACTGCTTGCGCCTTTCTCAGTCACGGTGGTGCACTTCTTGCATTACTCTGGTAGACAGTCTTTGTAACTCTATAGTAGATAGTTGTACTAAGTCTACTTGAATTTCCCCAATAATCGGTTTAGAAGTGTGAATTATGGCAGTGCGAGGGAGTAAACATACGTTGCTTCTAGCGAGTGGGGTCTGGAAATGGCAGAGATGTCACAGCAGGTCCCGGTACCGCAACGTTCCTGCTGAACTTGGTTCGCAAATATTCCTTTTGGGTGGCAACCCACGTGCACTCTTATTACTACAATCAGCATCTCCTGGTCCTCTTATCAGTTCCTCCTGTGATTTGGGATCCATAACAGAAATACGAGCGTTAAATAACGTATGAATAAGTATAAAAAACCATAATGCGAGTAACTGATGTCACTTGATAGGTGAATAAATAGCCCAACCCAACGTCTTCCAGCCATCCGCACCCCAATTGAATTTATTTAATGGCGAGGTAGCTCGCATGTGGCGCGTACCCTCGATCTGTTGAACCGTGCTTATCATAAATTGTGATATTGATGATCTGCCGCTCATTTTCTATGTTTGTAAGTGTCTTTTCTCATTAACTCGGGATGTGCTGACGTTCTTTCTTTGTGCCCAAGGTCATGTCCTTGAAATTTCAGAGCGTGGTTGATGTTTTGAGGTCTTTTTCGTATCTTGACAGAGGGTTGTAATGAGGCAAACCTGCAAGGCAATCGGGAGTCTTTTCGAAGCATTTATGCCATTCGTGGATGGAACATTCTTGTGCGAGACAGCTGCGTCATACATCCGTAGGTGGTTTATTTCTTGAGATGCTCACAGATTCTCCTGGATACACATGACTGTAGACAGGTCCATAATCCTATGTGCGCTGAGGTCAGTAGTACTCTGGTAAGTCAGGTTGGGCAAGGGTCGAGTGCACCCTTGAGTGTTGCGCATCAGCAGGTAACCACGTGGGTCGACCAACCTTGGGGCCCATTTGGCTAAGGGAGTTTCTATGCACAGGATCACCCTACTCCAATACTTCCTCTAGGTAGGGGATACAGGTCCCTGCGTAGGTGTTTCATATTAGTTTAGCGATAGTGCTTCGGACCTACATTCCGTGAAACCCTTTGGCTTCGCAGGCTTCTGATTTTCATCTGCGTTCTCTTGGAAAGGCAAGGTTCTTTCTATGGTAGAGATGGGACGGAAGTTTCTGATGGTCTAAAGGCTACGAAGCACCGAAACCTCATGCAGTCGGCTCTGCCAATTCTCCAGCTCCTCATCGGAGTTGGAAAAACATTCACTGTCCTTTTCCCAACTGAGCATCCCTTCATCCATGGGGTTAACCCGACCTTCATCTTGCGCAATGATCTTATAAATATGATCTAATTCTTCCTTCGTATGGATAGGCTCAGTATACCGGGTACCTTCTGCGGGATCCAGGGGTACTATGACACGCGTGCCTTTGCTTTCAAACACCATGCTTCATTTCTTGAGGTTGATAATACCTCCCATGTCCATTTCCCAGTCCATCCCAAGGAGCGCAGGGTAGGGGTCTATGTCTTCAACTATTTAAATGACTTTAAAGTCAGCTAGGACTCTTACTCCTGCAATTTCAACCATAAATTTTTGTAACCTACCCAAGGGAATGATTTTTTGTTGATTTGCCATGCGCAGCTAGATAGTGGACCATTCCAATTTGGGCTTTCCCATCTGTTTCCATGTCTTCTTAGGTAGAACGTTGGCATCAGATCCAAGATCTAGGATAACCTGATCCATTTCATAGTCTCCGATTTGTGCAGTTAACCGCATCTCTCTCCCTGTTCTTAGAGCTGTATATTTTGTGTACGTCCTTGGTTTCGGGAATCAAGGTGGGCTGAGATGCGAAGGTATTCATCAAGGCTAGGAGGTTTCTTACGGCCTGTGGGTTCTTGAGCAACTTAAGACATGCCTTCAAAAAGGATTCAATGTCTTCCTCGCTCTGATGTTGTGTAGGGGCTGCTAGTAGTGCCTGTTCTTTGCAAGATACTTCTTTGCTTCCCTTGGTGTCCAGCCCACTACATGTTATGAATTTTACACTTGGATTCACTTCTTATAGCTCAGTTTTAACCCTCTATACATTCTGCATAGGGGTAGAATGCTTTTCTTGCATTCCGAATATTAAGATCGGACAGTCTTCTACCTCATGGTCCAGCTGTTTGCAGTATTTACACAATGGCATGGTGGGATTAGGGCATTCTTTGGAAAATTTCCCTATTTCTCCACAGTTATAACAGATTAGCTGACCTCGTCCTCAGCCTGCGCTTCCTCCCCGACCTCCTCTGCCTCGAGCCGATGATCCTCCAAAGTGCGCAGCCAGTCTTGGCGATGCAGGGTCTGATTGCACCTGATATAGGTTCCCGCGATCCATCATTAAGTCATACGTTCGGAAATTCTTCTCGTCATGTCCTACAGATCGACAGAATCGGCACCATTGCTATTTTATCTCTGGGAAATACGCACCCAGCCGAGGGCAATGGTTCATATTGTGCAGGCCTGCTACCTGACAATCATCACACCATAGCGCAGATTTGCTTGATCCTAGTCACAACAGGACAGGTTCCCTACTTACCCCTAGGCGTAGCGAGCTAGGTCCTCTGGCTTGCCTATAATTAGTCAGTAGAGGGCACTGATCCTTTGTGTGACCAGACACTCAGAAACGTATACACCAGAGATCAATGCATATGTCTTTTCCTTGCCCTTTTCATAGGTTCTGTATCTCTATGTGCATAGCCCCGAGTTGTTCTTGGATTATTGGACTCCTGCTGAGGTATCCTCCCAGGGAGTAGCTTCTAACTTCATAGCGGCTTCTACAGCTTTCTCCTGCGATTAAAAGGTCTGCTGATTCATTGGTGTGCGCAGGTGAGGTAACAACATGGCGATGAACCATTCTGTATGTTGTCTATCATCATACTCGAACCCTCCTTCCCTAATTTCCTTCTTTAACCATTGATCCGTCTCCCATACTAATTCAGACGTACCTTGTTTTAAGTTTTTTACGTCTGCTACTAACTAGGAATAATACTTCGGCTTGCGGAATTGTTGCTTCAGAGCATCCTTAATATCCTGAATGGGGGCGGTTCCATTCCGGGCAACATATCGCATATACCAATCCAGAGCTCTGTCTTCGAATGCTAAATACATCTGCGCCCTTTTTATTGTACCACTTTCCATGTTCTGCGCAGTCCAGAAAGAGTCCGCAACGAACCAAAATCGATCCATGTCCTCATCTCCTACCCCTTTGAAGGTAGGTAGTTTCAAATGCACAACCATATCACTATCTAGGGATGACGTTATAGGCAAATTATTACCCTTGCGTGCCCTAGGTGGTGATGTAGCCGGTTCCTTCACTGGGCTATAGGCGGCCCTTCCTCCGTCAAGGTTGGTCTGATAATACTTACCACTGCATGTCGCACTCCCGTCTAGATCCGAGGTCATTCAGTCGGTATGGCTACACAGAATGCTCTTCTCGCACAACAACTTCTTAATTAGTAATGGTAATGTCTTCAGAAACTTACCCCAGAATCCTTTGAAGAATCGTCGCTCGGCCTCAGAGTATGATACAAACTGATCAATGGAAAACTCTATCACAAAGCCTCCTAGCACACTATCCACCCAGTGATCCACCATGCGTGTAATAGTATTATCGGTTCTTTCCAGCTGTTCAAGCAGATTTGGAGTCCACTGAGTGACTCATTCGTCCTTCTAGCACTATGGAATTCTACCAACCTGGCCAGCTACTCCTGAAGCTCAATTTCAAAGGTTACAAAGAATATTTCATAGCTTTCAGTAAGAACATACCTATTTTTCCACCTTTCCGCTATTAACTTTTCACTTCGGTTTTCTTTTACTGCAAAATCTTGGATTTGCCTTTCGAACCAGTCCTCAATCTATTTTCTTTCAGGTTTCTAGTATTCTCTTGTCATTACCCGATCCCTTTCTCAGATCCCTTCCGGTCCCAGAGACGGAACCATTTGTTGGCTTGAGGGGTCTTGACCCAGGTTCGGTGTGCAAGGTTTTCCAACAAACCCCTATACTACTGGCCCTTTCGGCAGTGACCCGCTTGCGTAGGTCATAGTCTCACCCGAAGTAGTATGGGTGGGTGCTAGAACCAGGTATCCGCACCTTGAGAAAGGAAGGGTAAGGCAAGCAGAGTTGCATTCTGTTCAAATTACCTTGTCTCTGCGCAGGGTTAAATATGTATCCAATTGCATCCACATGCACTAGATCTACAATTATATGCTTTTCATAACATCAAAACAACGTTACATAACCAGAACATAACAGATCTAGATCCAATTCAATACACAGACTTTCGTAGCATGATATAACCAGAGCGGAATAGATCCAATCATTTAATATTTATACATTCGCAGCGCAAAGATAGAAAATGCATAACATAGTAATTACCAACAATTCATTCAATAGTACTCACAGATTCAGATCTAATAATCCTGCGTATTCATTCATTCATCAACCTTTCCTTACAATTCCCTTCCCAACCTGTGCACACAGTAGTAGGGTCCGCACACAGCTGGACTAGGATCTCTGCACACACAGCCAACAGGAGTTCATTCCCCAAAAACCCAAATAGATAGCTTACACAATAGATCGCATCAATAGCTCATCAAATCCTACCTCTTACAATCCTAAATGCCTCTCTATTTATAACAATCTAGCTTTAACATTCTTATGGTCCGCAACCCATGGTTTTCGGACCCCTAGTTTACCCTTTAACCCATTACAATGCGTTCGGGGCTTTGACCCGCCCCAAAACCCCTGCGCTATACTAAATATAATAAAAAATAACCAAAATGGACCAGTTTCATAGCTTGTTAGGAGACCCCGTTCCAACAGGTTACGATGTGATATTTGACAAAGGAAAAGAATTCCTAAGACACATATCCATGAGACAAGTGAAGCGGATCAAGGTTCTTGTGAAAAACCTATACAAGATAGATGTGGAAGATTGTGCTACGTTAAGCATGAAGGTAGAAAAGGTACAAAATCATGATGTCCGTGAACTATTTAATAGAATATTTGACCATTTTCATCATGGTGCCTTGAAGATTATGCAGCAGATAACCACAAGCCTCCCCAAAGGATCACTTGATCAACAAGATACATGTAAAGGGTGTACCTTTGGGAAGTAAACAAAAGCCTCATTCCATGATAGAGATATAAAAGCACATGTAGTCCTTGAAAGGATCCACTTTGATGTCTATGGACCTTTCTCGATAGCCTCCACTTCTAGGAACAAATATTATGTTATCTTTGTAGATGAATTCTCATGGAAGGGTTGGATCTTCTTCATGCGAAAGAAGGATGAGAAATTCTCCAATTTCGTAGAATTCAAAGCACTAGTAGAGAAGGGAACTAGAAATAAGGTAAAGGCTCTCAGGAGTGATAATGGAGGTGAGTACATGTCGAATGAGTTTAAAAACATTTGTGCAAAAGAAGGCATTCGATGGGAGTTGACAACACCCCACAACCACATCAGAATGGGGTGGCTGAGATAATAATTGTAGTGGTGTGGGAGAAGCGAGGGTGATTTTGGATGACCAAGGCCTACCACTGCATTTTTGTGTAGAGGCATGCAACATAGCAATATACTTGTAGAATTGTAGTCATCATTGGATTCTAGGAATGACTACACTAGAGGAGGATTTCTCAGGGAGAAATTCATATCTGCCTCACTTAAGGATATTTGGAGCATTTGTTTACTTCCATGCCTCCAAAGAATCTAGGAAGAAGCTTGAGCCAACAACTGAGATGGGGGTATTTTTGGGTTACATAGAAACTCCTCACAACTACCATGTGTACTTTCCATCTCTTAGAATGAAAGTTGTGGGAAGGGATGTAAAGTTTGATGAGGAGAAGGCAATGATATGTTCTCTTGAGAGGGAGCTTCAATTGCGACTAGATCAGGAGCTTCTAGCTCCAAAGGAAGAACCTCAAGAATTTGTGGGGTAGCCATAAGTTGAGGAACAAAGAGTGGAGACAACTACTCAAGAAGAAACATCTAGATAAGGGAGAAAATGAACTAGAGAAGTTGAGAGGATATTGCATGATGCTAGAGAGACTGTGGGATCACCCACTTATCAATGCAGGCAGAGAAGGTAACCAGATCAGTACACTAGCTACATGGCTCTAATGATTGATTTAGTTGATACCAAACCATCCCCTTTCGAGGAATAAGTAGAGAAACTTGTATGGGTTGATGCAATGGTAGAGGAATATGATTCCATTGTAAATAATAGTGTTTGAGAAGTGGTCCAAAAGCCAATAAATAAATAGTTGGTGGGTTCGAGATGGCTCTTCAAGGTAAATCATGCGGCATATGGAAGCATAGAGAAGTAAAAGGCTATATTTGTAGCCAAGGGATTCTCTCAAGTTAAGGGAATTGACTATGAGGAAACCTTTGCACCGATCGCAGGGTATTCATCCATTAGATATATACTTGCTTTATTAGTTCAGGATGGGGTGGAAGATCCACCAGATGGATGTAAAAAAAAATTCCTCAATGGAGTTATTTAGTAAGAGGTGTCTATTAAGCAACCAAAAGGTTTTCAGGCCTATGATCGAGCGTCGCATGTGTGCAGACACAAGTGTTAGGTAAAATTGACTCGGGATAGAGTCAAAGTTGACTAGGGTAAATGGTAGTGGTTTTGGGGCACATGGTATTGTGCACCCATGGTTTTTGACCCATGGTATTGCATGTAATGGAGCCTATAAAAATGCTGGGAAGACTTCATTGTAATGTAGGCTTGGAGGTGAGCGGTGAAGGCTCACTTGGCTGGATTGGCCAGGGTTGTGGCCAATGGTTAATGAAATTTCATTGGTTGGGTTTTTCCCTGGATTTGGGGTTTTCCCGGATAAAAATTTGTGTTTATGTTCATGATTTGTTTCTTGTCTCTTTGTATTTATTTCTCTCAGTAAATGTTTATTTCACTCTCAGTAAATTCTTGTTTTTATTGCTACGGTGAATTCTTAACAAATGGTATCAGAGCCATATTTGGCTTCAGAGGGATGCTTTTGTTGCCAAGGGTTTTATTGGGCTATGAAAGGAGACATGATTTTTTATGGAGATATGCAGATCTAGATTCTTCTCACTGAAGGTGAGTTCAAAGCATACATCGAAAGTGTTTCCCATGGTGAATGTTGGAAGCATCGTATCGGTGGAGAAAACAAGCAACGAAGTTGAGAAGAGATTCTCGTAACGTTCAGATCCGCGCCAAAGAAATGTTGATGACTCTTGGCTCTGTGCAATTTGTCTTCGTTAAGCCATTGCCTGCATTGCAGATTGTGGGGGTCCGACAAAGAAGAAGGAGCTGAGTTCCGTGGGTGGAGTGCAGGATGTTGAAAGAGGAGCCTACGTTGAATGCAGTCACAGTCACGTTCTCTCCGCGTTGAATCTGATCAACACTCTCGTTGGGGACCGCGGCATTGGAGTAGCATGAGTTAAGGGCTAACAAGATCAGCTATTCCTGTGAGTTGAAGAGTGTTGGAAAATTAGGTGATGTCAACATTTGACTGTGTATTTCTTTTTAAAGAATTTTCATTGCCTGTGTACATGTCTAGGTTGATGTTGTAATCTCTTCCTTTTGAGAACCATGTAGAGAGATATGGCAGGACAATTTGTAACAGTCTTGGACAAACTTGAAGGCCTGCTTTCGATGAATGAAGTTATATTCGGCTACCATGATTTCCAAGGACGGTGGCATTCTATAAGAGCAGGTCGCAAAGAAGCTAGACCTGTAGGAGCTCGTGGCCATGGAACTAATCATGAGGAAGGTGGTTCATCAGCAAGGGAAAGCAAAGGGAAAGAGGTATCGAAAGAAACATTCACGGAGGTGCAAGTGCAAGTGTAAAATGAAGATGCAGGGCATGAATGTGAGCAAACGTAGATCTAAAAATGTGGATCAAGATCAGTAATTATTCACAGTGTGAACAAAAAGAGAAAGAGTCTAGATTGGGCGAAGAAGTGAATTTATTGCTGTGAAAGGTAGCAGCAGGAGTGCTTGGATCAACTTGCTATGGCTCTAGGAGGGGAAGCTATTATTCCCGTTGCAGTGGAGTTGCTTCTAGGGTATTTGTCAGATCCTGATTGGCGAAAGCGCCATGCTGGTTTGATTACTCTTGCTTAGATTGTAGAAGGGTGTGCAAAGGTACGGTGATATCACATCTCCATGTGTTCTATGTAAAGACAGATATGCGATAGGAATATGAGTAGTGGAGTGTGGTGTATCAACATTGAAAATGGGCTAGGGTATATCCATGAAAGATGAAAGAATAAGGAGAGAATATGTGCTAGAATAGCAAGCCATTAGCTGCGAGAGAAAGTGTTTGACAGAATGTGTCAATCAAATGTTTTGAATGAGAGAGAATACAAGCACGTGGATAAATTAATGAACCATGTATCTGAAGAGAATTCCTAGAAGACTGGCGGTTACAGAGGCTGGTGACCCATGTAATCTGGTAGATGGGTTCTTTTTATATGGACATTGATGTATAACTATGATGTCCTCTTTGGAGAGGACATCATGAATTAATGTAAAAGAATGGTTACACAAAGGACAACAACAATGAAACAAATATATATATATATATATATATATTGGAGTTAATTTTATTACATGTAAATGGCCATACTGCTATAAGACCTGGTATGGCATGTGTACCCCTGGGTAAATCAATGGTAAATTCTGGGTTAGACCTAGGTGATAGGGGGGATGTAAATTTAACAATTACCCTGGGTAAAAATTTGTGGGGGGAAGAGCTAGAGTGATTGGGGTTGTCTCATCTAGCAGTTTTGGCTGGATTTAGTCAATAATCCCCAGTCAAGTTTAAGGGGGGAATTGTTAGGTAAACTTGACTCAGGATAGAGTCAAAGTTGATTAGGGTAAATGGTAGTGGTTTTGGGGCACATTTTATTGTGCACCCATGGTTTTCGACCGATGGTATTGCATGTAATGGAGCCTATAAAAAGGCTGGGAAGACTTCATTGTAATGTAGGCCTGGAGGTGAGCGGTGAAGGCTCACTTGGCCAGATTGGCCAGGGTTGTGGCCAATGGTTAATGAAATTTCATTGGTTGGGTTTTTCCCCGGATTTGGGGTTTTCCCGGATAAACATTTGTGTTTATGTTCATGATTTGTTGCTGGTCTCTTTGTATTTATTTATCTCAGTAAATGTTTATTTCACTCTCAGTAAATTCTTGTTTTTATTACTGCGGTAAATTCTTAACAACAAGCGAGCATTGTATGGCCTCAAGCAAGCACCTCGTGCTTGGTACACCAAGATCGAAAAATATTTCAATGGTTTTGGCTTCACAAAAAGTGAAGTAGATGTAAACATGTATCATATTTTGGTAGAATGTAAATTTATGATTATTATCTTATATGTTGATGATTTGATTTTAATGGGTGATGATAAGTTGATCAGATCTTGCAAGGAGGATCTTGCTAGAGAATTTGAAATGAAGGACATGGGATGCATGCACTACTTCCTCATATTAGAAGTATGGCAAGGAGATGGGGAACTATTTGTCTCCCAAGGAAATTATTCCAATGAGATATTGAAGAAGTTTCATATGGAGAGTAGCAAACCCATGGAGACACCTCTAGCCACAAGTTGGAGGAAAGAAGATGATACTTCAGGTGAAGTAGTGGAGGCTACCATTTATCGAAAGCTAGTGGTTTCACTAATGTATCTTGTGAACACATGACTAGATATGTGCTATGAAGTCTACCAAATTAGTCAGTATATGGTTAGGCCAACCAAATTTTTTTAAAGGGTAGCTAATCATGTTTTAAGGTACCTCAGAGGCACCACCCAGTTTGGACTATGGTACAAATGGACAGAGGGAGTGAAGTTGTGTGGATTCATAGATGCAGATTGTGTGGGGAGTCCATAAGATAGGAAGAGTACATTAGGAAAAATTTTAAGCGTCATGTCCGCAACGGATTCCTAGTATAATAGGAAGCAAATATCAGTGGCACTTAGCTCAGCATAAGGATAATACATGGTTGCAAGTCAAGTAGCATGTGAGGTGATCTAGATGAGAAATATTCTTATGGGAATATTTGGTCAAATGATGGATATGACTGCGATATACTATGATAATTAGAGTTGCATCAAGCTCTATGAAAATCCAGTCTTTCACGATCGATCCAAGCATATATATATCTAATATCACCATATACGGGATTGTGTGCAGAGGCAGATAATGTTGCTAGACTACATTATAACATATGAACAAGATGAAAATATTTTAACAAAGTCTTTATCAAATGGAGATTTGCAGTTCCATAGAGGCAGGATTGGGGTATCTGATAATCCCTTTCTTGTTGAGAGGGAGTGTTGAAAATGCAACAAGAAAAATATCGGTTTGATTTTCCTTGGTCAAACTAGAGAAAATTTGAATTTCCATTTCAGCGGACAACTTGGATGAGTTAACTTGAGTGACATGGTTGGTGTCACCCAATTAGATTAGATAATTAGAGTTGGAATACTTGAGTTCACTTAAGCATGAGTGATTTTTAATTTATAGCAATCTAATTTAGTTAAATTGATTTATTGTTAGTTAAACTAGTTTTAACTGTTAGAGGAACTAGTGGAAGATCAAGTTGTGCAGTGTGACTTTAGTGACACTCAATGATCAACCAGTTAATTGATCAATCAAACCAAAATAATTGATGCATGTAGATAATTTGAGTTACCCATTTGAGGTGGAGGTTCCAAGGAAGTGTACTACCAGTTGTAGACTATTCCCATGTGTACATGTGGTGTATGAAATCAAAGATTAGCCTAAAGGAATTGCACAATCAAGATTTAGGGTTTTCCAAATTAATAGGGGCCTAATTCCTCAAGGAAAATTGTAAGGAGATATGAGCTTGGAGGGATTGAAAATTGGCTAAGTGTTTGCTAGAGTTAGTCAGTCAGGCAGAGAGATAGACTATACACTTGCAGGTTATGCTCAGGCTTGCGCAAGCATATGTATTCATCCATATTATTTGATTGATACAATACATATATGAAAGGGTTTTGAGTGGTTGAATTCTCCTAGATAATTTTTTGTGTATGTTTGTTAATACTTGATGCATGTTTGTGATATGTGTTCTTGACCGTAAATTGAATTTCGCATAATAGTAGAGTATATTTGAGTCTTATGATTTTGGTAAATTTCATTAGCAGTTTCATATCTACACATTAATTTCCACACTTCGTGGAGTTCTGATGCATGAAGGACAAGTGGTATGATATGAGTCAAGGAAGTTAAATCAGTATGAGCATAACTATGTGACTCATGATATTGATTTGGAAACTATAATTCATTCCTTGAATATGTGTAGGTGTTATTTATACCCCCCCCTGTCCCATATCTACCCAGTTTCACCGCCCTGCCAGGGTAAACATGAGAGGAGGAGCTAATATGACATGACCTAACCTCCTAGGCTCCATTAAGGAATTGGGGCTGACCACGGAGGATAAAATAACAACTCAACACATCCTAAAGGGGATATAGGTCACTCAGAGGCTAAGTAACCATTGGGCCACCTTCTCCTTGCCCCGAGCTCTCAAATACTATCATAACAAGGAATCCAGGTAGTTGGGAGCCTCCATCGCATGCATAAGCCTGCATATCAACGGTTGCAACCCAAAATGTTCAGTTCAGAGCATCTGAGATTAATTTCTAGGTAAACCTCCAGACCACTTCCTAGAACTCAACGAGAAATTTTAGAATCAATAATTCCATTAATACAAAGCCATTGATACAAAATTTTATCAAGAACGTGACTTAACTAGGCCTAACCATGATAGCCATTTCGTTAAACATATGGCGAACATGTAATCTACAGGTCATGAATGCATATTTGAACATAGGGGTATGATACTTACCTAAGAATCATTATGAAGGTATAATTCCCTCTTGTAATATATGCAATAACATCTATTAGCTCATGCATTCATTAACAATTCATCAACCTATAAAAACATATCAAGAGCCATAACCAATATAGATATTATAACCAAAATATAACTAGAATATAACCAACAAATGAAAAAAATATACATGATGATAGAACAACCATCAAGCCACATAAGAAAAAGCATAATTACTCTTGAAAATACAAAAGGAAAGAGCTCTTATTAACATATTCAAAATATAGCCAAGTCAAGGACTTCCACGTACCAAATGACCATAGATTGGGCTGAACCAAATCTCTCTTTTAGCCAATCACCCCCGCGGAATATTCTAAGCATGAGTGTGGGATCTCATGGAATAAGCCAAACACAACCAAACCAAGGCTTGTAGAGGCCAAACCACCTCAACCCTCAACTAGTGTTTCCACCTCACGGTCGGACATCGCTAACACCAACTAGGTTGGTCTCTACTCAAGATGTCTAAGGATTTAGAATGCTTATCCAAAAGGTGGCTTCAGGAACTAATAACCCAACCCATAATCTTATAGGGATCCAGAGAATTTATCCAAACAAGGCTCCAAGACTAGGAACTTAACCCACCAAGGGCTCCAAAGTGTTTTTCCAACCAAGGCTCGAGGACTAGTAACTCAACCCAAGCTTTTCCAGGGCTCCAAAGCGTTTGTTCCAACCAACGGCTATGGGAACTAGTAACTCAACCCACAACCATAAGGAACTTGAGCATCAATCAGAAACAACTAGTGGAAAAACCCACAACACCATGGCTATCTAGGAAATGGAAAGGCTAGGAAAAGCCACTGTTAATCTAGGAAATCCTCCATGCTAATGACAGATCATAACCAAATAACCACATGAATATACCATGCATGCCAAAAATAACAAGGAAATCATACATGCAACTTGATACTGCAAGGAAATCTCATTGTAGTTGTTGATCCACTTGTTCCCTTGCACTTTCCAATTTTCATTTTCCTTCTTTTTCCAAATCCAATGAAAACTAGAGTGCTCCAGCAAAGCTTCAAGATTTCTCTAAGTGTGCAAGAGTATGAGCGAGAGAGAATAAAGAGAGATCTCCAAAATTTAACTGACAAAAGGTTAACCACCAAAAGCTGTGAACTAATCCTCATAAGCCTTTTTATCATTAAGGCTTCTATTTTTGTCATTTTTACTTAATTTATTTCAATTTCCTCCTCATGCAATTCTGTGACCTTTCACCTTCCTTTTCTCCTATTTTCCATTATTTCATAAATAAAATGCCAATTAATGCCACTTTTCATTTTCCAATACCTTTTCCAATTTCCATACTCATTTATTAATCATCAGTTATCCACATCACTATGTTTTTTCTCAAAATTTATCTTGGAATACGTGTCTCGTGAACTTGGTTAGTATTTTAATTTATTTACATAAGAAGTCAACGAGGTGTTATTACATTATCTTCTTAGCATAAGGTTTATTCTGATGGGTGATCATAGTGGAATAAGGTACTTTTTTTACCAAACTAATCTGAATGCTAGGAAATATTAGATGGTTGGATACCATCAATGAGTTTTAATTTGATATTAGATACATCAAGGGCAATGAGAAGAGAGTTGTAGATGCTCTCATTAGGAGAGTGCAAGTAAATCAGATTTCAATTGTGAGCTCTTATGGCACAGATTTGTAGGAGTGGATATTTCATGTAAGGAAGCGTGATGAGAGGTACCAACAATTGAAGAAAATGTTGCAGTAACAGGGTGAAGGTGATAGAGATGAGGAGTATCAACTCACAAAAAATGGCTTGGTCAGATTCAAGAATATTTTTTTTTTGTGTTTTATAATGGTGAGTTCAAGAAGCTCATCTTAAACGAGTTTCATGTCAAGTCGTATTCAGGTCACCCAAGATATCAAAAGACTTTGATAACGGTTAAGAGGTTCTATCATTGGCCAAATTTGAAGAAAGAGGTTGTTGAGTTTGTTTCTAGATGCTTGGACTATCAGTAGGTGAAAGTAGAGTGTAAGCACCCAGATGGTTTATTACAACTTATTTTGATTCCGAAATGGAAATTGGAGGTCATTTCCATGGATTTCATTAGAGGGTTACTGAGGACATCAAGAAAACATGATTCCATCATGCTTTTGGTTGATAGGTTGAACAAGGTAGCTCACTTCATTGTAGTGAAGTGTACAAATTCAACCAGTGAGGTAGCTCATGTCTTCATCAGGGAGATAGTGACTTTGCATGATGTTCCCAAGAATATCATATCATATATAGATGCCAAGTTCACTTCCAAGTTTTGGAAGGAGTTGTTTTCGGGTTTGGGGATAGCGTTGGATTTTAGTAAAATGTACGATTGAAAAATAGATGGACATACAGAGAAGGTCAACAGGATTCTTGAGGGCATGTTGAGGATGTATGTCATGCATCAACAAATGAAGTGGGAGGAGTATCTTCCACTCGTAGAGTTTGCATATAATAATGGGTATCCAAAATCCTTGAGGATGAGTTTATTTGAGACTCTTTATAGGTAGAGTTGTAATACTCCCATTAGCTGGAGTGATCCAGTGAACAAGGTATTGATTGGACCAGACATGTTGCCTGAGCTGGAGCAGGAGATACAAGTTATCAAAAGGAATTTGAAGGCAATACTGGATAGGAAGAAGAGTTATGAATATCAACTTAGAGCATTCAAGGAGTTGTAGGTTGGGGAGCATGTGTACTTGTGCATGAATCCCAAGAGGATCTCCTTGAGGATTGGGTCATGTGCCAGGTTGGCACCTCGGTATTGTAGGTATTTTGAGATCATTGAGAGGATTAGACTATTGGTGTATAAAATTTCACTGCCGCTACTGCTGCTAACGGTGAAATTCCATGATGTTTTCCATGTTTAATTACTTAAGAGATATATGTAGGATGTTTATCATGTGATTGATTAATATGTATTGCAGGTGGAAACAGAGGGAGATTTCCAGCAAGAGCCTTAATTCGTATTTTCGTAGAAACAACTCATTCTCTTGAACCGAGTAATAGAGCAAGTTAAAGTGCAACAGAAGCACTTTGGGCCAGAAGAAGCTACATGGGAGATGGTTGATCAGATGTGGGCTTTGTATCCTTCATTATTTTCTAGTTCAAACAAATGATTTTTGGTATATATATATATATATCTATATATATATATATATGGATATGGTTGTAAATACCACAATGAGATGTGCTATAAAGCTCCAATAAGTGGTATGTTTGTTTTGTTTTTCAGTAGGATGCCATGGTAAATGTTGCACCGAGCTATGTTATAAATATCCATAGGAATTATGTTTTTTTTCTATTAGTTTTCTTTTCATAGGTGTCATAGAACAATGAGGATGATGTTCCCCCAAGGATGAGGGGTTTGTAACAACCCTAGGTTAAATTTTCATGTAGTAAAGGATAATAAAGGAAAAATAAAATAAAGGTCATGGACACTTATTCCAAGCTGAATGTTTAGAAAACACTTTAGTGGGCATCAATTGTGGTTTAATAATGGTTATGGAAATTGGAAAAGGAATTGACAAAGGAAAAGATGCAATAATTGGAATTTAAATACGAAAATAAAGGAAAATAGTAGAAAATGAAGGTGAAGAGACACAAATTTGCACGCATGGGAAATTAGAGGAAAATTAAGAAAAAATGGGGCATCGATGATAAAAGGGCATCAAATAAAGAGTTTACATCTTTTTTCACTTTACTTTTGGTTCTCATTCACTCTTACACACTTAGAGAATTCTTGGATCAATTTCACATTCACTTGGAATTGGAGAAAGGAAAGAATGCTAGCAAAGGAAGGAAAAGGGACAAGCAAAGGAAAGTGAAGTTAAGAAAGGAGACGAGTGGATTAGAAGCTTCAAAATGAATATCTTCTAGGTAACAGGTTTCATGTGTGATTTCCTTGCTGGGATGTGGATGCATGATACATGCATTTGTTTCTTTGGTTCATTTGTTATCATTGGCATGTATTTTTCTTAGTTTGACCATGGTTTCAGTCTTGCCTTGCCATTTATTGAATAACCATGTTTTTATGGGATTCTTTCTTGGTTAAGCTTTGGATTTTAGGAAGTTTTTGGAACCCAATGAGGTGGTATCAGGAAAATACCAAGGGTTGGGGGTGGAGATGGTTTTCTCTAGGAAGCCCTCGATCGGTGGGAGGAGACAAGAACATTCCTCAAGGTACGGTGAGGGAATTCTGAGGCATCCAAGCTTGGTTTGGTTTTATGATCTCAGGGCTAATTTAGGTGATATCACGATAGCTTGAGGGTGGAGGTGGTTTAACCTCTAGAGGCCTTGTTTGTTTATATATTGGTTTATCCCATGATATCCCACACTCATGCTTGGAATATGGCATAGGGTGATTGGCTGAAAGAAAGATTTGGTTCAGCCCAATCTATGGTTGGGTGGTTCGTGGAAATCCTTGACTTGGTTGGAATTTGCATAAGTTAATATGGACTATTATTTTAATGTAATTAATGATCACATGTACCTATTTATGAAGATTTTATTATTGTTTTTTCATGGTTTATATTCTGGTTATACACTTGTAAAAACCATGGGTTAAAATTTCATGTAATAATTTTAATAAAGGAAAAATAAGACCAAGGTAATGGGAAACTTATTCCATTTGAATGTTGGGAAAAATATCCTAGTGGAATCACTTATTGTATTTATGGCTAAGGGGAAATTGGCAAAGGCTTTGAAAAGGAAAAAAGGCATTTTCGGTACTTTATTTATGAAAATAAGGGAAATTATGAGAAAAGGAAGGTAAAAAGTCACAGGTTTCATGTGAGGAGGAAATTGAAGGAAAATAGAGGAAAAATGAAGAAATTATAGGCATGAATGATAAAAAGGATTTAGAGCATCAATTTTTAGACTTTTGCTAGCTTTGTTTTGGAAACACTCTAAAAGATGAGAAGAGAACCAAGAGGATAAGGAAAGAAAGAAAGAAAATGAAGGACAAGAAAGGGAATTAAATCAAGGATCAAGTAAGGAAAGGTTGGATCAAACAGCTTCAAGAAGAATACTTGCAGGTTGCATGTATGATTTCCTAGCTAGTTTTGGCATGCATGGTATATGCATGTGTATATTTGGTTTATTTTCTATCATTGGCGTGGATTTTTATAGGTTTTGACAATGGTTTCAACCTTGCCTTGTCATTTATGGATATCCATGGTGTTATGGGATTATTTCTTGGTTGAGATTTTGATTGCTGAAAGGTTTTGGATCTGGGTGAGGTCGTCTCGGGAAAATTCCCAAGGGACTAGGAATCCCTTGGATGGTAATGGCAGGATACATGGTAAATCCTGAGTGTGCAGATGGGAAAATTTCTCAAAGGATGGTGAAGAAATTATGAGGAATCCAAGATTGGTTTGGTTTTGTGATGTCAGGATTGGTTTAGGTGAGATCACGACAAGGTTAGGGTGGAGGTGGTTTAACCTCTGGACTCCCTTAGTTGTTTATGGCTTGGTTTATCCCATGATATCCCACATTAATGATTGGAATATGGCACGAGGGTGATTGGTTGTGTTTTATCTCTTAGGAGACAGTTCCTGGATGTGGGGAACTAGTGCCCAAGACTTCTTGAGATTGATTTAAAACAATTAAAATTGATGGTTGGAAGGACGGCCCATGAGGGATTTTAAGCAAAGCATCTTGTTCTAAAACCCTGGCCTTAAAAATTAGAATGCCTAGAGAGGTTATGAGAGTTGTAGAGTGCTGGATTAAAGGAGTGGATTGAAGAAAAATAAAAGGCAGAGTTCAAATTAGGCACTTAAGAATCTGAATTTAAACACTGCATAAAGAATAATACGAAACTAAGAAAATGTGAATGAAATTCCTAGATGCGGAGCGCTTAATTAAGGGCTTCAATATTAATTTTCATGTGTAAAATTAAGTAAATTCATTTAAAACTAAACCAAAGCACCAACTGCATCTTACACCGTCCAAGAGAGGAAAATACATAATTTGAACGCTAAAACACAAGAGAAAAATAATCACTGCAATTTCCCAATGTTGGAATCAAACTGCAATATATATTTAGATTTCAGAAATAAATTTTGTTTACAATGCCAATCATGGGTCACTGGGTTGTGCACTTCCCAACCCCCCTAATGTATCATTTTTGGTCTTTTATTCCTTCTCCTAACCTAACTGTGCTACCGATTCTTGAAATAGTTTTAGGAACTATTTCGATTTTTTACAAAAAAGTTTTTGAAATAATGTCATTTTAATATTATATATATTTTATTTTATTTATAATATTAAATAGAATGGTTCTTTTTTTAAACAAAACTCTGAATTTTTAAATTTTCAATAAAAATATTAAAACATGGGGATTTTAAATTAAAACTA
This sequence comes from Pinus albicaulis, assembly GCA_034641835.2. Taxonomy (NCBI): domain Eukaryota; kingdom Viridiplantae; phylum Streptophyta; class Pinopsida; order Pinales; family Pinaceae; genus Pinus; species Pinus albicaulis. The sequence goes on along the minus strand of CM076580.1, from coordinate 1,297,407,136 downwards.
AGACCAATGGACCCCATGGAAAACGACACATGGCTTTAGGAATCATAAACTGCCTATAGAATTACTTGTGGCAATTTCTGGAACATCAAGGCAATGCTTCCGTAATGAATATTGACAGTTGATTTGTGGATGCGTGGTTTTGGCCAAACCACTCCCAAGGGCACTCCTTAACATAAACTAGGTGTATTTTTTGTTTACGGGTCTCTGTTGGATTGGATAAGAACCAACATGAACTGTTGATGGCACAAGTATGTGCATTAATATTCATCTGCCCTTTTGTTGACCGGTCTTGGAGTGAAACCAATACAATCGAAAACCCTTCCATTTGTATTTTTCATGATGATGCGATGATGATTAAGGTCAGAGACACAGATAAGCCACCCTTCTTTATGATCGATTGTTGATATTTTTCATATGCATCAAGGACTGAAAGCACTATTCTAATCTTCAAATATTTTAACCATAGACATTAGTGTTTTACGGAAATAAAAAATATGGATAAGTATGCTTTCCCTAAGTGTGGTGGTGCACTTATAACAACAGAAAGAAAGATATATGATCTTTTCCTTAAAATGAATAGATAAAGGGAGCAAAACCTACTTGTAATATGTCCGCTTTTCCTCGCCTCCCTTCGTCACTCTCAATCTAACTAAACTCGCTTGATTGATACCTACAATGGCAAATAGAAGACAAAAAACAACATAAAGGCAATATAATCTATTCAAGTTAAGCAAATTGAATTGATTAAATTCGTAAATACACATATAACATCATTGACACATGCATTAGTGAGGGAAAAAATTTCTTTATTATGAAGTAGAAGAAAGATGTTATGAAACCAGCTCCAAAAATAGAAGAAAAGAGAGATCAACGCCTTAGAAATAAGCCACTTCAAGGGGGAAACCTCCTTTACATTACATAAATGAACAATTATTGGATGATACAAATGACAAAACATCCTTCTATATATAGGTGTTACACCATTTTTTGGTCATCTAACCTACTATCATTAGATGGACCCAAGTACACCATGTAAGACCAATTTTACCCTAAGTAAAATTGCTTTCACTATGTGAAATAACTTAATAAAACACATTTATTAGGTTGTTTATAGTCTAAACAAGAAACCCCAAAAGGAAATATTAAACAAACCTATATTTGTTTGATTTTCCTCAAGGAATAATTAATTAAACAATAATTTAATTATTATTCCTGGTCATGTTTAACCCAAAACAAAGAAATTAATTAGATAAATCTTTATTTATCTTATTATTTTCTAGGAATAATTATTTAATTCATTGTTAAATATGACTAAATCACCCATAAATAATTAAATAAATCATTATTTATTTGATTATCTTTCAACCACTTCCTTAAAATGATAAATAAATCATTTATTTATTTATTATTCACAAATAAAGGGATTTGACCCAATTCAAATACTTTTTCCCTCCAACAAATATAATAAAATATTCCATAAAAGGTGGATCTAGATTTGGTTAATGTTATTTTAATCATGCACCAAGATCTAGAAGGACCCAATATTTTGTTATAAATAGGAGGGTTTTCTCCTACCATTCTTCACCTTTTGTTGCCTATTAGATCACTCTGGATCTAAACTCTTGGTCTGACTTTGAGCCATTATCATTGTCATATTTTCCATTATTTGCTGTGTGAGCTCCCTTTGAGTTCTATCTTTGTCTGGGTTTTCTACACCAACAGGAGAGAGAAATGCTAGATCTGAAGTGCTGAAGACTTCCAAGAACCCATCCCATTGAGGAGAATTGGAAACACCTTCTTGTTTTCCTCCCAGGTGCCCTTAATACAAAAATTCTTTCAAAAATATTGTTCTTGTCTTGTCTATTGGATGTATGGAGCAAAACCTTATTTTTACTGCTTAATGTTTCTTTATGCATAGATCTAGATTTTTGCAGCATTTGTCTTGATCAACTAACTGCAGATCTGAAGATATTGGCAGCCATATTTGATGTTAGGGCTATAATTTATGCGTAGCTAAAGTGGTATTTTTTTGTACACTTCGACAAAAGATTCATACTAACAACTGGCGACTCCACACGAGTTTTCAATTACGACCGCTGTCGTTTTTCATATTCCTGCATATCCAGCTACTTCAGACCCTAGGGTTTCTTTTCAGCTTTTTTTTTCCTATTTTTATGTTGTTTTTCACCTATAAAACCCTAAAACATTAAAATTTCTAACTTTCGCGTGTTTCTGGACCTATTGCGTAGGTGACAGACATCAGCCGCACCTGAGACGACAACTTTTTCGGAAATCTGCCGTCGGGACACCCGGAGCTTCAGGTCGCACTTTTCAGCCCAGAAACTGTGACCTAGACTCCAGGTCGCACTTTTCAGTCCAGTATCTGCGACCTGCACAGAAAACAGGTCAGAACCTGCGACCTGCCAGTTTTTCTGCTATTTTTCTGCAATTTTTCTGGGTTTTTCTGAAGCTTCTGTCAGGGTTTCCCAGCCTCTGTCTCAGCCCGATTAGACCTGTTTCTAATCTTTTTTGCTCATCTAAGTGGGAACATAGCCCCCTAGGGCTTCAGTACCCTCCACTTTTGGTGGAAGAGTTTTAACTGTTTCAGGTGTCTGATTTTTCAGAGTTTCAGCCTTCCCTTTTTCAGATCTGCTACCTCCTTCTCAGATCCCTTTCAATCAGCTCTTCTCTCTTTCAAATCACCTCCTGTAGTTTTGTTTGGACCTTCCTTTAGGGCCTCCTCCTTGTCCCTTCTGCTTTTTTCTAATTTCCTCCTTTTTTACAGCCACCTTGCCTCTACCTCCTGGCTGTGTTCTGCACCTCTTTTTAGCAGATTTCTCCTTTACATCCCTGTCCCTCCTGACCTTAGATCTATTGGCCTCTTTTTAGTGTGTTTTGACTAGATTTTTTCCCTCTTTTAGACTAGTTTTGAGAGACCCACCTTTTTGGGTTAGATCGATGCATTGTTAGCTGTTAATTTTCTGTTATTTCAGCATTATATATTGTTCTCTGCATCTTTATTTTCAGTTACGCAACACACTTTTTCTTTTGCTCTCAAAACGTCTGGGTTTAAAAATTAAAATTAACGCACGCCACACACTCACCCTAAGCAAAGAAGAGCCTGGTTAACACTGCCAGGAAAATACTTTAAAACATTGTAAAATCAGTTGACACTGCACCTTTCTGCCCTTGTTTGAACATTGTAATCACTTGATTCTACACCTCCCTGCCTTTGTTGGTCATTCTTCTTCCCCTTGTGCCGTGTTTGTGTTGTCACCATTGCGCCCCCAAGGCGCACATCCCGAAGACTTCTTGGCCTTCACCCTCAGTTTCCAGTCGGTCGACCTACTCCTTCCCGCCATCGTCGAGTTAGTCCTCCTCCGAGTCCGCACTCTGACTCCTCTTCTGGTTCATTGGGTTCTCCTTTTACTTCTGGTTCTCCCCCTGTCACCTTCACTATGTTTGGTCCAGGGCCTAACGCTAGCGGTAATCTCGGCCCTAATGTCGGGACTACTACTAGCGGAACCGCCACAGGAACTACCTCGGCTGCACCCTTGCTCCCTTACATGGCAGGCCTTAGCCTCCTCAATTTCAATCAGTTGATCAATGACCCTATCCGCCATGATGTTGGTTGGCCTGCTATGCCAACCAAGCTCCCCTCCGACATCCCTAAGTTCGAAGGCCTTGCTGGAGAAGATCCAACCAACCATGTCTGATCTTTCCACATGTGGTGTTCCTCCAATTCCATTACCGATGACTCCATCCGTCTTCGGTTGTTCCAACGCATGCTTACGAGTGAAGCTTCTAAATGGTATGTTGATCAGGCCACCTCTTCCCATACCACCTTTGCGACCATTGCCCAAGACTTTTTATCTTATTTCCAGCTCCCTCTCCGATACGACATTGGTACCGAGCTTTTGACTTCTTTTCGTCAATCCTCTTTAACCCGCCTTTCCACTCATGTCCAGGAATGGTGGAGAAGAAGGAGCTTATGTCGAGCTCCCACCTCTGAAGATCGGGTTTATATGGACTGGTTCCTTCACACTCTCTTACCTCCCATTGGCAAAGATGTCGCCTCCCATTTCCCTCAAACCGAATAAGCCGCCCTCCAAATAGCCTTGAAATATGACCTGATCTACACTCAGTCTGGTTATGTTTATACCGTCCTTCCTGACCTCCCCAGGCCCAGTGGCGCTAACGCCCCAGGGGCATCTCATTCTACCGACAGTATCATTGGAGCCCTTTCTCATCCATATGCTCAACCTCCTATGGGCTATGGTCTCCCTCCGGGAGGGGCCAGCACCTCTAGCACTTTTCCCCCTCCAGGTAGCATGTATCCAAGATACGGCATGCCTCATCCTTTTGCCCAACCTCCTGCTTACCTCAATGTTTCCCAACCTAACCATTATCCTTATCCACAGCCTGGTGCTCCAGCTCCTCCAACATTTGCACTTCCAACTCCCTTGCCTTCTCAACCCCCGCAACAACACCTACAGCCCCCTCCAGGGCAAGTATTTGCACAACAAGGCGCGACGAATCCCCGTTCCTCTCAAAGAAGGCGGAAAGGCAATCAAAATAAATCTGACCCTGGTACTCTTGGACCCAATCCTCAAGGTCTTGACCCTAACACTGCTAACCAGCAACAGGGCACTCAACCCAAGCCGGACAGGCCTATTCGCAGTAGTAAGCCTTGTTCGTGTTGTGGTGTTTACGGTCATTACACTCACGATTGTCCCCTTCTACCACAAATGCGGCAGATGTGGGAGTCTCAAGCCACATTGCGAGGAAAACATGCCTCCCCTCATGCTCCCCCTAATGTGGCCACTACTCAACCGGCTGTGTTTACCGATCCTTTCCCCCAGCAAGGATTCGTGGCTGCCCAACCACCTGACGGACAGGTCGCCACTCAACCTTCCCCTTATGGTTCCTCCGATTAACAGATCCTCATGATGAACTCTGATCCATCTCTAATCATCGACCTTAACCTTCAAACTCGGTCGCGCCAGACTAGTCAGCAACCTCAGACTCAACCTCGCCCACCACAACCCGCTCCTAGCCATTCATCTCAGCCAGCCGGACCTCCTCCTTCTGGCCCTCCTCCTACAGCTGGTATCCCTGAACCCCTCTATCCTCCTTGGTCAGTTCCCCCAGGCCTCAACCATCTTGAAGCCGTCCCTTCTGGTCATTATCCCGCTGGTCAGATACCTTTCCTTGCTCCCCCTCCCGGAGTTTATACGGTCCCCATCATGGCCACCCTCTCTCTCCCCAACCTGACCCTGGGTATACCCGTCTGGTACCTTGACCCTCCAGCCACTACCCCACCTGGTCACCCCAAACCCTACCTTGCTTTGACACCGGTTCAAACAATCCCCCTCGCTTCCTCCATTGCCACTGCGCCCGCAGCACCTCCACAGGACCCTTCTCCTGTTGTGACGGCTCTCGAGAAAAAAGGAAAAGCTCGCAAGGGGGCATCCAAAGACAAGGCCACCCCGACTAACCCGGCCCCTCCTCCGCCCGCAAAGCCTTGCGCCTTGTGTGATGTTGTTGGTCACACCACCCATGCTTGTCCTGAATTTCCCCGTATTCAACCCATGGTTAAATTCACGTTCCCTGAGTCTACAGTCCCTGAAGCCTCTGTTCCTTCCTCGTCTGTAACCAAAAACCCCAATATTATCTGCACCAACAAAACCTGTGCTCTGTGCGGTGTCCATGGCCATTACTCCCACCATTGTCCTCACCTGACGCATTACCGTGCCTCTTTAGAGGTAGTTCGAGAGTATGAGGTTGAAAAAAATCAATCCGCCTCTCCCATACTCGCGTAGTATGCTTCAAGTCAGTTTGAGGATCCACCCCCTCCCATCGAAATTCCCCCCCTGATGTCCAGATGTCAGAGCCTACTACCACCATTTTCTACCTATCATCATCCATGAGTCCCTCGGGGAACATTCCCTCGGATTCCTCCCCAGTTGTTTCACTCGACCCCCCTTCAGCGACCACCCTGGGCTCAACATATTTTGACCATCTATTTATCTGTTCCTCTGTCATCCCCCGTGACGACCCGTATGTTAGCCTTTCTTCCTATACAGATGATCTAGGTAGCTTTGCCGCGTCATGTGGTTTCCCTTCCTCTCATCATCCCCTCTTTTCCCGTCAGGATGCCCTCTTGGAAGCCTTCTCCACCCATGACCTCATCCTTCCCGCCCATAAACGGGATAACACCACCCATATCTATGTTGACCTCCACAGCCTGAGTCCCAGCCATACCTCCTATAGCCCTCATATACCACCATCTAGTTCGTATATGAGTCATAGCCATCCTACCCATCGCCCTCCCTCCCGCAATTGCCGCTTGATGTCTACTATACACTCACGCTGCCGTCATTGTTCCTCCTCCTCCCATTTTTTGTCTCATAACACTATTCCGCAGGACCTCCTGTCCCCACCCTATATCGGTTACGCCGATGGTGCAAGTCATTACTCCCGGAACCTAGCCTCAGCAGGTTGGGCCATTTTCACCCCCTTGCATGCCCTTGTTCTCTCAAACGGGGTCTGCATTGGTACTGCCACCAATAATCAGGCCGAATATGATGCAGTGCGTGGTCTCTTAGTCGATGCCCTCTCTCATCACATCCTCCATCTGCATGTTCGTTTAGATTCCCTACTTCTTTTCATGCAACTAAATGGTGTCTATCGTGTGCATAATCCTATCCTCTTTAGATGATATTTACGAGTGAAACTCTTGATACGTGAATTTGAAACCATAACTTTCAACCATGTACCTCGAGAACAAAATCACTATGTAGATAGCATCGCAAACCATGTTCTAGATTGGCATTTATCACACACATTTTCTACAAGACAATAACATTCATAATCATTAAAAAAGATGCATATCCATAATATATGTCGCAAAACATGTGTTTAGAGTCCATCTACTCTGATACATATGACATGCCCATAGCATGTTACAAAAAACTCAAAACTGGGGGCACCACCTGTCCCACACCTAATCACTATCTGGCGGATCCCGAGCCAATGGCTCTACTCCTGCAGCCTGTAGATCACGTATCCCCTGACCGGCCATTGTCATGCACCGCATGACACCTCACCATTCCGAGGGTAGACCAATACATGGCTCTATGTATTGGTCGTCTAAGTCTTGCCACCCGCGCTCTGAAACACCGGTCAGTAACTTCTCGCATCTACGGTGGATGTCCTCCAGGAGGGCGACTGCATCCTCATTATGCGCCGCTCTCGATCCACTCGGGCCTGGAGCTCCTGATGCTGTCGGTCGTCCCATATATTCGGCTGGTTTTACCAGAGCTATACCTGCATACCAAAAGTACATGAATCAGTACCCTATCTACTATTCAATAACTTTAACATGCCTAAAAAAGAGTAGTCACTTGTCACTTACCATCGAGTCCCCATACTCGACCAGGCGGGAGTGGTAGGTCCGGATCCCCACAATAACTCATCCCACTATAGGGATAGTTGTCTATGTATAACGGTATCTAATCCCAATGGGCAAATAACTCAGGTCGAAACACCCGTCCGATCGCCCCTCCTCCTCCTCTGGACAGTAGTCGCCCCCACCAGCGCATCCTGGGCTCTGTCGGGCCCCCATCTGGGAGCTGTATACAAGGTCGTAAGGTCGGGATCTTCTCAAAAAAGAAGTAGCACAATAAAGTCCCATACGAGAAATCGTGGTTCACTTTCTGCTTGCAAAGCGACAGTTGTCCTTTTAACGACACCAACATCATTTAGGCCCACCCATAGTAGGTCCCACTCAACACACTCTCCACAATCATCATCTGCCCCCCAGTGATGTGATGGAGCGCCTGGTTGCCTAGGATCTGCAGCACCGCTGCGGCCACTGCACGAGTCTCTAATCTCTCTAGGTCCTCGATCGGTATCCGAGTCCCTTTGACTTGGAGACCCGGTCGACAATGTCGCTCCACAAACTCCATGATGTTCCGCCCCCGCGGTAACACTGGCTACGTATTTCCCACCATCCCAAGTGGCGGAAGACCAGTCAGGAAATACAGATCCTGGACTATCAATTCGATCCTGTGCCCCTGCACTACAAAGACCTCATGATCTGGATCCCAATAACTGACAATCCGGGCCAACAAGGGCTCCCCAGCTCTAATCAAAGGGTTCTCCAAAAACTTCAGAACCCCAAATCTGGCCAATACACGACGGACATCCCGATCTTCCTGGATCTCTGACCGTAATGTACCCAGGTCTCTCTCTCTCCAGTTGACCCGTATATCTGCCATATCTACACAAACACATCATCTTTGTCAGTATACAGATAGGAAACACTGTAACCAATCACAAAAACCCAAATCTCAGCCCTAAAACAACACTGAAATCTCCTTCATCCTCCAGGTCGCACTTTTTTGCCCAATCCTGGGACAGGTCACAGTTTTTGGCTCAAAACCTACTTCCCAGGTCGTAATGTTTGGCCCAAAAAGTGCGACCCGGCCATAGAAGTGAAAGAGGGTCTGTTCCTGAGATTCTGGGCCCTAATCTGAACTTTCAATCCATCAAAATGAAAGAGTAAAGTTAAGCCTCTTACCTGCAACTGACGGATCTCGATTCCAACGGTCGGTTTGTCCGCCACGCTCGCCGCAAGATTTAGGGCCTTCTCTCCTCTCTACATTCACCACAACAACACTAGAAAATAAGTGAATTTCGAGGGAAAACTACCTTATTAAAAGAGAAACCTTGTTTTTTCTTTCGCCTGCTGCGACCACACCGTAGCTCCGTTTGACAAACCGTCTAAACCGTTGGAAAGCTCTCACCGAGCCCTCAAATGGGTATCTGTTAGTTTTTTGTGATTTGATACTTCACCAGGACACATTTTGTCCAAGATGGGTCACTTCACCTCCCCCCAAAATCGAATTTCCTCACTTACAACACTTGTACTTGTGGCACCACTTTGCCTCCATACTTGTCTTTGTTTGTGTCAATTTTTGTCATGAGATACCATCTTGTACTCATGTTTTCATGGTCCCCCATGGGACCTTTTTCTGTGTGGCAGCACCATTGACTCGCCCTTGTTTAGAGCATCCAAGTTGAGTCATCATCGCATTCATGGAGTCTATCCCGAGTCCCTTTGTACCCCGCTATAGTGCTCCATCCTTCATTGTTTGGTCTCTCTCTTGTGTCGCACATTATGGACGTCAGTCCCATTGTCCCCTATCCCTTATGATACTGTGTCAGTCGTTGCCATGTCATTCATGGCCTTTATGCTCTAGCAAGGGAAGTCGTCCATTCGCTACTCAGTCCCCTCCATTCCATCATCATCATTAGTATTAGTCTGTCCGTCGCTCTACTATTTTCTCTCATGCCTTAGTCGAGGATCTCTCATCGCCTCACCTATGGTGGACCTCCTTCTATCGACATCAGCTCCTTCATTCTAGAATACAGGTCTAGAGGGCAGTGTACCTTGGTTCCAGCTTCCACTCTTGTTCGGTGCCTCGGATCAGGAAAAGGGATCTCTCATTTCCCTTTGACTTGATTGTTTCTCCACTCCAGCTTCTTTCAGCATGATCGAGATCCGTATGCTTGATGGTTCAGTGATGCAGCAGTAGCTTTTGGTGATTCCCGGTTGTGTGTGAGATGTCTCAGCCTTCATGAGGGGGTGGCCCTGCAGGTAGCCCCCCACATGCCCGGATGATCTCTTCATTGCAGCCTTCGATGCAGCTCCATATATTTGATGATGTAGGCCTTCGCCGCTTGCAGCGCCTCTTTGATTTGCATGTATCAGTCAGATTTTGTGAGCACTTCCCCGCTTGTAGGGGGAATTTGGGTTGTATTTGTATCTCATGTACTAAGATATTATTGTATAAGTCCTGGCTGTTATCCCAGGCACAACATGTATATGGGATCCCTCATTGTATTTTTATCTGGCTCATGTTTATGCCGGCTGTACTTTATGGTTCGGTCCCTTGTTTACTGGACACACTATTCTTTTGTACTTTGTCTCGGCGGGCATAGGTATACCTCCCCCGCCGCCTTTAGCACAGGTACCCTCTCATAAAAAGAGACTTGTTGCACCTGTAAGTCTCGTCTCCTCAGGGTCTAGTTCTTCAACACATTAGTCTACCTCACATTTCTCTCTCTGACTTCCCTTTTGATGTCTGGTGATTGAGTTCTTACAACGTACTTCGGTCATATGATTTGCTCCTAACACTCGCACGCTGGGGGGCAATCTGTTACACCATTTTTTGGTCATCTAACCTACTATCGTTAGATGGACCCAAGTACACCATGTAAGACCAATTTTACCTTAAGTAAAATTGCTTTCACTATGTAAAATAACTTAATAAAACACATTTATTAGGTTGTTTATGGTCTAAACAGGAAACCCCAAAAGGAAATATTAAACAAACCTATATTTGTTTGATTTTCCTCAAGGAACAATTAATTAAACAATAATTTAATTATTATTCCTGGTCATGTTTAACCCAAAACAAAGAAATTAATTAGATAAATCTTTATTTATCTTATTATTTTCTAGGAATAATTTAATTCCTTGTTAAATATGACTAAATCACCCATAAATAATTAAATAAATCATTATTTATTTGATTATCTTTCAACTACTTCCTTAAAATGATAAATAAATCATTTATTTATTTATTATTCACAAATAAAGGGATTTGACCCAAGTCAAATACTTTTTCCCTCCAACAAATATAATAAAATATTCCATAAAAGGTGGATCTAGATTTGGTTAACATTATTTTAATCATGCAGCAAGATCTAGAATGACCCAATATTTTGTTATAAATAGGAGGGTTTTTCCTACCATTCTTCACCTTTTGTTGCCTATTAGATCACTCTGGATCTAAACTCTTGGTCTGACTTTGAGCCATTATCATTGTCATATTTTCCATTATTTGTTGTATGAGCTCCCTTTGAGTTCTATCTTTGTCTGGGTTTTCTACACCAATAGGAGAGAGAAATGCTAGATCTGAAGTGCTGAGGACTTCCAAGAACCCATCCCATTGAGGAGAATTGGAAACACCTTCTTTTTTTCCTCCCAGGTGCCCTTAATACAAAAATTCTTTCAAAAAACATTGTTCTTGTCTTGTCTATTGGATGTATGGAGCAAAACCTTGTTTTTACTGCTTAATGTCTCTTTATGCATAGATCTGGTTTTTTGCAGCACTTGTCTTGATCAACTAACTGTAGATCTAAAGATATTGGCAGCCATATTTGATGTTAGGGCTATAAGTTATGCGTAGCTAAAGTGGTCTTTTTTCGTACACTTCGACAAAAGATTCATACTAATAATAGGAGTCCATGGGGTCACAATATAATCCCAGCCAACCTAACAATAATAATGTAGGGGCATAATAATAACAATATTGGGGTTACAAGGGTACAACAATAACAATAAGGGGGTTACACTAACAACAATAATGGACTATACTAGTAATATAGGGACCTAACATGCCCCACTCCTTCAAAAAAGTGTTGTCCTCAATGTTTGATTAACTCCAGATGCTTCTGTATAAAATTCTCATCCTCCCAGCTAGAATATTCATGATCTAGGTGGATATCGGTGGCCACCCACCTATTCCATTTGGACTGGCACCATCAATTCTTGCAGCTTTTCACATTCAGCACAACTTACTATTTTTAGCAGGTTTTCGGGTCCTGCACTCTTGGAGCCATTTTGGGGCCTTAATGATCCAGGTGGATATTGGTGGCCACCCACCTATTCCATTTGAACCCCCACCATCATTTCGTTCAGTTTTTAAGTTGCAACACAACTTACTATTTTTAGCAGTTTTTCGGGTCCTAAACTTCCGGAGCCGTTTTGAGGCCCTAAATGACATATTTTGGGAAAACATGGAGCAACATTGATCATGGACCGATGTTGCTCACATTGAATTTTTTACTCCTCAGATAAATCTTTCTAACGAGATATTGAGCGTGTCAAACGGAGATCGGATGCCAAAGTTACGTCCCCGGGAAGTTGAAACACCAATTTACCCAAACGGGACCCAGAGTTTTGGCGCTTCATCTCCTAGGGTTAGGTTTTTGGACGTTTCAATTTTTCCATTATTTCTCAATAATAAATAGGTCCTCGAGCCTCATTGTAACACAATTCAAGGTCTGTAGCCACCACATCTCTTCTCAGAGATACATTACCAGGACCCTAGCTATTTCTATTTCCATTATGTCTGTAAGCATATTTCAGTTCTTTGATATTAATCAAATGAAGTATTGTTTCCATTGCATCTCTGTTTTTATGTCTATTTCTATATTTTATTGTGTTCCTGCATAAATCTGGATCAATTCAGTGGGTAAGTTCTTCCACTTGATGAGATACTTTAAAATTGATCGATTTCATAGCTTTCGAGTTCTTGTTTCCATGACTTCTTTAGGTTCCAATATGATTTTTCCTTCCTCATCAAGTTTTGGAAATATTGTTTGAATAGGAAGTTTGTCACCTATAACCTTCTTTAAGCATGAAACATGGAAAACTGGATGCACTTGTGAAGGAGGAAGCTCCAATTTGTATGCCATAGTACCAATATTTTGCGATACCTTATAAGAACCATAGTACTTTGGAGATAGTTTATTATCCTTCTTAGCAACACTTGAGGGACATTTGTTTTGTATGGTTGTAGTCGTAAAAATGCCTAGTATCCCACATCAAAACTGCTCTCAACGCAATGTTGATTTGCACATTGTTTCATTCGATTTTGTGAAAAATTAGGTTATCCTTTAAGAGTTGGAAGACTTCTTGTTGATGCTCAATGTGATCTTCCACTGCTTGAACCTTCGAATTTTCTCTTAAATACGATGTGATGGATGGTGGATGATATCCATAAATTTCCATAAATGGGGTCATTTTTGCTGCAGTATGGAAGGAAGTGTTATACCACCATTCAGCGAGAGGTAACCACTTAACCCATTTTGTTTTCTTATCAAATAAAAAATGACGAAGATATCCTTGCAAACATTTATTCACTATCTCGGTTTTACCATCGGATTGAGGATGATAAGATGAGCTATGAGCTAGTTGAGTACCCAAACAAGAAAATAATTCCGTCCAAAAATTTCTAGTAAAAATGGGATCTCTATCACTTACAATAATCTTTGGGTTTCCATGTAGCTTTTGAATTTTTTCCATAAATGAAGTAGCAACTATACTTTCTTTAAATGGATGAGATAGTGCACAAAAGTGTGCATACTTGGTAAGTCTATCAACTACCACCATGATGACACTCTTTCCTTTGAACTTAGGTAAACCTGTGATAAAATCCATTGAAATCTCCTCCCAACGTTGACTTGGAATGGATAAAGGTTGTAGAAGACCAGTCTTAATTGTCTCAACTTTATTTTTGCTAGAAAACCAAAATTATACAAACTTTTGAATATTAGATTTAAGGCCATCCCAAAAAAATTATTTATTCACCACAGTGGTAAGTTTTTAAAATCCCTGAGTGTCCTCCTACAAGATAAGTGTGCAATTCTAAAAGAATATTTCGTTTTAGCTGGGAATTCTTACAAATATATAAGCGATCTTTGTACCATAAGGAATCATTTTTCCAACTAAATGTATCAGATGTACTAGGATCTTGTTGCAACTTTTGAATGAGTGTCCACACTTCTTCTTCCTTCTTCCATTCATCCCTTGCTTCGGTTATCCAATCAGGTTGGATAATAGAAATGGCACAAAGCAATGCTTCCACCTCTTCATCCTTTCTTGAGAGTGCATCTGCAACAACATTTAGCTTCCCTTTGTTTGTAGATGATTTCAAAGTCATAATCCAACATCTTTGTGACCCATTTTTGTTGCTCTTCTAAAGATAGTATTTGTTCCAAAAAGTGTTTAAGACTATCTTGTTCAGTTTTTACCTTGAAGTGTCTTCCCATTAGGTAAGTTCACCATTTCTTTAGTGCATGTAGTATTGCCAACATTTCCTTCTCATAAATATCTTTCTGTAAATACTTTCCTTTGATTGGGTGACTTTCAAAAGGAATGGGTCTTCCTTCTTGCATTAAGACAACACCAATTCCATTCCTGAGGCATCACATTCGACAATGAAGGTTTTCGTGAAGTATGGCATAGCTAAGACTGGTGCTAGGCACATTGCCTATTTAAGATGTTCAAAGGCCTTAGTTGCTTCAGAAGTCCATGAAAATGCAGTTTTCTTCAATAATGTTGTTAGAGGTGCTGTTATTCTCCAATAATTCTTAACAAACTTGCGATAATACCCTGTTAACCCAAGAAATACTCGCAACTTCTTTGTGGTTGTGGGGACTTTCCATTCCTTAATGGATTTAATTTTGTTAGGGCCTACCTTAACACCCTCGTGAGATACAATATGACCCAGATATTCCACCTCTTGTACTCCAAAGAAACATTTGGATGTTTTTGCATATAATTGTTTCTCCTCCAATAGTTTGAGCGTCCTGTCAACATGTTGGACTTGATCCTTCCAAGACCTGCTGTAAATTAGTATTATCATAAAAAAATATTAGCACAAATTTTCTAAGGAAAGATTTGAAAATGGAATTCATCAACCCTTGAAATATAGAATGTGCATTGGTAAGGCCAAAATGCATGACTAAAAATGCATAATTATCCTCATGAGTTCGAAATGTTGTTTTCAGAATATATTCAGTCTTCATTCTAATTTGATGATATCCTGAACGGAGATCCAACTTGTTAAAATAAATTGCTCCAAGTAATTCATCCAATAATTCATCAATAACAGGAATGGGAAATTTATCTTTAATAGTGAGCTTATTGATCTCCCTATAATCCGGACACATGTGCCATGATCCATCCTTCTTGTGCACCAATAATACTAGAGTAGAGAAATAACTTTGACTAGGTTGAATTATACCAGCCTCTAACATTTCTGCAATCATACGTTTAAGTTCTCTCTTTTGGACATAAGGATAATTTTAAGGGCTGATGTTTGGAGGAACAATTTCTGGAATCAAATGAATAGCATGATCATGATCAAAAATAGGTGGGAGTCCTTTTGGAGTTTCAAACACCTTGGAATGATTTTCCAAGAGTTTTTGGAGATCTGGAGAAATAGATGGTTTTGATGTTGGAAATTATAGTGAGAATAATTGTGCAATTACGCTCTTTTTTTATTTCTTCATAAGATTTTTCATGAAATTAGAGCTTATTATCTTTCCCGGCTTCCCTGTGATACCCCGTAATTCGATTTCCTTTCCTTCCGAAAAAAATTTCAAGAAAATTTGTTGAAAATTAAAAGCTACCGTCCCCAAATATTGTAACCATTGTACTCCTAGTACAACATCAGTACCTCCCATTGGAATGGAAAGAATTGGACTATTCAATACATATTCCCCCATGGTTAGCTTGATATTATGGCATTTTCTGGAGAAATTTATAGCTCCTCCATTTGCAACCATTACTTGAAATTCTGGCGCTGGGTATAGGAAATAATTCAATTCCTTGGCTACCTTAAAATGAATAAAATTATGGGTACTACCCGAATCAATCAACACTATTACCTTTTTCTTCTTGATATGTCCTTCTATGTTGAGATTTTGAGGAGTGGTAATTCCTACCAATGAATTACACGATATGCTCAGACTCATTTCTTCTTCTTCTAGGGTTGGTTCCTGGTGTATATCCTCTTCTTTTGAAGTTTCTTGTTTATTTTCTTCTTCCTCTTCACAATCTATGTAAAATAATTTCTTCTCAACACACTTATGACCTTTAGTGCATTTTCTATCACAACAGTAGCAAAGCCCTTTTTCTGTTTTTTCTTCTAATTGCTGTGGTGTCAACCTTGTAGGTTGTGGAAGTATAGGAGTAGCCACACTTCCATATTTATAGATGTGAGTGGTAGGCTTCCTTGTCGCCATAATTTTACATTCAATTTTTCTTGCCAACCTGAATTCCTTCTCCAATGAATCAGGTTCCCAAACGTGAACTTCATGTTGGATGTTATCCTTTAAAGTCCCTATGAAGACATCAATCCTATGTTCCTCTGGAATATCAGTTACCCTTATATTCAATTTTTGGAAGTCCTCAATGTGCTCCACCACTGAACCCTTTTGTTTGAGATTTATCAATTGGATAAAGAAGGTGTTGCTCTTTGTATCCTAATAATGTGCTATCATTTCCTCCATAAAAATTGACCAGGTGAAATTTTTTTTATGGGATCAAAGCCATTGATACCATACAAATGTATTTTGTTCTAAATTTAAAGTTGCAATACGTACCTTTTCTGTGTTTTTCACATTATTGAGATCAAAATATTATTCCATCTGTAGTCTCCATGTTACAGAATCCTTGTCATCAAACTTCCTCATATACATATTTGGAATATGGTGGTTCTTACCTCCAATATTATAGTTTATGAAATCACGATTAACATTTATTTTGTTCTCATCATGAGTTTCCTCTACTATCTTTTCGCCATTAGGAAACATTTCTTGTATCAACTTTGTCAAACCTTCCAAGTCTGCTTTTAGATCATTCTTCATGTTTTCCATGTTTTCTTTCATGTCATCCATATTAGCTTCCATGTCATCTTCCATGCCATCCATCTTAGTTTCTTCAAATCATCCATCTTAGCTTCCACACCTTTCTCCAAAACTTCCATTTCATTTTTTGTTGCTCTTTGCGAGAGAGAAATTTGGTGCACTTGCTCTTGTAATTTTTATATGTAATGTTGCACTTCTTCATCTTCATGAGTCATAGTAGAGCCTTTTGAAGGCTTAATGGGTGTTGAATTCTTTTTAGGTGGCATTTTATAACCCAATACTGATATCTATTCTACAATATGCCCTTGGAATCAATTCAAACTAATTTTTCACACAAGACTTGTGTAATTCGAAAAAAAATACACACATTTGTCTTGCTTTCGAGGAGCTCTATATTGAAACTAAATTATCTCTGTGATTTCAGATCTTCAATATCTGAAATTCAACCCTATAGTGGCCCTCTGAATCCTCTTTTGAATGCCGTGGGTTTGACCTGATTTGGATTCTTCAAGGAAACGTTATGCCCAAGTTCAGTAGAGCGAACTTGTACAGTGTGCCACGTGTCACTGTTTCCTCCTTTGGCTCTGAAATTTATACACAGGAAACTAAATTTTGTGTACTTGCGGCCTCTTTTTACAGAATTCCAATTTGATCCTCAGAGAGAGAGCTATGATGATTTTCCCATGGTCACCTCTTTGAGATGAAATTTGGGAGCTTGAAAAAACCCTAACTTCCACGGATCATATCTCTGAAAATATTGCGAACCAAGATCTAAAATTTTTATGCAACGTTCCTCAAGATTTCCTGATACCAAATTTTATGAAACTAGCTCCAAAAATAGAAGAAAAGAGATATCAACGCCTTAGAAATAAGCCACTTCGAGGGGGAAACATCCTTTACATTGCATAAATGAAAAAATATTGGATGATACAAATGAAAAAACATCCTTCTATATATAGGAGTCCATGGGGTCACAGTATAATCCTAGCCGAACTAACAATAATAATGTAAGGGCACAATAATAACAATATTGAGGTTACATGGGTACAACAATAACAATAAGGGGGTTACAATAACAACAATAAGGACTATACTAGTAATATAGGGACCTAATCCTAATATCTATTCTAACATACTTTTGAACATTTATTTTAATAGTTAAATTATTATACTATTTTAGGTAGGACTTAGATTATAAAATACTTTTTAGACATTAGAATAAATTTTCATAACATATTACGAGATTATATAGATTATAGAAAAAATTTAGACATTAAAATAGAATTTGAATTTATTATTGATAATAAATTAGTTATAAAAAAATTTAAGTAACAATTAAAATAAAATATTGTAGAAATTTAGAGTTAGTATATTATAATTAAAATTAGTTTACTAATTTTAGTGACCCTTAAGGGTTTATAATAAATGAGAATTAAATAAATATTAAATATAAATATTTATTAAAAATGAATTTTTTTTTTTAAATTTTAAAAAATATTTATTATTTATATTAATAAAAATTGTAAATATTTATTATTAAAATTAGAATTAATTTATTAAAAACCTTAGAATTTATTTTTTATAAAACTATTTTTTTTTTTAAATAAAATTAAAATTATTTTAAATAAATTATAGAGTTTGTCGACTCTTCTCATCTTCTCACCATCTTAGCCCTTCACTATTTATACCTTTTTCAACCTTCTTTCATTCTTCATTCATTTCTCATCCTGAAGATGGATCCCCATTGGGATTTGAAACATCGACAATCGTTTTATGATACTGTGGATAATCCAGATTCTGCAATCAACAAAAACCACAGAAGTTTGAAAACCATAAGAGTACAACAAGTTGATCAATTCGTTGTCACTCTTCCAACTTTAGTCCCGTCCTCATCACATCTAGCATCAACAATCCAGCAGCATCATAGTACATGCACGATACCTCCAAGAGTTGTTATCTCACTAGCATAACTCTACTTAACATAAATTATTTCTTTCTTGTGCACTATGATCAATGATCTATTTATAAATACATGAAGGTAGTTTGACATAACTGAAGCATTGAATGGATTTCCTAAAAATTGATGAAGAGGTTTTCCTTGTTCATGGGAATAGGAGGATAAGAGGTTTAATCACTTCATGGTGTCCATATTCGAAGCTATTGGATGAGGTGAAAGCTAGAACAACTTCTAGAAGCCACTAGAGGTTGGGAAGATTCCTAGAATCCAATGAAAAATATGCTCCCAGTCAACCAGCGCACTCTAAAGTGGGCATATATCCTCTACAACTCAACCTTGCATGGGAGTAGATGCTTTGCAAAGCAGTTATTGCAGTCTAGGGGTGCGTTGATGGATTAATGGGGCACTTGAATTGGCATCTACGCAATGAAACTTTCATGAAGGACCAATGGGATGCCTTGTTTATGGCGTGTAGCAACAAATTTAGAGTATAATAGACCCTAATGGATATTGATTTGTGCTTTGGTATTATGCCCAAATTGACCTGTAACAACTGCCCCCCTAAAGCATGAAGTCAAAAATGATAATTTTGATTGATTTTATTTACGATGTGATGAGGAGGATATGAAGCGAAAGATGACCTACATAAATTACAATACGTTACATCATGATATCTGTTCATCTTAGACATGAATTTTTGAGGGAGGCATATCCCATACTCAGCACATAAACTATAATAACATCAGAAAGTCGTCTATAGATAGAGACTTGTCTATAGATATAAATAAACCCATGGTAGGATGACCATATGAGTAATGACCATCGTATGGATGATTTGGTACTACTCCTGAAATCGCAGCCTGGATGGATGAAACTAGATATGGGGGCTTCTATCTCGTTCACTTGATCACCTAAGTACAAGTCTAACCATGCAAATATGTGATCTTAAGTCAAACATCAGAATACACTGTCTGATTACCAACCAATGATGTAAGTCATTAATAGATGCGAGAGAAACCACTGTTTATGATGATGGCTCTCAAGGTAATGCAGTACATTCTGCATAGTGTGAATAGATGATTTGATGTCAAACACCATACAAAGTATTTTGGTGGAAGGCCTATGATGTCAACCTCTCGTTGGAAGAGAGAAACCTACCTTTGATGTAGGCAAGCTCCAAGGTACTAAAAGGTTGTTTCTAAGTCAACTTCCTGGATGATGAGCTGATGTCGACAGGAAGCGACTCATCGTAGGAGGTAATTGATGTTTCCCCCATCAACAACACGAAACTAGAGTAATGATTTTGGAGACAGAATGTGACTGATGAAGAAATGTCAGGGATGGCGGTCATGAAATGAAGGTTTATGAGTATTGAAAAGGATGAGGAATAACTGAGTTACTTCTCTTGAACATATCGGCGACATCGAATGAATTAGAAGAATTTGACCCAAAAACAAAGTGATGGATGGTGTGATAGACCATAGGTATGCTATACCATTAAGAAGATTAACCAACCCAAAAATCATAGAGACACAACGAATAAGTGCCATGTTCAAGAGAGACTTGCTACCATAAAGTGTTTTATCCCTTTCCAATTTTCCACAGTCATTGCTGACTAGTACCTCTTTATTTTTTAACAAGCTTGAGGAGGATAACATATTCTTGATGTATAATACCACCCTTCAGGTTAATCCATTGCTATTTTATGCTTTAAAAATTCTAGTGAAGGTGAAACTCGATCTTGTCATGATGGAAAAATTCTGTTGTTATTTTATTCTTTAATGAATCTAACGACAATGAAAACTCAGTCCTTTTTCATGTTTAGAGAGTTTGCAAAAGGGACTAAAAGAAACTCCACAAGTTTTTTTTCATAAAATAGTCCCTCTGATTCGAAAAAGCGTAAAACAATACCTGATAGAACCTCCTAGCCATGTTCGACTAGGGTTTTCCTTTTTTGTAAACATAATCTATCTCAGTCCAGAAAAGGGTTAAACTTATACTAAGTAGATGTCGTTTCAATTCCTTTTACGAGCTCGAAAGGACAAGTGCTCGACAATGTTTTCATATGTTGGGAGTCTAAAAAGAGTTGAAAGAGAACTCCAGGGGGTTCCTTTTTTGTGTTTAACAAAGCTCGAAAAAGAGATAAAAGTATGCTTTGAGTTCCTTGTTCATTCTTAACAAAGCTCAAAAAGAGATAAAAGTGTGCTTTGAGTTCCTTTTTCATGTTTAACAAAGCTCAAAAAAGAGATAAAATTGTGCTTTCTGATTTCGATTTTTTTTTAAGTTTTAATGAATCTGAAAAAGTGATAAAAATGTACTCATATCACCGACTTTCAATTTAATTTACAAGCAGGAAAGGACGAAAAGAAATTTCCATTTTCATGTTTTTACGAGAATGAAAATAATAGCAAAAGAAGCTCGAGATATTCATGAGTTTAAAGAGTCTTTAAAATAATAACCGAAATGGACTCGAGATAGGTTTCATTTTTATACAAGTTTGAAACAAAGGAAAACTATGCTTAAGAGTGGTTTCATTTTTACACAAGCTTGAAACAAAGGAAAACTATGCTTGAGAGTGGTTTCATTTTTACACAAGCTTGAAATGTAGGAAAACTGTGTTTGATATTGGTTTCATTTTTACACAAGCTTAAAAAAAAGAAAATTGTGCTTGAGATAGGTTTCAATGCCCCCCAAGCATAACTTGCAAGAGCACATGCCCCCAAAGCTTCATTTCATTCACCTAAGTAGACTACTAGTTACTAATAGCTAGATGGAATGAAGGTTCATTTACGACATCATATAAAAGACTCGACTTAATTAGGAGAGGATTTGTTTCATTTTTTAACGAGCTTGAAATAGGAAAAGAACTATGCTCATGGAACCTTGTTTCATTTTTTAACGAGCTTGACACAAGAAAATGAACTATGCTCATGACCTGATTCATTTTTTAACAAGGTTGACATAGTAAAAGAACTATCCTCATGAACTGATTCAATTTTTTAACGAGGTTGACACTCTAAAAGAACTATCCTCATGACCTGATTCATTTTTTTAACAAGGTTGACACACTAAAAGAACTATCCTCATGACTTGATTCATTTTTCTAATGAGGTTGAAACAGTAAAATAACTATCCTCATGACCTGATTCATTTTTTTAACGAGGTTGACATCATAAAAGAAATATCCTCATGACATGATTCATTTTTTAACGAGGTTGACATAGTAAAATAACTATCCTCATGACTTGATTCATTTTTTTAACAAGGTTAACACAGTAAAATAGCTATCCTCATGACCTGATTCATTTTTTAACGAGGTTGACACAGTAAAATAACAATCCTCATAACATCATTCATTTTTTAGCGAGGTTGACATAGTAAAAGAAATATCCTCATAACCTGATTCATTTTTTAATGAGGTTGCCCAGTAAAAGAACTATCCTCATGACCTGATTCATTTTTTAATGAGGTTGACACAATAAAAGAACCATCCTAAAGACCTGATTCATTTTTTAATGAGGTTGAAACAGTAAAAGAACTATCCTCGACATAGTTTCACCCAGCATATCTATTTCGGAATCATTGGGAATCTTCCTTAAGTTAGATGAAGTGGAAGATATCATATTATAGGTCTCTGTATTTTCGATTTTCGTCGATGTCGCAGGCGACGGTAATGAAAAGTTTCCCATTAGGGAAGAATCTGTAAAGATTCCTACACCAATGTTCTAAAGATATGGTGGGGGTCTGTGAACAAATGGAACACTTCCAGTTGCCTGGGAACCAGAGGTAAAGAAATAGAGTTGATCAATGACTGTGATGCTTCCTTTATGGGGGAAGACAACCATACGAACGTAAGTAGATACTACTGTAGCCATAGTGTAAACCCATGATCTTCCAAGTAATATATTGTAGTTAAGGGGTCCGTCAACGACCTCAAATTCAATAGTAACTGATTTCCCCCCTAGTTTGACTTGCAGGTTACTAAGGTTTCTGCAAGGCATATATGTACGACCGTCAAAAGCTTTCAACGTCATAGGTGATTGTGACAAATTCGGCGAGAAAAGTGACTTCCATCAGCTCATAGACATGATACAAGTATATTTGCCTTCATCAATGATAATGAGATGAATGAGGCAATTCAAGACATGTACTTGAATCAAGAAAGCTAATTGTGTTGGTAATTGTGTCACATAGCCCGCATGATTAAAGACTAAACTATTTGAATCCGTTGGATTTATTCCACCAATCGCGGACAACAAAGGTTGCTTTTGGGAGGGAAAATTCTTAAGAACCTCAAGCATTGACATAGCAGAATGTGACTGAGCTAGATCTTTGTTACACTAAAAAATGTCACCCTGACATTCTGCTAACTGTATGAGCTCATTGACACTCATACTTACCTCCTCTGCAAGTCTTACAACCTTTGTTCCTCATTCCAAGCCCTAAAATAGGAGGAAAAACCCTAAAAAGCTCAAAAAATTTGGATACGCAGGTAACATGAAGCCTACATGCGTTCTTGGCTAGGGTACGTAGGTAATGTGAAGAGGAACTGCGTTCTAGAACTCATTTTTCTAGTGTTATGCCTGTGGAACCCCTGTAAAGATAAAAAAAGCACGAAATTAAACTAAAAAAGTTGAATTTTGGTCAATTCTAGAAGGTTCTAGATGAGATTTTTTGGGGATGAGTACGCTTTAGTAAGGTGCATGTATCCCACACCTTAAGGAACTAATCCCTTGATCTGAGGAGTCTATCCCTTTGAAAGAGGATTCTGTCCCTTTAAAGGTGGAATCCTAACCTCCTCATCTGCTCTATAAAAGGAGGCATTGGGTAGCCTCAAGGGGTTAAGGTTAAGCTTTTGGAGATTGAGATTTTGGAGATTGAGAATTGGAGTTCAAGCTTTATGTGTGATTGAGCTGAAGTGCTGTTGAGATTTAGACTTCTTTCTGCTGAGCTTTTGAGAGGAAAGATCACATACCTCTTTGTGCTCCTGGAGGAAGAGTGCAAGACTTATCAAAGTAGAGGAGACTCTTGCTTCGGACCCCGGGAAGGCCTTTCGAACATCAAGGCTAAGGTTGTAAGGTTCTTCTGTATATTTTAAGATTAATACAATCAAGTTCTGTTTTTCTCAATAAATTGTCGTTCGATTGTTTATTTCAATAAGCTGTCGTTTGATCGTTTATTTCATATATTCCTTGATCACTATGATAGGTATGTTTTATAATTATTTTTTATACAGGTGCTATTTAATATTTGCTTGTTTGTGATTGCGGACTGTTTGTCAAAAGATCTCTTGATGCAATGGAAGCACTACGACTGCAAATAAGCATTTAGATCGAAGGTAGGATTGACACCTTTATAACATTTATTTGTAAAACGAATATATTTAGAGAAAGACAAACTTAGTTGTTCGTTTGTTGCTAGATTGTCTTCTGACACTAGGGATATCGGTCTTGTCCGCAAGAACGATTTATCCGGCCAACAAATTGGTGACTCCGCTGGGGAAAGAACTTGTTGTTTTTGGTTCTCTTTTATTTTGATTTGAGGAAAAGTTTTTCCTGGTTTTTGATTGATGGATATCTGCCTGGGTAGCTTATTTTTTCTCTGTTTTTGAAAATTTTGAAATCTTTTACGTTTTTCTTGAACTTTTCTGGGGACCGCACTTTGTTCTTTTGAACAGTGCGGGAAGTTTCGCACTTTCGTTAAGTAAACAGTGCGGGACCGCATCTGTTACTTCTGGGAGCCTGCGGACCCTGTTAAATTTTTTGAAAAACTTCAGATTTATTTTTTCTAGTTTAGTTTAGATTTAATTTAGGATTCTTAGCATCTACCCAGATCTGTATTTTTCTATCAAAAATCTCTTGTTTATGAGTTTCTTTCAGCAAATTCTTCATCTCATCAATCTCCATTAATTGGGTGTTTTGAGTCTCTTTTTTGAGAAATTCTTAATTTGATTTCCTTTGGTCATTACTTGGAGGTTTGTCTCAGTATTTTTCACAATTTTCCATCTTTTTTTCTTTTGTTTTAATCGCCTTTGAGTGTTTTTCGATCTTTGGAAATCTCACCCGATTTTCTTGACTTGCACTTGATTGGTTCTTAGTTCACATTAGAATCATCTTGTGTTTGAGAATTCTCTTGCATAGATCACATTTGCATAATTAGAATTCTCATTTTCAGAATACGAATGAAAAATGTGCATAGATTACATTTGCATACTTTTCATGTGATTGTGCATAGATTACAACTGCATAGTTTACATTATGGAAAATCAATTGTAGATTTAGATCAGTTTTCTTTGATTTGAATTTAGGTGTTTTTATGCTTGTTTTAAAAACACAAAATAAAAATTGTTTTGGGATTGATTTGCATTAGTTTTTCTTGATAAAATTAGTGCATTAGAGAATTTGTTATATTTTCTTAGTGATCAATTTTTGCATTGTTGGAAGTGTATGGAAACTCTCTCCTTAATTTAGTTAGGATTCATCGAATTGAAAAGATTACATTATCATATTCGATTTCATTCAGTTTTGGGTCGGGTCATAACACCATTGGTTTCATATCCATTTACCCTTTTGAGTAATAACAACTTAAATAACACAATGCTTAAATAAAATTCATCTAGTAATTTTTACATTTTTAGGGCTCTTTCCACCAATCTAGCTTAGGATTAGTACTTTGGAATAGGTTTTAGTTAACTTTCCAAAGCAACAAAAACAAACAGTAGATAAATCTTGCAGTAGGAAATAAATCCAATTGTAATTGGTACAATCTGGGAAGCTTCTCTTAAAGAAGTCAATCATGAGATCATATCCGAACCTTTGAGACAATCAATTCTGTTTCATTGGGGAAGATATAAGATTTTACACGCATTACAAACGGTAAACCTCGGATTAACCATTGTCGAGGATCCTGGGGTCACTTGTCGGTAAACCTCGGATTGACCATGTCGAGGAACCTTCAAGGGGATTGAGCTTTGTTACTTTGCCCTTGCGCGTGGGATCGGATCGTAGATTGTTCCCCCAGTTTTATTAGTTACTATTGGTAACCTTAGTGTCCATAAGCTTAAGATTATTTCCTAAGGTGACGGTGAAGGAAAGATCTCATTGTACCTAGAGCAGACGTCGACTAGACTCACTTGGACTTTCTGGGGGGTTCTCTTCACACGAGATGGTTTTGTGAAGAAACTTGTGCCAGTCTGTTTCATTAAGCAGGTTGTCGGGGTAACTGTTCCAACCGCCCTTTCTGTATTAAATTCTACGATGTTGGATTTCAACACCAACTAGTGTTTTTAGTACGGGAAGTTACTGTTTGTGTGTGGTTTGACTCCTAGATTTGATAGCGTGTGCTAATTTTTTTGTTTTACTTTTAGAGACCATAGGTGTGATTGTGAATTTTAATTTTTTAGGTGTGAATTGTGAATTGTTAATTTTAGTTTTAAATTGTTAATAAAATTCACTGAAGTTGAATATAATGGCAACTGTTCCGGAATTTACCAACCAAGGAACCCCTCTTAACAAGAATCCTAGTACTTTTCCTTGCTTTGGAAATGTTGGTCCTCCTTATATGGCTACATTTTCATTACCTGTATTTACAATAGGTTTACCGATATGGTTATTTTCAACTTTGTTGACCCTGAATATTCCAATTGTTCCACCTCAACCGGATGCTTCACTTCAACAGATTTCACCATCTCAACATCACCAACCTTCTGTTGACCCTTAACCTTCTTCGCCTAATATTTCTTCCTCCATTTATTCCTCTTCACCTGGTAAAAGCCTTGACGCTAGTAACCAGGTGGCTAAGAAGAAGAAGAAAGGGAAGAAGAAGAAGAAGAAGAAGCTAGATAAGAAAGAAGTCAACCAACCAACCGTGGCTGTAAGTGTTAGTTGTGTTGAGGAAACCTCCAACATGCATCATAAACCCAAATACCCTTGCAGCCTTTGTAAGGGTGACCACTTCCTTATCAATTGTCCTGGTATTCCAAAGGTCTTGGAAGTATGGTCAGAAAAATCTCATCAACTTTCTGTTGATCCATCAACCAGGATAGTCAGGTTCCTGGGAAAAAGGGTAAAGTTAGGTTTCCTTGTAATTTATGCAAAGGGAGTCATCAAACTCACATTTTCCCTCACATGGATGAAGCCTCAAAATTTTTGGAAAACATTACTGTTCCACAGCAAGAATTTCCAACTGGTTACTGTAAAATTTCTCCCAACCTACCGTCAATTGACGGAGTGATTGATCTAATTTCAAATACAGTCGATCCCACTCTTCCATTGGAGAGTGAAACTCATATCACTCAGGTTGATGATCCATTAGTTGATCAAGTGGTCGATTCAATTTCACATTCGGTCGATCCCACTCTCCCTGTAGAGAGTGAACTTCATACTGCTCAGGTTCTTCTTGTTACATCAGATTCTTCTATGCTGGGGGGCATTTCACCTGTTTCTACAAAACCCCCTCCAAGTACTGAGGTCTTTTCTTTTGATTGGGGTAGACTGATAGAACCTCGTCTTCCTTCCTCCATCCCTTTCCAATTCATTTTGAAGGCTGGTCGTAGGGATATACACCGCACACAGGTAGATGAAGGTGCTTCTGTTAGTATTTTATCCTCAACTGCTTGGAAAGCTTTGGGTTCCCCTCAGTTTGTGCCTATTACGCAGAATCTGAAAGCTTTTAACAGAACCATTAGTGAACCTTTAGGGATCCTTCCTAAGTTTTCTATTACTTTGGAAGGTAAAACTGTCTGTATTGATCTTATGGTAGTTTGAGGTCCCTTGGATTTCAATTTACTCCTTGGGCGAGACTATGTTTATGCAATGAAAGCTATCGTATCAACACTCTTTCGCGTGATGTCTTTCCCTCACAATGGCAATATTGTGACTGTAGACCAGCTTTCATTCCCTAGTCTTTTTTCGACTACCAATAATATGACACCCCTAAATGTTCCTGATTCTAAAGTGGTATCTACCCCGCCATGGGTTAATTATGTGGAAACTAGTCCCAAGTTTTCAGTTATCGATGTAAGCGAGCCTCTCACTGTTTGCTCGTATTCCTTGGACTTAGATCCGGTAATTGACATGGAAAAATCTATGGGATTATTTGAACGCGATGTTATTATCCCTTTTGAGTCCCTTGACATGTGTTCCTTTCATAGAACTTTTCTTCCATCTGATAAAGACCTCTTGGAAGCCATGATCAAGGTGTGTCCATTGACATGTGTTTCTTCCTGTTGGAAGCCATGATCAGTCGGCTGTGAGGATAGTTCCTTTTACTGTGTCAACCTCGTTAAAAAATGAATCAGTAGTTTCCGAGGATAGTTCCTTTTACTATGTCAACCTCATTAAAAAATGAAACAGTGGTATGAGGACAATTCTTTTCCTGTGTCAAACTCGTTAAAAAATGAATCAGTTGGTCTGAGGATAGTTCCTATTACTGGGTCAACCTCGTTAAAAAATGAATCAGGTATGAGGAAAGTTCCTTTTACTGAGTCAAACTCGTTAAAAAATGAATCAGTAGTGTCCAAGGAAAGTTCCTGTTACTGTGTCAACCTCGTTAAAAAATGAATCAGTTAGCTGAGGATAGTTCCTTTTACTATGTCAACCTCGTTAAAAAATGAATCAGTGAGTGAGGAGAGTTCATTTTACTGTGTCAACCTCGTTAAAAAATGAATCAGTGAGTGTGAGGATAGTTCCTGTTACTGAGTTCAACCTCGTTAAAAAATGAATCAGTTAGTGAAGATAGTTCCTTTTACTATGTCAACCTCGTTAAAAAATGAATCAGTGAGTGTGAGGAGAGTTCCTTTTACTGTTTCAACCTCGTTAAAAAATGAATCAGTGACCGAGGATGGTTCCTGTTACTGAGTCAACCTCCTTAAAAAATGAATCAGGTATGAGGACAGTTCTTTTCCTGTGTCAACCTCGTTAAAAAATGAATCAGTTGGTCAGAGGATAGTTCCTGTTACTGAGTCAACCTCGTTAAAAAATGAATCAGGTATGAGGAAAGTTCTTTTTACTGTGTCAACCTCATTAAAAAATGAATCAGTTTGAGGATAGTTCTTTTTACTGTGTCAACCTCGTTAAAAAATGAATCAGTCGGCGATGAGGACAGTTCTTTTCCTGTGTCAACCTCATTAAAAAATGAATCAGTAGATAGATTGTAGAGAGTAGATTGATAGATTAGAAATAAGTAGATTTGAGGATGGTTCTTTTCCTGTGTCAACCTCGTTAAAAAATGAATCAGTTGGTCAGAGGATAGTTCCTTCTACTGAGTCAACCTCATTAAAAAATGAATTAGGTATGAGGACAGTTCTTTTCCTGTGTCAACCTCATTAAAAAATGAATTAGTAGGTTATGTAGGTAGATTAGAAATAAGTAGTTTCTGAGGATAGTTCCTTTTACTGTGTCAACCTCGTTAAAAAATGAAACACGTTGCCATGAGCATATTTTTTCTTTGTGTCGAGCTCGTTAAAAAATGAAACAAATCCTCCCATAATTGAGTCGAGTCTTTGAATAGACCTCGTAAATGTTAAGTAATATATTTAGGTTAGTTTTTAGGTCGGGTCTTTCATATGATCTCGTAAATGAACCTTCATTCCATCCAACTATTAATTACCAGTAGTGTACTTAGTTGAATGAAATGAAGCTGGGGGGGCATGCGCTCTAGTAGTTACGCTTAGGGGGCATCAAGCACAGTTTTCTCTCTATTTCAAGCTTGTGTAAAAATGAAACCACTCTGAAGCATAGTTTTTCTTTGTTTCAAGATTTTGTAAAAATGAAACCTATCTGGAGTCAATTTCGGTTATTTTCAAGACTCGTTAAACTCATGAAAATCTCGAGATTATTTTGCTATATTTTATTCTCGTAAAAAACATGAAAATGCCAAGTTCTTTCCATCTTTTCCTGCTCGTTAATTAAATTGAAATTCGGCCACAGGAGTACATTTCTATCCCTTTTTCGAACTCGTTAAAACTTATGAAAAAGTGAAAACCATGAGTACATTTTTATCCCTTTTTCGAACTCGTTAAAATTTACAGAAAAAGAGAAACTACTGAGTATACTTTTATCACTTTTTTGGACTCTTGAAAATTACGAAAAATTGAAACCCTGGAGTTCTCTTTTAAGCCCTTTTCAGACTCTCTAAACATGAAAAGATTTCTGAGTACTTGACTATTCGAACTCGTTAAAGTAAATGAATGATCATCCTTTCAGTATAAGTTTACCCCTTTTACGAACTGAAATGGACTATTTACGAAAAAGGTATACGTTGACTAAATACGGTCAATAGAGTTCTCTCCTGCATTATTTTATCCTTTTTCGGGCTCGAGAGACTAAATTTACGAAAAAGTACACCCATGGAGTTTTCTTAAGTTTTTTCTTCTGACTCCCTAAAATTGAAAAACATCGAGTTTCTCCTATAATGGACTCATTAAAATTTAACAGTAAAGGACCTGTTCAAATTTCAAATAGGAACGAACCACTCCTTCTTAGGGTTTGAATCTTAAACTAAGTTGGACTCATCTGAAGGATGAGCTTATAAACAAGCAAATGTTATCCTCCTCAAGCTTGTCAAAAATAAAGTGGTACTTGCTAGAAATGGTGGGGGAAAATAGAGAAAAACGAACCTATTTGTTACATTTTGATTATTCAGAAAAACGTTAACCACTCTTGAACACGACACTTTTTGTTCACCTGGGTTGGGAAATCATTTACCTAATAGTTAATCAAACCATATTGAAATTCTTCAGCCGGTTTCTGGGTATTAGATTTGGGTCAATTGTCACCAAGCCATCTGCAATGTCGTTATGTGTTCAAGAGGACAGTTCAAATAAAC
The DNA here is from genome assembly GCA_034641835.2 of Pinus albicaulis. NCBI lineage: Eukaryota > Viridiplantae > Streptophyta > Pinopsida > Pinales > Pinaceae > Pinus > Pinus albicaulis. Next base: position 1,297,376,841 of record CM076580.1, on the reverse strand, counting down.
CATTCATCTGCAAAATATCTGTCATCCATTTTTACCATCCCTGAGTCAGTCCTTGCCAATATATTTTCAAAACTTGATCTATGATTTCGTGTTGTGGGCTTCCCTACGACGGATCGCTTTCTATCGACGACAACTCATTATCTAGGAAGTTGATCCAGAAATCATCAGTACCTTGAAATCTGCATGCCTTAATGGCAGGTTTCTCGCCTTTGACAACAGGTTGCATCATTGACCTTCGATCGAATGATTCCGTGACATGTTCGACTTCAGCTCATTCATTCACATTTCATGGATTGTACTGATTACTTTGAGAGCCATTGACATTACTGGTGGTTACTCTCACACTTGTTAACAGTCCACATTATTGACTGGTAATCAAGTGGTTTCTACCATGTTTGACTTCGACACATTTATTCACATGGATAGAATCGTACTGGTTCGAGAAGCGGAAATCAAGACCCTGGATCTAGTTTCTACCATCCAGGCTGCGAGGAGTTTTATTATTATACAGTAGACTATTCATTACAGATGGCTGCGCCCATGCTGTGTCTACAATATTGATGTAATATTAAAATCATTTCTGTATCAGAACAAGTTTAGTTAGTTTTTTATCTGAGTATGGGAATGCCTACCTCAGCGATGATATGTTTACATATATATATTTTGCATTGAATGTTTTTACAGGTTCTGACTGGGGTGTCCACAGGATGATCCTTGAAATGATAAAGTACTTCACTCTTCATATATGACAGACTTCATCTTCATCTATTTTAGACTTCGCACTTTAGGGGGCAATGTGTTACACTAAAAAATGTCACCCTAACATTCTGTTGACTGTATGAGCTCATTGACACTCATACTTACCTCCTGTGCAAGTCTTACAACCTTGGTTCCTCATTCCAAGCCCTGAAACATGGAGAAAAAACCCTTAAAACTCAAAAAAGCCTTGGGTACACAGGTAACATGAAGCCTACCTGCGTTTCTGGATAGGGTACGCAGGTAATGAGAAGAGGAACTGCTTTCTAGAACGCATTTTTCCAGTGTTATGCCTGCGGAACCCTTGTAAGATCAAAAAAGCTCGAAATTAAACTGAAAAAAGTTGAATTTTGGTCAATTCTAGAAGGTTCTAGATGAGATTTTTTGGGTATGAGTACGCTTTGATAAGGTGCATGTATCCCGCACCTTAAGGAACTAATCCCTTGATGTGAGGAGCCTATCCCTTTGAAGGAGGGTTCTATCCCTTTAAAGGTGGAATCCTAACCTCCTCATCTGCTCTATAAAAGGAGGCATTGGGTAGCCTCAAGGGGTGAAGTTAAGCTGTTGGAGATTGAGAATTGGAGTTGAAGCTTTATGTGTGATTGAGCTGAAGTGCTGTTGAGATTTAGGCTTCTTTCTGTTGAGCTTTTGAGAGGAAAGATCACATACCTCTTTTTGCTCCTGAAGGAAGAGTGCAAGACTTATCAAAGTAGAGGAGATTCCTGCTTCGGACCCCGGGAAGGCCTTTCGAACATCAAGGCTAAGGTTGTAAGGTTCTTCTGTATATTTTAAGATTAATACAATCAAGTTCTGTTTTTCTCAATAAATTGTCGTTCGATTGTTTATTTCAATAAGTTGTTGTTTGATCGTTTATTTCATAGATTCCTTGATCACTATGATAGGTATGTTTTATGATTATTTGTTATACAGGTGCTATTTAATATTTTCTTGTTTGTGATTGCAGGTTGACGAAAGATCTCTTGTTGCGACGGAAGGATTTTGATGCGACGGAAGCACTACGACTGAAAATAAGCATTTGGATCTAAGGTAGGATCAACACCTTTATAACATTTATTTGTAAAACAAATATATTTAGAGAAAGACAAACTTAGTTGTTCATTTGTTGCTAGATTGTCTTCTGACACTAGGGAGATCGGTCTTGTCCACAAGAACGATTTATCCGGCCAACAATCTTCTACTACATTATAATTTTGAGTTTCACGAGCTGGAGGGTTGAATGTAGGCTTATGAACTATTCCCTTCAGCGGCTTTATTGTTAAATATGGAATTATAGACAATAGAACCGAGTCAGATGAGGTCGAAATCGACGTGGTAGGTTGATTTGTAGCCTGACCATTTGACGAAGACAACAGATTACTGTAATATTTACTTCGAGTTGACACCAAAACATCAGTTTTGGACTTAGTGGTGGATATCATAAGCACTTGTAAAATAGAAGCAGGATCCGTAGCAACCATATGTGTTTCCAGGTTCAAAAAAGGATTTTTCAACACTGCATATGCAATAGAAGTCTTAAGAAGCTTTGGGACTTCTGAGAGGTGAGGTTTCCAAAAAGAACCATATGAATCAGATGATTTTTCCTGTGGAGGTGAATTTGATTTCTTCTTATCTTTTCCCTTTCTTCCTATTTCCAGGTTTCTTGTCACTTTTATCTTTGTCATATGACATGGCATGGATTTAAGAAGAATACACATGATCAAATGTAATAGCTTTTTGATTTGAAACAACAAGTGTAGAACCAGATAGCCAAATTGCTATCGGAGCACTAGCAGAACCAATCACACCATCGCTTCCATGAATGTCCTGACTATATGGAGAAAGAGGAACATTAAAATTTGGTCGTGACACATTTGGAATCTTTTCATAGAGCATTTCAAATTGACTGTAAATCAAATCCAGATACTGGGTACGAGCAATTACTTTCTCTTCAGTGACAACATCCCCTTTGGTCACATCCTCAGTGATAGATGGCAACAAGCATTTAATAAAACACTCAGCTAAAAGCTGATTAGGAACAAATGTTTTAACAATTCGACGACAACGAGGCCACTCATGTATATGATCCGATATATGAGTAGCAATGGTCTGTTTAAAGATGGTAAAAATTTATGTTCCAGTTTCATATCTGATGGGTAACTAGAAGTGGGTTAAAAAAGTAGTGGCTAAAGCTATAAATCTATCAAACTAATCTCGTGGTAATTCAATGTACCAATTTTCAGCCAGACCAGTAAGCGTTTGCTGGAAAAGATGAAATCTAACAGAATCATCATTTAAGGAATTATATGAACACCATAAATGATAAGTCATGACATTCATAGTTGGGTATTCTCCAGAATTTCCATTGAATTTAGGAATTTCCGAGGGTAATTTATGAGCAATCACCGGCCACCAAGGAAAATAATGAATGGGATCATTAGTGAGCCAGTTTAAATCAGGTAACTCTAATTTTGCAACAAATGGAAACTGTCGATTAAGGTCAGGTTGAGCATAACCAGGATAAGATGGAATTGCCTTGGAAATAGGCCATTGCATACCAACAAATGGATTATGTTGTTGGTAACCCAGATAGGGGTAGGCTTGTTGACCAGGACCTCGATAAGATTGATACTGTGGTAATGGTTGTTGTGGCTGCCATGGGATCTAATAAAATTATTTCCCACCACGATAATTTGGACCCGGTTGTGAATAGACAGGGCCAGTAGAAGCCTGTGACAAAGTTAAACTAGCCTGTGGTAAAATTCCTGATACAGATGGTTGTTGAATACCAGCGTGAGAAGACAAAGTTGGTAGACCCGAAACTTGAGGGTTAGGGGTTGAAGGAACTTCTTGAGCATACTGAGCAACATCCATAGAATAAATAACAAACATATTAGGCACAGATGCAACAGGTTGAACCGGTTGATATTGATACACAACCATTTGCAGATGAACAGGAAAAGTAGGCTACCATTGACAAACATACATTCTAGCATATGATTTACCTAAAAACTATGGAGTACTAACATATGGAACGAAAATTTGTGGCCACCTAGCATATGGAGTATAAGGATATTTTACATATTAACTCTAATATAATGGGTATCCAGTAGATACTGGATAATATGGACGGTAATTGGATGGACCGTCCTGATATTGAGTTGATGATGTCAATAAAGGATCAGGTCATTCAGTACCCATAAGAGATGAACCAGATAGAATTCCAGATGATGACATGGGTGAAGTCCATGGACTAAAGGAGACACCAGAGTAGGTTCCATTTAAAGCTTAGTAACCCAGTGGGACGAACAAACCACCATAAAGATGAGACTCAAGTGTCATAAAAAACATCGAAGATGAAGCAACAATAGATATTGTCGTAGCTGTAACAGATGGTACAATCTGGGATTCTATCTCTGCCATCGTTAAATATCCCAGAAAATACTCTAACGAATCTACGAGAACTTGAGAGTGAAAAGGATGAATAGGAGCAGAGTAGGTCAAACGAGGAAAAGACAGATATAAATGAAGCCCCAACCCAAAATGAGTGGGAGTTGAAGGGGTTTTCTCTTCATGAATTTATTCCTCTATCGAAATCAAACTAGGTGGAAGCACTTCTCTGTCAGGCAAGAGATAAATTTCAAAAAGTAAAATCTACGGTAAAGAGGAAGACTCAACAATTACGAATGACTGAGGATCAGACGGTTGCACCGGAACAACTTGTTGTTCAAATTCGAGATCATAATATTCTGGTAAAAGAACAATGGGTTCCTGATCGAATTCTAGTTGAACAAGCTCGGGTTCTGGATTTACCGTTTCAATGGATTGAATTTCAGTGTCCTCATGTAACAGTGAGGGTTTCGTCTCGACAATAGCAGATAATCTGGGATCAGTTGAAACAACTCGAGACTTGGTACTCAAAGGATTATGTCTCTGGTATATTAGATGATGTAGCACCAAGAGTTCTAGAGGTACCAGACTCGGTAGGATGAGCACACCTTTGTCTACTAGGTGTAGCTTCGGCGGTAATAGTGGTTTATTCGCTGTCCTACGTGAATGAGGGGAAATCGTTTATCTTCTTCCATGATTGCTGATTGATTTTATATATATATATATATATATATATATATATATATATATATATATATATATATATATATAGGACAGAGGTAATGCTAGGCAAAAGGTTTACCAAGCAACTGTGAACTGCAATATACCGCCCTAGTAAACCAAAGACTTATGTATGTGCAGGCAATCTCCCCGAATGTTGTGTTCGGTATGTCACAGGTACAAGGCGGCCGACTCGGTTACCTATGGATGGTAAGCAACCTAAAGTTGTCCTCCCAAATATACGCGAAGGTACGTGTGAGGCCCAATCTGTATTAGCGTTGCCTAATGCGAAATCGCACAGTGAGAGCATCCCCTTATACTTTTCATACTAGAACACTGCTTGATATACTTGAAAGTACGTGGACGAGCTTCGATATACTTACGTACGTGGAATGAGGTATCACACTTGGAATGTATCGCAGAGAATTAACGCCAACTGCTATGTTTAACGACGCCAGAACACGTCTTCTAGCCTAGACCTTTAAATGTTATCGTTAATGTTACAATGCTTCCTTAGATAAATTTAGATAAATTTTATGTTGATCTTGCTTACCAGTTTGTCTTTCAGGTTCACTGTGAGATGTATTGAACATTCGTAGAATGCAATTAGAATGAGAAGCATTTGTTTTGAATTGTTTTTCGACAATGAAAAACTAGCTACAAGGGATACAACAATCAGATTGTAAGCAATCAACAATGAACACATCTAAATGCAATTTCCCTAAACTATTCCTATGTAGCACTTACAATCCCTATATGCAAATGCATGTTTTTCTTTTCAATTTCTTTTAAGTTTAGATGAACGAAAGAGGAACTAATGCGCAAACAATCACTCAAAACTTTCAAGAGAAACGAAGGCTGAAACGACAATTCCTCTTTTCGAAAATAATGAATTGATCAAATGTAAAATTTAACTTTGGAACTATTCGACAATGAAAAAGAAAACAAAAAGAAACATTGATCAAACAAATCCAAAGTGAGGCAAGAAGAGTAGAGGCAATCTGGTCTCTAGAGGGAATCAATCACTCAAAAACTTCAACAAGCAAGACACTGAAATGAATTGGAAAAGACAAAATATGATAGATTTTGGTTGGTTACAGGGGAAACGCACCCCTGAGTGGGAGACAATGTGTTGCAGAGCACTGTCCCTAAGCCAACAGTGCTATGCAGAGCATTGTGTCAAGACCAACAATGCGTTGGTGCCAGAGGACTCTCTGAAAAAGCAATCAAACACACTACTTTTGCTAAAACACATTCAAATGACTGAAATTAAGTAGGTAAAGTCTACTAGATGTTGATGGACAAGGACAAAACCACCTGAGATGATCCGTCATTCCCCAGTATGGTCGCCGATTTATTTTACGGAAATCAAACCTACATATAAGTAATGCTTTCCCTAAGTGTGGTGGTGCACTTAGAACAACAGAAAGAAAGATATCTGACCTATTCCTTAAAATGAATAGATAAAGGGAAGAAAACCTACTTGTAATTTGTTCGCTTTTCCTTGCCTCCCTTTGTCGCTTCTGCTGCTCTCAATCTAACTGAGCTCACTTGATTGATACCTGCAATGGCAAACAGAAGACAGAAAACAACATAAAGGCAATATGATCTATTCAAGTTAAACAAATTGAATCGATAAAATTCATAAATACACATATAACATCATTGACACATGCATTAGGAAAGGAACAAATGTCTTTATTATGAAGTAGAAGGAAAAGTACAACTAGTTGATCGATTCAATGTCACTCTTCCGGCTTTAGTCCCATCCTCATCACACCTGGCATAATCAATCCAGCAGCATAACAATACATGCACGATACCTCTGAGAGCTGTGATCTCACCAGCATAACTCTACTTAACACAAATTCTTGCTCTCTTGTGCACTATGATAAGTGCTCTATTTATAAGTAGATGAAGGTAGTTTGACATAAATGAATCGTTGAATGGATTTTCCAAAAAAGGGTGAAGAGGTTTCCTTGTTCATGGGAATAGGAGGATAAGAGGTTTAATAGCTCCATGGTGTCCATATTCGAAGCTATCAGATTCTGAGGTGCCTGACAACGAGGAATTTTAGCTTCCAAGCTAAATGGGAAATTAGAGTTAGCAGCAGCTATAGTCGGCAAATAAATGGGTAGAAAAGCCCATAAGTCTCCTAAGAAGGATAAAAGCACTCCAAGTGTGAAGGGACACTTTATTTCAAGCCTAATAAAACACCTCTATGTGTGAACAAGGATAAAATGCAGCTACTTTGACTTGGTCAACTGCGCAGTCTTGGAGGAGAAGAAACCCTAGGAAGAATAACGCAATTTTGGAGGGAAGTGCATCTTTTGAATGAGGAGACCTAGTTGGGTGGGCCCAAGGAGAAGCGAACTCGTATTCTATATGAGGAAGAGGATGAGAGCATTGTTCTTCATGCTTTAGATCATTATTCATGTCTCTCTAGATATTTGCTTACTCTTGCTGTTCAACAGAGTAGCAGTGTTGTTTAGCACTTGGGTGTTCCCAGGAAGGAACCCCACTTCTTCCTTTGAGGAGCCTCATTGGGAGAGCTTTCATTCATCATTCCAAATTAGGTTTTTAGGCCAAGCTTCAGCCATCTTCATCAGCGTAGTTTCTGCAGCAGATATTGTGCAGTGTAGCTGGGTGCAGCAGTGGGAGGGATTGGCATCCCACTTTCTGAGTTGATCTTTGTTGGAGGGGGATTTCCTTTCATCCATAGATCTGTTTGGAGAGTCTTGAAGTAGATTTCAGATCAGTGGTATCAAACCACACACTTCTCATATTTTCCAGCGTAGTTGTAGCTGGGAACTGCGTTATTTTGGGAGGCAGCTTTCATTGCAGGGTTTGGTGGCTTCTTTGTGGTTTTTCCTTGTGATTGAGAGGTTCATTCTCTCATGGGAGGAATAATTTTGAAGGATATTCATCAGATCATATTTATATCAGCATCTTACAATCTCATGCTTCAGGTTGCAGTCAATATTCCGAGATTTCTGAATATTACGTTTTGTATTTAGAGTGTTTGACAAGAAACCCTTGTCGAGTTGTCTTTCTTTTTGTATAGAGAGACTAGATCTCATTCCTTGAATAATTTTTGAGTAATATATGAGTATATCTATTGTTCTCGGATTATTTTATGTGTAAAACCTCTCTTAGACTGCGCAGTCCCTTGAGCAGCTACTCTAGCATTTTGCAGTCTTGGGGTTTTTCACTAGTTTTGACTACACTATGATGGGAGGCCAGTTTAGCCCACCTAGTTTGATTTGTTTCAGCTCTATTCTTGGATTTAGATTTTTTATTGATGTATCTATGGTATCCAAGAGTTCATTTCAATATTTTATTGCATGCATGGATGGAAATGCATTTTTTCTTCTAGCTTCCTGAGTTTTCCCAAGGAGGAATATTTACATAGCTATAGACAGAACCTAAGAAGGGGCCAGATAGCCTTCGGATCTCATCCTCTTTTTAGAAGTGACATATCTGGTAAATTATCACTCAGTCCATATCTGAAATAGCCTTGTTCATATTTCCGACAAAGGAACACTTCAGTGGAGAAAAATTCTAATGATTTCCATTTCGGGACATTATAGTGGTATCAGAGCTTCGAACTTGGCTCAGCCTGTGAAGTTAGAAATTCAGAAGCAAAGGGCTCAAGGATGAATAATATGAGTTTACTCTCATCCATCTTCAAATCTCAAGGAAAAGAGGGCAGATGCAGTGAGATTCCAAAGGGGTCTCAAAGAAGAAGAGGTTGCAATGAGATCTCAAGCCATTGCATTTCAGAGAAAGAAGAGGTGGACAGAAACCAGAAAGCTTCAGTATGTGCAAAAGGAAGGGAAGATAAGTTGATAAAGCTTCTTCCACAATTTATATAGAGCTTTCAAGAAGAGCTGAAGAACACCAGATTGGAGATGGGATCTCCAAAGGAGGATGAATGTAGAGAAAAATCTAGATTTTCACATGGTGAGGAGAAGCATGCAGCAGCACACCATAGTGCACAGCGCAGTCAAGGGCCTAAATCTATCTTGAGATGGAGGAAGGGAGCGGACATCTTGCATTTCACATTGCCGGAGGCAAGACCTTCAGTTCATACTCTTGAACAAGAGGACATGGGGGTCTCTTTTTCACAAAGGGATCAAGTTGTTGGAAGGTTGCCCACACACATTACTGAAGAAGAGAGAAACAACACTGTCATATCTAGAGCACATCTAGTGCCTCATGCAGAGGAGGGGGGATCACATTCTCCCACAAGATGGATTCTTGTGCCTTTGCAAGAATTTCCCCAGGATCTCATACATAGAGGTCCAAGAACAATTGGTGAACAGCATGATTGTGCAACATTGCAGCTGGAAGAAGAGGATAGGGAGGAAGAGAAGCATCATTTGATGAGGAGCACACACCCTTCTCTATTTCAGAGAGCCAATGAAAGAAAGAGGCAGACTTATTTGCGCAGTCAGGGTAGGGGCAAGGTTTCCCAATCACATATGCAGTCTACTCTTGACATTGATGTCTCACTTCATGGAGGCATCCCACTTGGGAGGCCACCTGATCTTCAGTTGATGAGAGATGTCTTTTCTTTGGGTTCACCACTTTTGGATTTTGGAGAGGTGAAGAATTTTAAGGAGAACTTTGGCATGGGGGATGTCAAAGTAGTAGGCAGCAACATGAGTGGGGCTTCACATGCTAGATCACCAACGCTGTCATTGAGGAGGATTGATCCATATAGGAGATCTCAAATTTTGGTAGAGTGCTCCAAGGATCTTGGTGCATGCATGATTCTTGATGACCCGGATGGAGTTGATAGATACATGGTAGAATATGTGGTCATCTATTTCTATGGCAGGATCTTCTTGACTAGATCTTCTAGTATCAAGGAGAAACTACTACATGTAGCACATGAGGACTTCTCTTCTATGCACTTTGATGCATATTTCTAGTTGATGGAGGAGTTCACTTGGGAGGGCATCCAACATTATATATATCAGCATATGGAGAGATTCATAGCCCGGATGGTGTTAGAGAGGATGTCACAGGCACCTTCCTACTCATTGGGAGTGAGGGAGAATTTCCAGTTGAGCCATTTCAGCTCAAGACCTCAAGTACATGATGGAAGAGGTATGATTTCACATTTTATATTGTACTTCTTTTCATTATTTGAGTAGCATGATGTATCAAGAAGAGTTGCTTCTTCTTGCATATTATATGGTGATGTACTTGCAGCTACTTGTAGCATTGATTTTGGCTATCTTTTTTATGAGCTCTGAGGGAAGCCATATGTCTCTTGGTGTGCACCAATGACACCATATTGTAACTTCATGTTTCCATCTTATGAGATGAATATGATAGCAAAGAAGTGGTTGGTAAAGAAATTGTTGATTCTTATTTTGATGCAGGCCAAGGGTGCACTGTGTTGGTTCCATGAGGGGGACCAAGATTCACTCTCTGGTTGTAAATTGGCAACTTGTTTTTATTGTATCTTGCTTCCATGTATTTCTGATGTGTTCTTGTCCAGAGGAAGCTTGTATGAGGGAGAGATGAGGCAGCAACAAAATTTATTGTTGCTATGGTTGTACTTGGGAGAGTATGGGAAAAATTCTTCCCATACTTTTCATGATATTTCCAAAGAGAAGAAAGGCACATTCATGGTGCAAGGAGGCTATCCTTCAACATTGAAGGATCATGAGAGATTCCCATGTTGGGAGGAGATCTTCTCACATAGCAGCATAATGGTGGATGGCTTTGGCATGTGGAATGTCAAAGGGATAAGTCATGGAGCCTTATTACAAAAGCCTACAGCGCTGTCACATAGGAGCATGTTCTTATGGCTGAGATATTCCAAAGGGAGGAGGTATCCTTTCTTCTTGTAGATTTTTATGATTATATCCTCATGGGAGAACTTATTGGAGGATCTCACTTTCATCCCACTCACTATGTGTGGTAGAGAATGCATTTCTGTACTTGTTGATTACTCTATTGAGTATTTGTACTTTCTCACCATGATTGCACAGTGCATTGCTTCCAAAAGGAGCAGGAGTATTTTTGGGTTTCATGGTCACTTTAGGACCAATGTTTATGATGATAGTAGCCCATCTATATATGACATTGGGCAGGTGTATTGTTATTTGATATATGTGCAGCTGATATACATTAATCCTTACTTCCGCATATTGGGAGAACATACATATTCATCTTGTAACTTGTTGCAGGAGCACTTGCCATATGACATTCTCAAGCACCAGTTGGGAGAACTGCGCAGTATCCACCAGAGAGACCATATGTATCATCCAATCTTGCACATAAATTTTGGCCATTTTCTAATTTGGATGCCATGTGGTGATGATGTGCCATTCATCTTGAATGGAATGGTTTGGGTTGGCATGACTCATGATCTTGGACGAAGAGTCCTTGGAGGCTCAATCGTCTTCTTGCCATTGGAGGGAAATCATGTTTCAGCCCAATATCAGCATAACCTCTACACTTATCATGAGTGGAGAGGAGGAAAGCATGGGATAGGCCCTCTTGCCTATCATGTTCACTTATTCAGCCCACCTTCATTTCAGGATCACAAGGTGGAAGAGACTTTTCATGAGTTACCGTGTTGGAAGGTGACTCACTTCATTTGGATGATTGCATGGTTGAGGGAGGCACTTATTCACCATGTTGATCATCAATCCTAATTTTAGAGGCCATGAGTCATATATCATGTTTCCATTCACACCTTCCGCCTTTGATTGATGCAGACACTTTGGTTATGCACACTTGGGGAGGAGCAATTGGATGACAACTTATTTGCAGATTCTCTTGGTGTAGTGATGGAGGCTATTGATGGAGGTCACATAAGGAGGAGAAGATACATTTTTATCTCCTTATGCATTTTCTTGAGGACAAGAAAATATTTTGGAGGGGAGGACTGTAATGTCCCAAATTTTTAGCTTCCAAGCTAAATGGGACATTAGAGTTAGCAGCAACTATAGTCGGAAAATAAATGGGTAGAAAAGCCCATAAGTCTCCTAAGAAGGATAAAAACACTCCAAGTGTGAAGGGAGACATTATTTCAAGCCTAATAAAACACCTCTATGTGTGAACAAGGATAAAATGCAGCTACTTTGACTTGGTCAACTGCGCAGTCTTGGAGGAGAAGAAACCCTAGGAAGAATAACGCAATTTTGGAGGGAAGTGCATCTTTTGAATGAGGAGACCTAGTTGGGTGGGCCCAAGGAGAAGAAAACTCGTATTCTGTATGACGAATAGGATGAGAGCATTTTTCTTCATGCTTTAGATCATTATTCATGTCTCTCTAGACATTTGCTTACTCTTGTTGTTCAACAGAGTAGTAGTGTTGTTTAGCACTTGGGTGTTCCTGGGCGGGAACCCCACCTCTTCCTTTGAGGAGCCTCATTGGGAGAGATTTCATTCATCATTCCACATCAGGTTTTAGGCCAATCTTCAGCCATCTTCATCAGCGCAGTTTCTGCAGCAGATATTGTGCAGTGTAGTTGGGTACAACAGTGGGAGGGATTGACATCCCACTTTCTGAGCTAATCTTTGTTGGAGGGGGGTTTCCTTTCATCCATAGATCTGTTTGGAGATTCTTGGAGAATATTTCATATCAGTGATATCATACCACACACTTCTCAAATTTTCTAGCGTAGTTGTAGCTGGGAACTGCGTTATTTTGGGAGGCAGCTTTTATTGTAGGGTTTGGTGGCTTCTTTGTGGTTTTTCCTTGTGATTGAGAGGTTCATTCTCTCATGAGAGGAAGCCTTTTGAAGGATCTGCATTAGATCATATTTAAATCATCCTCTTACACTCTCATGCTTCAGGTTGCAGCGAATATTCAGAGATTTCTGAATATTACGTTTTGTATTTAGAGCGTTTGACAAGAAACCCTTGCCGGGTTGTCTTGCCTTTTGTATACAGAGACTAGATCTCATTACTTGAAGAATTTCTGATTAATATATGAGTAGATATATTTTTATCTGATTATTTATGTGTAAACCCTCTCTTAGACTGCGCAGTCCCTTCAGAAGCTACTCCGGCATTTTTCAGTCTTGGGGTTTTTCACTAGTTTTGACTACACTAGGGTGGGAGGCCTATTTAGCCCACCTAGTTTGATTTGTTTCAGCTATATTCTTGGAATTATATTTTTTATTGCTGTATCTATGGGATCCAAGAGTTCATTTAAGTATTTTATTGCATGCATGGATGGAAATACATTTTCGCTTCTAGCTTCCTGAGTTTTCCCAAGGAGGAATATTTACATAGCTATAGATAGAGCCTGAGAAGGGGCCAGCTAGCCTCCAGATCTCATCCTCTTTTTAGAGGTGACATATCCAGTAAATTCCCACTCAGTCCATCTCTAAAATAGCCTTGTTCATATTTTCGACAAAGGAACACTTCACTGGAGAAAAATTCTGCTGATTTCCATTTCGGGACATTACATGAAAGTTGGAACAACTACAAATACTAGAGGTTGGGAAGATTCACATAATCCAATGAAAAATTTTCTCCGAGTCGACCAACGCAATCTAAACTTTGCCTAGATCCTCTGCAACGTAGCTTTGAATGGGAGTAGATTCTATGCAATGAAGTTATTGCAGTCTAGGGGTGCGTTGATTTCTCAATGGGGCACTTCAACTAGCATCTAAGTAGTGAAACTTTCATGAAGGAAAACCACCAATGGGATGCCTTGTTTAGGGCATGTAGAAAATAATTTAGAGTATGATAGAACCTAATGGATATTGATATATGCTTTGGGATGATGCCCTAATTGACCTGTAACAATTAGGGTTCTCAAAATTTCAGCAAGGTTCCTAAGAGAAATGTACGAAAGCGATCGTTGAATACCAGAAAACTTGTCACAAGTTCCCTTTTATTTTTCCAGAGATTCACCCACCGGTGAGAAAAATATTCGATCAGAGAATTCCTTGGTTCAGTAATTAAATACCAATGCAAATATTTTTGTCTCTTTTAGGGAGGAAATTTTCAAAATAAAAATTGAATTCCAGCATCAGGGAATTTTTACAAAAACTGGTCTTGAAAAAGCTCAAACAATATCTGAAAATGCTTCAATATTTTGGAAATTTACTGCAATAAAGTTAATTGGGGATATTCTGCAAAAAACCCAGATCACAAATTTTTAAAATTTTTCTTCGCTTTCCTAAAATAAGCAATTGAAATTCACCTCTTGGGGCCACTTTCGTTTTCATAAATGTGCAATCATATCTTATATCAAGAGTTGTATTTAATGGATTAAAATAGTTGAATGATAGACTTTGGTGCTTAGGTTATGAGTTTAGATGATTGAATTAGAGACTGGGTCATCATGAACAATATTTATATAAATATATTCTTCTTGCATAAAGAAGTTGAGAGAATGAGTGAATTCTTCGCTTCTTTCTCGTCTACAAAATATGAATATTGTAGTTTGTATCATTTGATCTCTTATCATTGCAAGTCTCATCCTGTGTGGCCCTCAAATCAATATTGGGAACATTGTCATCATTTACAACCTCTGTAAGCTTTTCTACATTTCTCCTAGTATTGCCATCCATGTTTGCCTTCTAATTTCTTTCTGTATGTCAAATTCTCTTGATAGTGGATGCAAATCTATCATTGAATTCCTTGAAAATATCATTTTCCTAAGCATCCATGATTGCAGAGATGTTTTCAACATACTCTACTTCCTCCTTTTCACTGGCCATGTTTTCTATACATGAACCCATGGTATCCTCAGCTAAAATTTTCCTCTTGTTTTCTCCTACCAGGTACATTGTATAGTCTTGACATTTAGATTCCTAAAATTCCAGCATGAATTTTCACTTTCCCACTAAATAATGGGTAAATATAATTCCTCCAACAATGAAGTTCCTCGCCAGCTATTGATTCTGGATGAACTTTATTATGTAAATGCTTAAGGGAATGACTGAGAAAATTGCACATCTTCCTCCTGTATCTTGGGATTCTGTAACATTACATGGTCAAATAACGCATAGATATTTTTTCATATTTGAATGGTTATTTATGTTTCATAGCCAAAAATATAATCCCTTTATGAATGAAACTATGATATATCCAACCAATCAAGAAACCTATCAAGGAACTCATTTTTCACTTCTTTACAAATTCTTGGAAAATCACCTTCGGCGAATGTGAGCCTCATTTGTGAGGAATAATAAAAAGGCCCTTGAGACTCATTGTAACACAACTAGGATGCATATAGGCTTCCACATCTCTTCTTTGAGAAAATCTACCATATTCGAGTTATTTTCTTTCAATTATGTACGTAAGTATTTTCGGTATTTGATATTAATGAAAAGAAATATTATTTTTTGTTGCATCTATGTATTTTCTAGATTATATATATATATATTACATTTAATTCCATAATAAATTCATATTAGTGGTATCGGAAGCAGTTTTCTCTTTTTCCTCAAGTTTTTCCTTGCATGTCCCTAAGGAGATTGGGGTATAAGGAGTTAGGGTTCGATCTGGTTGAACCTTTGCAATATTAGCCTCACAAACCCTCATAGCCTCCCATGGTGGAGGAAAAGAAAGAAGAGGGAGCAGGAGATCCTATCGAAATATTTCTTGAGGGGCCCTTGAGAAAGAAAGGAATGCAATGATGGACAACTTTTCCCATATCTTTTGACGGCTACCCACCGATGATGCATCTTCATACAACAACTGCTCTGGAGGCACCACTCATTTCAATTGTAGAAATTTGAATAACTGTTAAATTATTCACCGAGATTATCCTGATCACACACTATTTGAGCTTCATGCATAATACATAACCTCTTCTACTATTGATCATCAATTTGCGGAAATATAAACAATCGCATGCGCACATTAAAACCATAAACAATCACACATATAAACACAGTATTTATGGGAAAGCTTAAAGCTGAAAAACCCCAACTATCTGTATATTATAATGATATAGATCATGTAACAATCATTGTACAAAATCCTCACAAGCTCTCAGTACAATCTCTAATTGTTACACACTACACAAGCTCAGATCTAGCAAAACACATGCTCCAATCTGCTCCACCTGTTAGCCTGCCTCTATTGCGCAATCCTTTATTTGAAGAATGGCTACCGAATGAACTCAAATTTTCTAGCCTTAACAATACCAGTCTTCATTGGCATCTCTAAATCAGTTGTTGCAAATCATGCAACACTATAGTCACAACTGATAGTCACATTGCTCTTTCACCTATCTCTTCACTGGTCTCCACTGAAACTGTCCATGCACTGAAGTTAACTGATGTATTCTTTAGTTGATTAATGAGTTTATAATTAGTGAATTAATTAATAATTAATTCACACCACTCTCACTAGTGTATCAATCGGTTAGACTAGATACAACTAGCTCAACTATGTTTAACTGAGTTAAACTGAATACAACTCCACTAACTTCCTCAATCAACTCCACCAAACTCTGTCACATGAGTTCTAACTGAAGTATCCATGCAATAGCTCCACTTAACCCTCGGGAATAGCATAATTCCTTCTGTCAGCTCCTGTGCCACATCTGTGCACTTAACTGAAGTGCTCCAAGAGAATAAGATAATGTTTATAGTCCAAATATTATTAAGAGCTAATAATATTCGACATATCTATTTTTAGAATGGAAATCTAAAAATAGATTCCGCCCAATATGTCTAAAAATAGAAGTCCATATATTTTTCCAACTTGACCAACCATCCACAAATAGCATCCTGCAACTCATAGAATATGATCGACATGTCTAAAAATAGACATAGTCTAAAAATAGATATAGTCTAAAAATAGACTTGCGCCAAAAATAGCTTGCGGGCCCACTTAGTGAAGGCGACTTCTTTCCACTAATCTCATCATCTTGTTGCAATCTTAACACTCCCTCTCAAAAAGATAAGGATTATCTGCCACCCCTATCCTACCTCTGTGGTATTCGAATTTGCTCCTGGTGAGTGCCTTCGTCAAGATATCAGAATCCTGATCCTCCGTAGGAATGTATGAAAGTAACATGATCTTCCGCTGCACACAATCTCTGATATGATGATACCAGATGTCAATGTGTTTATATCTATCATGAAATACTGGATTAACCGAGAGTTTGATGCAACTCTGATTATCACAATATATCACAGTAGGATCTAAGTGTGAACCGAATAACCCGACCAGAATCTTCCTCATCCATATAGCCTTGCATGCAGCCAAACTCGCTGCCATATACTCAGCCTCTGATGAACTAAGTGCCATGGATCTTTGCTTCCTTCTGTACCAAGAAACTTCTATCAAACCGATACTGAAAATCCCTCTAGATGTGCTCTTTCTGTCTGTTGGGCTCCCTGCCCAATCTACATCCGTGAAGCCACATAGCTTCACCTCATCCAACTGTCTGTACCATAATCCATATCCCGATGTGCCTCTGAGATATCTCAATACATGCTTTCCTGCCTTCCAAAAGAGCTTGGTAGGCTTAACCATAGCTTGTGAAAGATGGTTAACAGCATAGCATATGTTGGGTCGTGTATTGACCAGATACATAAGCGACCTCACCAACTGTCTATAAACAGTGGCATCCACTACCTCTGTCGTTGTAGCATCCTCTTTCCTCCATCCACCAGGAAGAGGAGTGTCGATAGGCTTGCATCCATGCATGTTTAACTTCTCTAGTATCTCCTAGGCATACTTGCCTTGAGACACAAACAGTCCATTACTGCGCTGCCAAATTTCCAATCCCAGGAAATAATGAAGGAGGCCCAAGTCCTTCATCTAAAACTCCTTTGCAAGATTAGCCTTGCATGAGTGTATCAACAGTACAATGATCAGCAACTTACCCTCCACCACAATGTGGTATAGGTTCGGATCCGCCTCACTCTTGGAGAATCCAAGTCCGGTGAAATAACTATCTATCCGTGTGTACCAAGCATGAGGTGCTTGTTTCAACCCATACAGTGCTCTCTTGAGCCTGCACACATGCGACTCGCTGCTGAAGATCTTGAAACCTTCGGGCTGCTCTATGTACACTTCATCCTTAATCACTCCGTTGAGGAATGTAGTCTTCACATCCATCTGATGAATGTGCCACCCCATCTGCACTGAGAGACCAAGAATCGTTCGTATGGAAGAATACCTTGCGACAGGTGCAAAGGTTTCCTCATAATCAATCCCCTCAATCTGTGAGAAGCCTCAGGCAACAAATCTTGCCTTGAACTTCCCCAAACTCCTGTCAGCTGCTTGCTTCACTTTGTAGATCCATCTCGAACCCACCACTGATTTCCCTTCCGGCCTTGGGACAATCTCCCATGCACTGTTTCTAACAATCGAATCATACTCTTCCACCATGGCATCTACCCATGCGGGTTCCTCCATAGCTTCCTCAAAATAGGATGGCTCTGTCACGATACACTTGCTCATAAGAGCCATGTATCCAGTATACCGATCAGGTGACTGTCTCTGTCTGCGCTGTGATGTAGGTGCTCCTACAATCCTCTCTGCATATTGAGCCAGTCGCTCAGCTTCTGTAGTGTGCTTCCTCCCTCTGATGGTTGGCGCTGCATGAGTGGTCTCTTCCACTCCATGAACCTCCTCTTATGGTTGATCCACATCCTGAGGCTTACCCTTAGGAACTAATAGCTCCTCATCTGCATGCAAGTGTGGCTCCCTCTCAAGCGAACACTTCATGGCTTTCTCCTCATGAAATTTTATATCCCGTCACACAACAGTCTTGCGACTGTCTGGAAAATACACATGATAGTTGTGGGGTGTATTAGTGTACCCCAAAAATATCCCAACCTCTCCAGTCGGCTCCAGCT
Source organism: Pinus albicaulis (assembly GCA_034641835.2). Taxonomy (NCBI): domain Eukaryota; kingdom Viridiplantae; phylum Streptophyta; class Pinopsida; order Pinales; family Pinaceae; genus Pinus; species Pinus albicaulis. The sequence continues at coordinate 1,297,358,170 of CM076580.1, read as the reverse complement.
TCTTCCTGGCATCCTTAGTCACATGAATGTAAACAGGTGAACCAAAAATCCTCAAATGGAAAATATCAGGCTTCTTACTAGAAAACGCCTCCTCGGGTGTACTCATGCCAAGTATCCTGTGAGGACAACGGTTCTGCACATATACTGCAGTATTGCATGCCTCAGCCCACAAGTGTATGGGAAGGCTCTGATCATGCAACATCACCCATGCAACACCCACGATCGTTCTATTCTTTCACTCAAAAACCCCATTCTGCTGTGGGTTATGAGGTGCTATGAGCTCTCTTCGAATTCCTTCTGCACTACAAAAGTCCTTGAATTCACCAGAGATGAATTCACCACCATTGTCACTCCTAATAGCCTTCACCTACTTCCCTGATTCTTTCTCAACCAGTGCCTTGAACTCACAGAACTTTGAGTATGTCTCACTCTTCTTCTGCATGAAGAAGATCCAGCACTTCCGAGAAAAATCATCAAAAAATATGACATAGTACCTGTGCTTTGCTATCGAAGCTACTAAGAAAGGTCCACACATGTCTATGTGAATTCTCTCAAGGATCGTCGTGGCGCGACTATCCTTCTCGTGAAAGGTGGCTTTCACAAATTTTCCCAAGGTACAGCCCTTGCACTGATCTAACTGCGCAAGAGTACCCTTAGGAAGCCCAGTAGAAATCTGCAGTAGTATCTTCAAAGCTCCATTGTGAAGGTGGCCCAATCTCCTGTGCCACAGCTCGCCATCATCCCGACTCACCACTCCTTCTGCCTTGCCTGCCATTGCTGTGCAGCCATCTACCTGCAATTGATAAAGGTTCTTAACTCAAACCCCTATCATTCGGATTTCACCAGTTGCCTTACTATGCAAGAAAGCCTTTCCCTCGCTAAAGACAACATCATATCCCTTGTCTTCTAACATGGCCACTGAGATAAGATTCTTCTTCAATCCTAGAACATGCATCACTTCCTTCAATACGAAGGGTCTACCAAACTCCCTCTCAAAGTAAATGGTACTGATACCGGTCACACTGTATCTACCATCATCGCCCATCTCGATGTGCACTCCAAGATCTTTCTCATCGAGATCAGTAAACAAATCTTTGTCTTCGGTCATATGAAAAGATGCACCACTATCAAGAAACCACACTAAACCCATCATACTTGAGACCAAGCATGTGATCAGTGAAAAATCCAGCTCAAAATACGATGCTAAGGCCTCTCCAGCTGCAGATCCAGTAGCCTGCTTATTTTTCTTCTTCTGTGGACAATTAGTGGCGTAATGTCCGTGTTGGTGATAGTGAAAGCACTTCACCTTGGAATTGTCTTGCTTCTTGCCTTTCACACCGGATTGAGAAGCATTCTTCTTGCTCTTCCCCTTCCTTGCTTTGGTAGCCAAAGTGAAATTTTATTCATCTAAGTTCTTTGATGAATATCCATCCCTGGTACTTTGCCTTATCTCCTCTTGCACAAGATCCGACCAAAGTCGCTCCCATCCTGGCAATTTCTCATGACCATTGACAGAGTCTTGATAGGAATGCCAACTCTTCGGAAGCCCAAGGAGATCCAAGATCACCAAGTCCTCGTCATCTACAGTCACCCCCACACTTCCCAACTCATCCCTGCATTGGATGAACTTCGTGAGGTACTTGGGCATACGGTCGCCTTTCTCCATTTTTATGTTCCTGAGTTTATCCTTGAGCGAGAACTTCCTCTGGTCGCTCTTGCTTTGGAATAATTCTATCAACGCTTTCCACATCAAGAATGGAGAAGCCTTACCATGAAGGCTGGACACTATGTGATCCTTTACACCTTCCAACAGAAATCTTCGACACTTTTTTGTCTTCTTTTGCCATGCGTCAAGTGCGGCAGCATCGCTAGAAGCAGGTTTTGGAATTTCTGCATCTATGAACCCCTTCAACCCATTGTCATCCAACACCACCTCCATCCTGTCCTTCCATGCAATATAATTCGAGCTTCCCTCAAGGGAATACTCCAATCGCAATCCTTTGAAAGACATATCAACTTCGACACCAAGAAAACACTGCTGCAAATTCGAATTCCACCAGCTCAAAACTCAACCGCTTCAATGTTTTGCAATTGCTCCAATGATCAATATTGCTCTGATACCATGTAGAAATTTGAATAACTGATATGTTATACACTGATATTCTCCTGATCACACACTATTTTAACTTCATGCACAATACAAAATCTCTTCTACCATTGATCATTAATTGCGGAAATAAAAACAATCGCATGCGCACATTAAAACCATAAACAGTCACAGATATGAACACAGTATTTTATGGGAAAGCTTAAAGCTGAAAACCCCCAACTATTTGTATATTATATTTCATAGATATCATGTAAAAATCATTATACAAAGCTCCTCACAAAGCTCTCAGTAAAATCTCTAATTGTTACACACTAATCAAGCCCGATCTAGCAAATCACATGCTCCAATCTCTGCCACCTGATAGCCTGCCTCCACTGCGCAATCACTGCTGAAGAATGGCTCTAAATGAACTCGAATTGGTCCAGCCTTTCTCACGCAATACTCATTGGCATCTCCAATCACTAGTTGTTGCAAAAAAATGCAACAGTATAGTCACAACTGATAGTCACACTGCTCTTTCACCTACCTCTTCACTGGTCTCCACTGAAACTGTCCATGCACTGTAGTTAACTGATGTATTATTTAGTTTATTAATGAGTTAATAATTAGTGAATTAATTAATAATTAATTCACACCACTCTCACTAGTGTATCAATCAGTTAGACTAGATACAACTAGCTCAACTATGTTTAACTCAGTTAAACTGAACACAACTCCATCAACTACCTCAATAACTCCACCAAAATTTGTCACATGAGTTCTAACTGAAGTATCCATGCAATAGCTCCACTTAACCCTCAAGAATAGTGTAATTCCTTTTTTCAGCTCCTATGCCACATCTGTGCACTTAACTGAAGTGCTCCAAGAGAATAAGATAATGTTTATAGTCCAAATATTATTAAGAGATAATAATATTCGACATATTTATTTTTATACTGGCGATCTAAAAATAGATTCCGCCCAATATGTCTAAAAATAGAATTCCATCTATTTTTCCAACTTGACCAACCATCCACAAATAGCATCCTGCAACTCATAGAATATGATCGACATGTCTAAAAATAGACTTGTGCCAAAAATAGCTTGCGGGGCCACTTAGTGAAGGCAACTTCTTTCCACTAAGCTCATCATCTTGTTGCAATCTCAACATCAATGTACAAGTCAGCATCGACATTCCTGTATTTGAAGGCCAGATAGATGAAAACGTCATAGAGAGATGGTTGAATTTTTTGGAAGGGTATTTTTCAGTCCATGATTTCTCCGATCGAAAACATATTACCTTTTCGTTCCTCAAATTCACCCCCCATGTCGAAGATTGGTGGGAAACATACTGTGAACAGAGGGATGAGAAATATCCCTCAATTTTTTTAGCTGCACCCACTTCGATTTTTTTCCAATATTGCACCAAGGAACAATATTACCCTGTGGGGAGCTATGAGGACAAGTACATCCAATGGACCACACTGCGGCAGTAGAGGGATCAAGATGTTCACGAGTTGGCGAATTTGTTCCATACCCTGCACACAAAGTTGGGCATTAAATATTCAGATAAACATTTGGTGCTCAAGTACCACAACTATTTGCACTAATACATTTAGTAGGAAATGGATTTCCTCAAAAATACCTCGTTTGGCACAGCATATCGATATGCTTCCAAGATCAAGAAGAAATTTAAGTAGAAGAAGCAAGACTTTGGATCCGCGAATCCTAAGCTAGGGAAAGGCACCCCCAAACCATAGAACAAGGGGAAAATACAAAGTGGGGTGACTCAGTACAACACGCTGAAGAACCAAGAGAAGAAAAACACCAAAAAGACAAATAAGGACACCGGGAAGTGGTTTGAATTTCATAAAATCTCCACTCACAACACAAGTGAGTGATGGGCCAAATAGTCACTGGTGGTCGAGCTGAAGGCATCTGAATCATATGTATGTTCTGATTATGAGTTATAACTCAACAAGGGGAATGAAAAATGGAAGCAGATCATTGATGCAGAACCCAGTGCCACTGTTGTCACCACCAAGCTCTAGAGGGATAAGCGCGAGGATCCAAAGGAGGGGGAGCGACTCTTCCATTCCCAGATGTGGGTGAATGGTTCTCCACTACAATTCATTGTCGATAGCAGAAGCTAAAAGAACCTCATTTTAGTAGAGGTTGTGAAGAAACTCATCCTATCGACAAAAACACACCCGCCATTTTATACCATCGGGTGGCTTCACCAAGGAAGAGATCTCCATGTCAGCTAGTAGTGTCGACTTCCCTAAAAAATCAAGCCCTTCTTGGATGAGGTACTATGTGATATTTCTCCTCTTGAATTTTCTGATTTATTGTTAGGCCAACCATACTTGTGGAAGTGACATACTATGTATGAGTCTAGGCCTCATTTTGTTATTATTACTTTGGGAAATAAGTTGTATAGGATATCGGAGGTAGTATCGCATTTCGCCATCTCTTTGATTACTACAAAGAAATGCAGTAAGATTATTTACCCAACGAGGAAATTTTTTTTCATTACGATTCACCCACAGGGAAAGAAGAATATTATGGTCGTAGCCTCCAAACAATTCTCCCCTATGTGGCAACAGTAGATATAAAAATTTGTGGAGAAATACAAGGACTTTTCTCTTCAGCCACAGAGGTTCCTCTATAATGTCAGGTCAAACACTCCATTGATCTGACCCCAGGTGCGCCACTGCCTAATGGGATGATCTATCGATGCTATGTTATGGAGAATTATGAAATTAAGAGGAAAATCCAAGAGCTATTGCAAAAAAAGCACATTAGGCCAAGCTCCTCACCTTGTGGGAGCCCAATCATATTGGTACAGAAGAAGGATGACTCTTGGAGACTCTGCATTGACTACAAACACCGAACAATATCACTGTCTGGAACAAGTATCTAATCCCATGGATCGATATCCTCTTGGAATAGATGAGGGGGGCCAAATATTTCATCAAGATCGACTTGAAGTTCGGGTATCACTAGGTACCAATCAAACCCTCTGATTTGTGGTTGCTTTCAAAGCCAAGGAGGGCCTTTTCAAATGGCTGGTGGTCATGCCTTTCAGGTTGAAAAATGCTCTCGAAACCTTTATGCAGTTGATGGAAAAAATTTTGTAGCCATTCACTAACTGATTTTTGGTGGTGTACTTGGATGACATCCTGATCTTTATCTATACTTGGGAAGAGCACCTCCACCACATCCGATAGGTCCTCCAAACACTGCACCAACACAAGTTGTGTGCCAATTTGGAGAATCTCACTTTTGGCATGACCTAGGTTCAGTATATGGAATACATTATTGATGAGAGGGGCGGGGGGGGGGGGTGCATGCGTATTAATAAAATATCCAAATCATTCGGGATTGGCCAGCCCCAGCCCCAACCACTCTAATATAGCTTCGTATATTTCAGGGTCTTTCTAATTTATACTGCAGGTTTGTGTTGGTATTCTCTCATATCACTTGGCCCTTGAGTCAAGTCACCAAGGGAGGAGTAAAAGAAAAACTATTTTTTCTAAATCTCATTGGAAGGTGTTCATAGATTGGAAATGTCACCTCTTCTCTGCACCAGTTCTCACATTACTAGACTTGAAACAACCATTTGAGATCGAGACATATGCCCTTGACTATGCTATTGGGGGAGTTATTACTCAACAGAGTATCCAGTGGCATATCACAGTGAGATACTTTCCGACACAGTCCGGAAGTATCCCACTTATGACAAAGAAATGTATTCCATTGTGCAGGCTTACCGAAAAAGGAAGCATTGCATTTTTGGGAAGGAAACAGTCATCGACACAGACCACCGCCCATGTAGTTCATATAGACACAAGGGAAGTTACAAAATGATCACCATCAAAAGTGGTCCACATACCTGCAACCGTTTCATTTGAACATCAAGTAAAAGAAGGGCAACATGAATAATGTTGCAGACTCCCTCAGCTGACCACCGATCCTGGTGCTAACCACCGTGCTCAACTCTTGTGGGCATGAGACTTCTTATTGGCTGCTTCTCTATAGAAGTGATCCATAATTTGGCCTCACATACAAGACACTCTTGGAGGGTAAGAAAGTTCCAAATTTTAACCTTTGAGATGCACTGCTATGTCACTTGGGACACCTTTGTGTTCCTTCAAGTGAGTGTGACAATATGGTTTGGAAATCACACTACAGTCGGGTCGATGGGAATTTCAGGGTCGAGAAAATAGTATCAGTAATGTAAAAGTATTTCTATTGGTTGAACCTTCGATAGGATGTCGGGAAGTACATCATATCCTGCACTTCCTGTGGCATTACCAAACCGACCATCAAGAAGAAAGGCCTCTATAATCCATTGCCTACCCCTAGTCGACCTTGGGAATCCATCTCCCATGGAATACATGTTGGGCCTCTTTCTACTAAGCATGGAAATGACTGTGTTTTTGTGTTTGTCAACAAATTCTCAAAGATGGCCATTATGGAAGCCTACAAGAAGAATATCACAGCAGAAGTCACTGCTAAAATCTTCTTTGAAAAAGTGTTGGCACACTTTGGGATCCCACAGTCTATCATCTCAGATCAGGAAAACATGTTCCTCAATACATTTTGTTCTAGCCTCTGGTTGATGCTGGACACCAAGCTCACCAAGTCGACAACTTTCCATCCCCAAACCAATGGACATTCAGAGGTCAAAAACCAGATGATCGTACACATTCTGCGCATGTACAACTCAAAACATCCACAAAAATGGGATGATAGCCTCCCCTATGTACAACACAGATATGACTGGGCTCTTTAGAGCTCAACAGACCACAACCCCTTTTAGGTGGTCTTGAGATTCCAACCACTATGTCCCATTGATGTAGCCATGCCATTTGTGGTTACTAAGGCAGATTAGGCTCATGTATAGTCTGAAGTTGACAAGGTGAAAAAATTCATTGAGCGTATTCAATACATCCGCAAACAGGTTCATGACATATTGGAAAGAGCCAATGCTAAGTACAAGCAGCAACATGATCAACATCGGGTGTCACACAACTTCTAGATGGATGACAAAGTGTGGCTGCATTTGCATAAGGAGTGCCTCACTGGACCTCACCGCAAGCTTCGCCCACTTCAATATGGGTCATACACCATCCCCAAGGTTTTAGGGGAATATTCCTTTGATCTCATTATTCCACCATTCCTTGGTCTTCACCCAATGTTCAAAGTGGACAACCTTCAGCCCTACTTTCCACCTCTACTGGACACATCCAACATGGAAAAACAACTCACACCAATTGAGTTAAACCCAGACTGCATGGAACAAGCCACAACTGATCGGATCATGGACACATAGATCAAGAAAAACTAATAACAAAGGATCCAATTATATCGAGTTGTCAAAGTAGGCCAACTCCTTCACCAGAGCAAGTGGCTCACTAAGGACTAAGTTCAATAGAAGTTTCCTCATCTCATGGAGGAACTCAAAGAAATGGGGACCATTGCTTCCTAAGGGGGGAGGAATGATCCAGGTGGATATTGGTGGCCACACACCTATTCTACTTGGACCCCCACCATTGTTTCTCTTAGCTTTTCAGTTTCCTTAATTGTAGCACAATTTATTATTTTTGGCATTTTTTCAGGTCCTGAACTTTTGAAGTCGTTTTGAGGCCCTAAATGATGTTTTTTTGGAAACTCACCTCCTATTCGAGCTATAAAATCGACCTTTGTTGTCATAATTTTTAGTCCTCAGATAGATATTTCTAACGAGGCATCGTGTGCGTCAAACAAATATCATATGACCAAGTTACGACCCCTGGAAGTTGGCGACCCAACTAACCCCAACGAGGCCCATAAACTTGGTGTTACATCTCCTCGGGTTAGGGTTTTGGTTTTTTGGGGTTTTCTCTTATTTTTCAATAATAAAAAGGCTCTTGAGCCTCATTGTAAGACAATTTATAGGCATGTAGCTACCACATATCTTCTTAGAGATAAGCTACCACCGTTAGAGCTAGTTTCTTTCAATTCCATCTGTAAGCATTTTCAATATTTGATATTAATGAAAGGAAATATTATTTCCATTGCATCTCTATATTTGTGATTATATTCTTATTCTGTTTCATTCATTATTAAATTTGGATCATAGACTATCACCCTTACTGATCAACTAAAAATTGAATTGAAGAATTGCAACTGGAAATAAAATGATCAACACGTGAGCTTATTTATGTATAGGTCCTATATATATATATATATATATATATATATATATATATATATATATACATTATTGATCTCAATGAGGTGAATTAAACCTTCCAATGGTACTAGGTCAGCATCTGGGTGCTGGACCTAATGTCTCCGTGTTGTTGAGAAGTGAAAATAAGAAAAAGTGTGCACCATCTAAAATTTCCAGATAAAAAACTTAATACATACCCCAAAAATGACATCTGTTGTTGACTAAAGAAAATTGTCATATAGCCATCCACTGGGTCATGGAACTTATGAGAAAAAATTGCAGCTGCCACAGTTTCTTGAAAATTCTGCTGACCAATTTCTTCTTGGTTAGAGCAGCCACAGATATTGTTCAACTTTTCAACTTTGGGTTCTTCAAGAAACATTTTGTGTTGATTTTTTTCTTCCCACTTCCCAATGGCCCAATCCTCTTGGAAATAAAAAATAGAATCTTCATCTTTTGAACTGTAAGTGTCATATACTGGATAATATACTAAGGAGTAAAAACCCTCATCTGAAAGATAAATATCATAAATAGGAGCACCTGAAAAATGTGCATCATAAGACCTCTGATGGTTTTTCTACAACTCAATTAATTTTTCTTTTTCTGGAACAAAATTATCATAATAGAATGAAAATAGTAACATTGTTAAACCCAAAAAAGAGAAACACCAAAGTGAACACCAAAGGTGATAATATACAACCAACTGATGAATCTAGTCACCTTCAAGAATCGGCTTCAAACTTTATAAAGCCAAAGAGAAAAATATTTTAATCTGTTCCCTGGAAATGACACCAAAAGATGTTGTATCTCTCAGGAGACAGTTCTTGGCTATGGGGAACTAGTGCCCGAGACATCTTGAGATTGATTTAAAACAATTTAAATTGATGGATAGAAGAATAGGCCATGATGGCTTGCAAGCAAAGCTTCTTATTCGGAAACCCTAGCCTTCCAAATACGAATGGTTAGAGAGGCAATTTTTGAACCTCAAAATTGTTCTTATTTTGACACCCCTTTTCATCATTTCTTCCTTCCTTTTCACAAACTCATGACTCCAATCAATTATAATTGACATATTACATATCAAAGAAATAATTTAAATGATATCTACTTTATACTATGATGTTTAAATGAATTTTTGTAATTAGCTACAGAATGTGTGCAATTCTGTAGCTAATTGTTGTTTCTGCAGCTACTGTTATGGTTTGATAGGTTTTGAGAAGAAAATAAGGAAATGGGGCATATGGGTATCTCTGGAATGATCCACACATGGATCGTATCCCATAAACCTATTCAAATTCAAAGAGAAAATGTGCCTATGCTCGCGGTCAAGGTCAGTCAAAGAACGTGATCTACGAACGAAATACTCTTGATTTTCTCTAACGTAGCAAATCGAGAGATGGCCATTAAAGAATTTTCTTCTATCCAGAATTCTAATTTCAATTCTATTTTTTTTCTATAGGTGGAAATGCCTCAAAAATTTAAATCCGAAACTTGTATAAATACCGATCTTTTGAAACTGGGAGACAGTCCTAATTTTGATAATTCGGTGTATGCTATTGAAACCCTATTTTTGATAATAAGAAGATCAATTCTAGATCCTTTGATGCACACATAGTCCATTATATTTTTGACTCATTCTTTTGTAGAGGGCCCCTGCACGGAAAGGAGGTTTTTAATTGCTTTGTAGTTTGAATTTTTTCATTTAATTTCCTATTGATTCGTTATTTCTATTCTTGTTAATTCATAGTTAAATTCATATTGTTTTCATAGTTATATTCATGTCAATTCATAGTTTAATTTTCTTACTGTTTATGAATTCTTTCTTATATTGGTTTCCAATTAGCTATGTAATCTTGTGCTTGCTAAGTAATCTCAATAAAGTGGCTCTGTCATTTTCCAATTGGATCAGATTTGGGTATTCGGTCATACAACAGTTGTAGTTTTTAAACATGCTTTGTATTTATTTTTTTATTTCAATCAGCACTGTCATTTAAATTCTTAGTAATATGATTTATGCTTTCAATCCATGGAATAGATTAGATTAAGTTAGGACATAATTAAATTAGAATTGTGTTTTTAAAATAGAACAAATGCTATGTTTTCATAGGACTAAAATCTTTTAATGGATAAGATAGGAAATGATTTCATCTTGTTATTTGAATGAAATTAGATTCAGAATAATGCTCTAAACTAGTTAGATATTTTTCATAGATGTTTTTCCGGCCTACTAACATCATTCAAAGCTTGATTTATTTTTATGAAATTTAGATTAGTTAATGAAAATTTCCTTTTCTTCCTTCTTTTAGATTTCATATTCCATTAAAAATAGTTTGTAATTCAATTTCTTTCCTTAAAATAAAAACAACATTTCCTTTTCTTCCTTCTTTAAGAATTAGTTTTTATTATTAAAATTCATTTAGATTTGATTATTCACTAACATTTAGAGAATTCATTACTTAGACCAATTTTAGATATAAGATACAAAATCCCCAGAACAACATAAACATGCACAATGAAGTAAGAGAACAAGGTTACCTAGGCATATATAGTGCACCACACTTCATCAAATTACTAACCTCGATCGATAATTCATGATAGAAATTTGAGACATCAAGTTGAATAAATAGCTATGATAGTTGCAGAGTGCTGGATTAAAGGAGTGCATTGAAGAAGAATAAAAAACAGAGTTGAAATAAGGCACTTAAGAATCTAAATTTAAAATACTGTAGAAAGAATAATATGAAACTGAGAAAATGCGAATGGAATTACTGGATGTGGAGTGCTTCATTAAGGTTTTTAAGTTTAATTTTCGTGAGTACAATTAAGTAAATTCATTTAAAACTAAACCAAAGCACCAGTTACATCTTACACTGTCCAAGAGAAGAAAATACATAAATTTGAATGCTGAAACACAAGAGAAAAACAATCACTGCAACTTCCCAATGCTGGAATCAAACTGCAATATATATTTATATTTCAGAAAGAATTTTTGTTTACAATGCTAGTCATGGGTCACTGGGTTGTGCACTTTCCAACCCCCCTGATGTCTCATTTATTATCTTTTATTCCTGCTCCTAACCTAACTGTGTAGGAATAGTTTTAGGACCTGTTTCTCATTTTTAGAAACATGTTTTTGAAATAATGTCATTTTAATTTTGTATATATTTTATTATATTTATAATATTATATAGATTTTTTTTAAAACAAAACTCTGGATTTTTAAATTTACAATACAAATACTAAAACATTGGGATTTTAAATTAAAACTAAGACCATCGGGCCCCATGGAGAACCACACATGGTTTGAGGAATCATAAATAGTCTACAGAATCACTTGTGGCAATTTTTGGAACATCGAGGTAGTGCTTCTGTAATGAATATTGATCGTTGATCTATGGATGCGTGGTTTCGGCCAAACCACTCCCGAGGGCACTCCTTAACATAAAATATGTGAATTTTGTGTTTTTGAGTCTCCGTTGGTTTGGGTAAGAACTAACATGAACTGTTGATGGTGCAAGCATGTGCATCAATATTCATCTGCCCTTTCTTCAACTGGTCTGGAGTGAAACCAATATAATCGAAAACCATTCCATTTGCATTTTCCATGATGAAGCGTTGATGATTAATGTCAGAGACACACATAAGCCACCCTTCTTTATGATCGATTGTTGATATTTTTTGTATGCATCAATGACTGAAGACATTGTTCTAATCTTCGAATCTTTTAACCATATACATTAGGGTTCTCGAAATCTCAGCAACGTTCCTAAGAGAAACGTACAAAATAGATCGTTGAATACCAAAAAACTTGTCACAAGTTCCCTTATATGTTTCCATAGATTCATCCACCGGTGAGAAAAATATTCAATTAGAGAATCCCCTCTTTCATTAATTAAATACCAATACAAATCCTTCTGTCTATTCTAGGGAGGAACTTGTCCAAATAAAAATCGAATTCTAGCATTAGGGAATTTTTACAAAAAATGGCCTTGAAATAATTCAGAAAAAATCTGAAACTATTTCGAATTTTTTGAAATTTCCCATATTGAGGTCAACCGTGGTCATTCTACAAAAAACCAAGATCATGTATTTTTAACATTTTTCTTCGCTTTCCTGCAATAAGCAATCAAAATTCACCTCCTGGGGCCACCTTCGTTTTTAGAGATGTGCAATCATATCTTATATCAATAGCTATATTTGATGGAGTAAAAAATTTGAATGATAGACTTTGGTGCTTAGGTTGTGAGTTTAGATGGTTGACTTTGATACTGAGACATCGTGAATAATATTTATATAAATATATTCTTCTTTCATAAATAATTTGAGAGAATGAGAGAAGTCTTCGTCTCTTTCCCATCTACAAAAATTGGAATATTATAGTTTGTACCATTTGATATATCATCATTTTAAATCTCATCTTGTGTGGCCCTCAAATCTACCTTGGGAACATTGTCATCATTTACAACCTCTGTAACATTTTCTACGTTTCTCCTAGTATTGCAAAACATTTTTGCCTTCTAATTTATTTTGTATGTCGAATTCCCTTGATAGTGGATTCAAATTTATGATTAAATTCCCTAAAAACATTAGCTTCCTGAGCATCTACGATTGCAGAGATATTTTCAACATACTCTACTTACTCCTTTTCATTGGCCATGATTTTTATACATGAACCCATGGTATCCTCAATAAAAATTTATCTCTTGTTTTCTCCTACCAGGGACAATGTATAGTCCTGACATTCAAATTCCTAAAATCCCCACATGAATTTGCTCTTTCCCACTAAATAAGGGGTAAATAGAATTCTTCGAGCAATGAAGTTCCTCAATAGCTAGTTATTTTTTACGAACTTTATTATGTAAATGCTTGACGAGATGTTAGAAAATTATATATTACAGAGCAATGAAACACATAAAATATGCAGAAACACAAACACAGAAAACATATAAAACAAGAGAGACACAGATACACATGGTTCACCCAATTTGGGCTACGTCCACCTTGAACAACCAGTCCTTCCTTTCTATTATCCAACAAAATGAAGAGAAACAACCTACAACAGATCCGCTGTAATATCCTTTGTTCTATATCACAATCTCCCTTTATGTTTCTCGCACTGAGAATACACATACAATGCACAACCATAATACAATACCCTCATGCAAAACAAGGGGTTTCCTTCTAGGGAAAAAAAACCCTAAATTAAACATAACTTCTACCGTCAGATCATCTGCCTAATGAACGACCCAGATTGACTAGAAATTACAATACTTTTACAAGGCAATTTTACAACTATTTTTAGCTTTGGGGGCGCTGCCCCCGAAACCCCCCTCTAGGGGGGGCTACATAAAGTCGCAGCTGCCCCCCAAACCCCCTAGGAAGCGTTTAAATGACAGGTGGCATTGCCACCCCGTTAAGAAAAGGGGTCCAACACTGTTGGACGGATAAATCGTTCTTGCGGACAAGACCGATCTCCCTAGTACTAAAAGTATCTAGCAACAAACAACCAAATAGACTAATCTTTCTCTAAGCATATATGATCTATGAAAAGCTCTATATAGGTGTAAAAGACTTACCGTTTGTCCAGTGCTTGTTTGAAGTTGTTGTTATCCCTCGCACACTTGAAGGAGTTTCACTTGTAAACCTGCAGTCACAAACAAGAAAATTATTACATAGCACCTGTATAGACATCATCATAAACCATGCTTATCATAGTGATCAAGGAATCTATGAAATAAACCATTAACAGATAGCTTATTGAGAAAAATGAGTATATTTGTATTAATTTCAAAAGAAGGAAAACCTTACAACCTGAGCCTTGATGTTGCACAGGCCTTCCCGGGGTCCGAAGCAGGAGTCTCCTCTACTTTGAAAAGCTCTACACTCTTTCAACCAAGACAAATAGAGGTATGTAATCTCTCCTCACAAAAGTCTTGTTTAACTGAGTCTAAATCTCAACATCACTTATCCTCAAATATTCTAAAGCTTGAACTCCCTTTGAGGCTACCCAATGCCTCTTTTTATAGTGGAAAAGAGGAGGTTTTTCTGTTCCAAATATGAAGGGATAGAATCCTCCTTCAAAGGGATAAGCTCCTCACATCAAGGGGTTAGCTCCATAAGGTAAGGGATACATGCACTTTATCAAAGCGTACTCATTCCCGAAAATTCTCGTCTAGAATCTTCTAGAATTAATCTCAAATTAATTTTTTAACTTTACTTTCTCGCATTTTTGAGTTTTACAGGAGTCTGCACCTATAACACATAGAAAGTGCGTTTTAGGCCTGCAGTAGAGCTGAATATTAGGTGCGGGACCGCAGGCAATGTATAGAGAAAGTGCGATATCAAAGTTTAAGAGATTTTTAGGAACTTTTCTCTGATTTTCAAGGCTTGATATGAAGAACTGATATGTTCGACTTGCAAAAGGAGGAAGTATGAGTTATAATGAGCTCATACTCATAGCAGAATGTCAGGATGACAATTTTTAGTGTAACAGATTGCCCCCTAAAGTGCAAAGTCTGGAATAGATGAAACTGAAGTCTGTCATATATGAAGAGTGTAGTACTTTATCATTTCAAGGATCACCCTGTGGACACCCCAGTCGGAACTTGTAAAAACATTCAATGCAAAATATATATATGTAATCATATTATCGCTGAGGTAGGCATTCCCATACTCAGATCAAAACTAACTAGAACTAACTTAAATTGTTCTGATACAGGAATGATTTTGAATACATCACAGTATAGACATGTGTAGACACAGTATGGACGCAACCATATTTTTATAAATAGTCTACTGTATAAATGATAACAAAATTCCTCGCAGCCTGGATGGTAGAAACTAGATCCAGGGTCTTGATTTCCGCTTCTCGAACTAGTACGATTCTATCCCTGTGAATAAATGTGTTGAATTCGAACATGGTAGAAACCACTTGATTACCAGTCAATGATGTAAACTATTAACAAGTGTGAGAGTAACCACCAGTAATGTCAATGGTTCTCAAAGTACCCAGTAAAATCCATGAAATGCGAATGAATGAGCTGAAGTCGAACATCTCACGGAATCATTCGATCGAAGGTAAATGATGCAACCTGTCATCAAAGGCGAGAAACCTGCCATTAAGGCATGCAGATTCCAAGGTACTGACGATTTCTGGATCAACTTCCTAGATAATGAGTTGTCGTCGATAGAAAGTGATCTGTCATAGGCAAGCCCACAACGCGAAATCATAGGTCAAGTTTTGAAAATATATTGGCAAGGACTGACTTAGGGATGGTCAAAACTAGATGACAAATATTTTGCAGATGAATGGTTTATTTGAACTGTCCTCTTGAACACATAACGACACTGCAGATGGCTTGGTGACAATTGACCCAAAGGTAATACCCAAAAACCGGATGAAAATTTTCAATGAGGTTTGATTAACTGTTTAGGCAAAGGATTTCCCAACCCAGGTAAATGAAAGTGTCGTGTTCAAGAGTGGTTGACTGGATTTTCGAAAGATAAAAATACAACAAACACGCCCATTTTTCTCTCTTTTCCCCCACCATTTCTGGCAAGTACCTCTTTCTTTTTGACAAGCTTGAGGAGGATAACATTTGCTTGTTTATAAGCTCATCCTTTGATGAGTCCAACTTAGTTTAAAATTCGAACCCTAAGAAGGAGTGGTTCGTTCCTGTTTGAAATTGAACAGGTCCTTTACTGTTAAGTTTTAACGAGTCTAGTTTAGGAGAAACTCGGTGTTTTTCAATTTTAGGGAGTCAGAAGAAAAACTTAAGAAAACTCTGTTAAGCCCCTATATTAATAGTGTGGCCCCTTATTATGTTAGTGTAGCCCCCCTTATTTTTATTATTGTACCCCTGTAACCCCCATATTATTATTATTGTGCCCTTACATTATTATTGTTAGGTCGGCTAGGATTACATTGTGGCCCCACTAGGATTACATTATGGCCCCATGGACTCCTATATATAGAAAGGAGGTTTTGTTCATTTGTATCATCCAAGAATTGTTCATTCATGTAATGTATTGGAGGTTGCCCCCTCGAAGTGGCTTATTTCTAAGGCGTTCATATCTCTTTTCTTCTATTTTTGGAGCTGGTTACACAACATTTGGTATCAGAGCTTGGGATTCTAGGGTTTCGCTGCTCCAAACAGGTCATCGTGGAATTTTCGCTATAACTTTATTTATACGAAGTTTCAGAAGCTGAAATTTTTAGGGTGCGAAGCTGAAATCCTGAGGAAGATCTTATAAAAATTTCAGAGCTTGGTTCGCAATATTTTCGGAGATATCATCTGTGGAAGTTAGGCCTTTTTTCAAGCTCCTAAACAGGTCATCGTGGCATTTGCGCTATAAAACATTTTCTACGAAGGTTCAGAATCTGAAATTCGTATGGTGCGAAGCTGAAATCCTGAGGAAAGGTTTCAAAAAAATTCAGAGCTTGGTTCGCAATATTTTTGGAGATATGATCTGTGGAAGGTAGTGCTTTTTCAGGCTCCTGAATTTCATCTCAAAGAAGTGATCATGAGAAAAGTTCAATAACTCTCTCTCTGGAGATTGGATTGGAGTGCCGTCAAAAGTGATCACAATTACACAGTCTTTAGTTTCTTGGATATCAATTTCAGAGACAAAGAACAAAACAGTGACACGTGGTAAGTCGTACAAGTTCGCTCTACTGAACCAGTCCAAAATTAGGTCATTGTGGGAGATTGGACACAAATTTGTCTTGGAGAATCCAAATCAGGTCAGACCGGTGGCATTTGAAAGAAGCTTCAAAGGGCTACTACAGGGCTGAATTTTAGATATCGAAGATTTTCAATTACAGAGATAATTCAATTTCAATATTGAGCTCCTCAAAAGCAAGAAAAAGGTGTGTATTTTGTTTTCCAAATTACATAAATCTTGTTTGAAAAATCAGTTTGAAGTGATTCCAAGGGCCTATTGAGAATATATTTCAGTATTGGGTTCTGAAATGCCTCCTAAAAATAATTCCATACCCATTAATCCCTCAAAAATCCGTACTATGACGCATGAAGAGGAAGAGTTGCAGTATGAGATATCAAAATTACGGTACCAAGTGCAACAAGTTTCGATCTTACGAAGAGCAATTGAAGATGAAATAGATGGCTTAAAAAAGGAAATGGAGGCTAATTTGGATGGTTTGAAGGATAAAATAATAGCAAATATGGATGATAAATTAGTGGAAGATCACATCAAGCATCAACAACAAGTTCTCCAACTCTCAAAGGATAACCCAACTTTGGTGCAGAATCTAATGAAACAACAAGAAGATCAACATGACATTGAAAGAAGTTATGAAGTAGTCATAGAAACAAGAACTCGACAATTACGATCAATTTCAGAGTATCTCAGCAAGTGGAAGAACTTTCCTGTAGAATATTTCACATGGGAGGATGAGAATTTTATACAGAAGCATCAAGAAATAATCAAGCGTTGAGGACAACACTTGTTTGAAGGAGAGGGGCATGTTAAGTCCCTATATTAATAGTGTAGCCCCTTATTATGTTAGTGTAGCCCCCCTTATTGTTATTATTGTACCCCTGTAACCCCCATTTTGTTATTATTGTGCCCTTAAATTATTATTGTTAGGTCGGGTAGGATTACATTGTGGCCCACTAGGATTACATTGTGGCCCCATGGACTCCTATATATAGAAAGGAGGTTTTTTAGATTGTATCATCCAAGAATTGTTCATTTATGTAATGTATTGGAGGTTGCCCCCTCGAAGTGGCTTATTTCTAAGGCGTTCATATCTCTTTTCTTCTATTTTTGGAGCTGGTTACACAACAAACTCCATGGGTGTACTCTTTTGTAAGTTTAGTCTCTCGAGCCCGAAAAAGGATAAAATAATGCGGGAGAGAACTCTATTGACCGTAATTAGTCAACGTATACCTTTTTTGTAAATAGTCCATTTCAGTCCGTAAAAGGGGTAAACTTATACTGAAGGGACGATCATTCATTTACTTTTACGAGTTCGAATAATCAAGTACTCGGTAATATTTTCATGTTTAGAGAGTCTGAAAAGGGCTTAAAAGAGGACTCCAGGGTTTCGCTTTTTCGTAAATTTTTTGAAAGAGTCTGAAAAAGTGATAAAAGTATGCTCTTTGTTGAAAAATGATCAATTCTCCTGAAAAATCCAATTTCTGCACAAAAACTTGAAAAATTACACGTACCTGTTTAAGATAAGTAAAAATGCTTCAAAAATACCCTTTTTAAAGTGAAAAATAAATAAATTAAAAATTCATCTATTCGAAAAAGCTTATAAAAAGGACTTTTTCAATTTCATTTTTACTGTTCAAGTTTAGAGTGAAAAGTAGAAGCTTTTGGGTAAGAAATTTCCTGTGAAGATTCTGGAAAATCTGTCCAGCGAAATCGAAAACCGTCAGTCCCAGGTAATCCACGACCCTCTAATCTTGTATTTCATCTGTTTACAATTCATTTTTAGGCTTTAGATTTGATTTTTAAGGAAAAATATGGTTTAAAAATTCGCTCGCGGGGGTCCGCAGGTGCCACACATGGGACCTGCGGACCCCGACTTTTTTCTATAAAGAAAAAAGTCGTGGGTCCGCACGTATCACACAGTGCGCTTGCGTTCCTATGCACTGTATATGAAAGTTAAGTGCGGTCCCCGTGCATTTAAATTTAAAACTCAAATTTCTCATTTGCCACCCAAAATTTTCCAAATTAGATTGTTCTAACTTATCTTTTTATGCATTGTAGGATTAACAAGATGCTGATTTGGAGAGAACGTGAACATGAGGACGTGAATGATGTCGCAATGCTCCATTTGCCCACAATGCAAGCATTAAGAGCATGCGGTTTATATAAATTCTAGGCCATCCAAGGCATGAGGGCGCAGGTAGACCTCCTGACATGGCTGGTAAACAGGTGGAACGTGTAGGACCAGTGTTTCATTATTGGTGGCAACTGGCTCAAAATTGAGCTGGAGGATATTTATTTTCTGACTGGTTTGTCCAAAAGGGGAAAACAAGTTTCTTTGTTTGGGACTAGGCCAGGTGGCCAGTTTGTCCCTAGTCTCCAACTAAGTTCTGTAATGACCAGGAAAACCCTAGGGACAAACAGATTGATATAAAAAATATTATCCGTCCCGAGCTGAAATTTATTGCATTTACTGTTACCAGAATGTGTGGGAGTGTTGCACTGCATGTGGCTATCGATTCCCAGATGCGTATTGCTGTGGACTGTTTTCGCGGCACCATTTTCAATTGGTGCGAAGCTGTATTAGCCAATATAAAAGGCCAACTGACTAGAGCGAAGAATGGAAAACTAAATAACTTTGGATATGGATCCATCGTCGTCACCTTTGCTCTAGAGAGGATCCCCATGCTAGCTCCGCAGAGTATTTCTGTTGACGCCGGTCGACTTCGAGAACCTAGGATGACTCGTTGGGTCGCACTGACGGCCCGTCACAGTATTGAGGGTTCTGAGATTGTCCGATTTCCTCCTTCATATTTTCATTGGCTGGATCGCCAAATTTTTATCATAGAGGACTTTCCATATGCCGGGATAGACTTCCGTGGTGACCGAGAGATGACTCTCCCAGCAGGGGAACAATGGGATGAATCAGGTAAAAACATTTTCAACAGTTCTAATTCCTAAATTTTTTTATTTTTTGATCATCTTTGAAGCTAACAACCAAAAGTTTTGAATGCAGATGTGGGCCCACGGCAACCAGCCCATCTCCAACCTTATGAAAGAAGACAACCAGCTGCAGCTGTACCAGCCTCGGCCCCAGGAGGCCAATCAGTGGAAATTTTGTCTGATTTAGAGCATCATCTAGAGCGTCTGACTCTAGATATTCCAGAGACGAACATAGATGAGATTCCACACAGATTGCAGAGATACGTGATTGGTGTTCCAGGACCTTTTAGGAGGTTCCTTTGTAGGGTGGCTCGGGCAGTGGTTTCTTATCGTGATCACCATCAGTGATGGGATGATCGTGTTGTAGACTCATATTTTGACTTTTTGTGTTATCATTTTGCCGATCATAAGGTGTTTCCAACCTATGATCGAAGATGATGTATATTTTTTTTAAACACTTCTATACTATAATATATCACTATTTACCAGCTATCTGTGTGCATGTTATGGATGATGTTTGTTTTACTATTTTGATTATTTCAAATGTCGATTTATCATACTAGAAGCAACTGCATCTGCTAATGTATTTAAATGTCTTGGAATATGTTGATATTCGATGTAATCAAATTCACGTTCCAAGAGACGAACTCTTAAAAATAACCGTAATAACACTGGATTTCTAATAGTATAAACTCTGTTTAATTGTAATACAACAAGTTCAGAATCCAACCTAACAATCAAACTCCGAATTCCAAATGATATGGATTCAGATAATAACTCAATCACTGCACTATATTCGGCAATGTTATTCGTTGTTTGACCAAGGCTTACCCCATGCATGGAAACTAACTCGTCAGAGGGTGAATAGATAACCCAAGTTGCGGAAGAAATGTTCCGTGTACTACGACAAGCACCATCAGCAAAACCAATGTAGGTTTGAAGAGACGTCGACATCTGCAATATCAAGAGTAAAACTCAGATAAGCAGGAATAGTGATAAAACACACTTCTAAACTAGGCACACTTTTCTAATCTAAGACACACCAGCAGTAAAGAAATCTAACCTAATACAAAATCTCCACACCAAGTTTAAGCATAATATCGCTTTAGATAAAGCCCATTTCTAGGTTTATCCAAAGGGACACCGTCAAAATCTATCAGCTCATAGACCCCTTTTGCTAGCTTTCGCTTGACAATGAAAGGGCCATGCCACATAGGCACGAATTTCCCAGCTCCTAGCTTATCATTGGCTTGATCATAAACTAAGACTAGGTCTCCTTTTGAAAAATTTCGAGGGGTAACATTTCTATCATACTGGGCTTTTATTCGTTTAATATGAACCTCATTTGCTATTGCAGCATTTCATCGATTCTCATCTAGTTGGGCCAAATACAAGAATCATCTTTCCTCTTTAGACGTAGCTGGGAGTAATTCTACGGCTAATTTTAGTGACATAATTTCGCATTCAATCGGCAACACAACTTCCAAACTTTTAACGAGTTGAAAGGGAGTGAAACCACTTGATGTTTTTACTGAGGTTCGATATGCCCAAAGTGCTGAAAATAACATGGAATGCCAATTCGTTTTGTGAATACCAATAATTCGTCTAATCATGGTGACTAAAACTTTATTTATGGCTTCAACCAGACCATTGGCTTGTGGATAATACGGAGTGGAACTATTGTGATGTAGGCCAAGTTCATCTGTCAGTTCAGTCATCATGACATTGCGAAAATGACTTCCATGATCTGTAATAATGGCTTGAGGAACACCGAACCTAGCAATTATGTGATTAAATATGAAAGTTGCAGCAGTCTTGCCGTCAGCCGAAAATGTAGGCATCGCCTCGGCCCACTTAGTAAAATAATCTACTGCTAAGATAATATACGCATGCCCCCCGGCCGAGTGAGGGTTACATGTAATAAAATCGATACCCCATTTCACGAAAGGACCAACAGCAATTATGGGATGAAGAGGAGCGGGTGGTGCGCGCATTTTATGATCAAAAAGTTGACAATTATGGCATTTCCGGACTGCATAAATACAATCTTTGAATAATGATGGCCAGAAATATCCAGCGCGCAATATCTTTTGGGCTGTGGCATACCCAGACATATGACCGCCACATGCTCCAAAATGGCAGTCATTTAAAACCTTTTCAGCTTCTTCATGAACAAGACAGCGTCGAAAAACTGAATCCGCCCCATGATGATAGAGTGTATCACCAATAATATTATACTGTTGGGATTGGAAGCGTATTTTCCATCGCTGAGATCGTGAAATTTCAGGCCGAAAAGATTGTGTTTGGAGATAAACAATAATATCTCCATACCATGGATCGAGAGTACTGATAAGAAACAAAGATTCGTCCGCAATGGACTCCTCTGCCACTGTTTCAGTATCAGTAGAGGGGAAATCACACATCAGTTCCGCAAAGACCAAAGATTTCTTTGCCTTGGATTTTTCAAATTCCAAGTCAAATTCCTGGAGGATAACTATCCATTTGGAATACTTTCCCCCTAGCAATTGTTTGGTCAAAATGTACATCATAGGGTTGCAATCAGAAATTACCGTAGTCTTGCGTAACAAAATGTAATGTCTAAATCTTTGGACAGCTTGGACAGCTGCCAAGGCCAATTTCTCCACATGTGTGTATTTGATCTCAGTCGGATGCAAATTTTGACTAAGATAGTAAATCACATGTTCATTGTGAGATTCATCTTCCTGAACTAATACCATCCCAATGGTGGAATGAGAAGCGGCGAGGTACAAAAAGTAATCCTGATTGTAGTTGGGAGGATGCAATAACGGTGCATGGGTCAACGCGTGTTTAAGTGCATCAAAAGATCGATCAACGATCTCATCCCAAAAGAATGGAATGTTCTGTTTCAAAAATCGGGTAAAACCCTTTGTAAGCTCAGCATAGTTAGGAATGAATTGACGTAAAAAATTTTCTTTCCCCTGCAAACTTTGGAGTTGGTGTAAAGTTGAAGGAGGAGGTAATTTAACAATAGCTTTGACCTTCGACGGATCGACGCGAATGCCTGCTTTCGAAACAACAAATCCCAGTAAACGACCCAATTCTACACATAAAACACATTTGTGTGGATTCAGCCTAATTTTATAATGCCAACACCTCATAAAGATAGCTCGTAAGTGTGTGAGATGGTCGGTCCTGCGTGATGAATGAGCAGGTAAATCATCGAGATACGGCTGCACAATGTGCTTAATGTCATGAAATGCGTAAGACATTGCCCTTTGAAAAGTTGCTCCAGCATTTTTCAAACCAAAGGGTAGCTTGCGATAAGAAAACGTTCCCCATGGACAAATAAAATTTTTTTTTGGCTGATCAGCAGGGAGTATATTTATTTGATTATACCTGGAAAAACCATCCATAAAGGAAAACATTTCACTACCGGCACAATCATCAATTATTTGATCGATATAGGGAGTTGGATAATTGTCTTTGGGACAAGCTCGATTAATATCCCTATAATCGATACATACTCGTATAGTTCCTTGTTTTTTAGTCACAGGAACAATATTTGATACCCAATCCGTTAAGGGAATTGGATATATGAAACCTGCACGAAGTAATTTTTCAACTTTTGCTTTGATAGCGGCAACTTTTCTAGGATGTATTTGACGTAAACGTTGACGAACAGGTTTAGCATCCGGGTAAGTCTTGATTTCATGTACGACGATTGACAGATCAATTCCTGGCATTTCTTCATAGGACCAGGAAAACACATCATGGAATTCTTGAAATAGAACTTTATAAGCTTTAATTTCATCTTCAGTACAGCAAGCACCTATATGAATGTTTTCAATTATTCCTGGTTTTACTGAAATGTCAATTGGAACCGTTTGAGAAATATTTTCCAAATTTAACTCAGAATCAGTATTTTGCAATGGATTCTGTGGTTCTTTGACATATTCAGCAGTAAAAATTGAAGCGAAATCATCTTCAAAATGATCTAGTTCAGGTAGAAATGAAGATCGGTGATGTAGATCTTCCCATGGTAAATCATCAACAGACAAAAATTCATGAATGTGCTCATCAGTATGGACAAGATCAGGAAATGTCGTTGTGGCTGAACTGGATATAGAAAGTGATTCCTCATGGATCCCATTCATTGGATCAATTCTGGTTGAAGAGGTGTCGGAAAATGACTGTACAGCCTGATATGAAATTTCAAATGGACTCAAAGGCATCATGCCATCAATTGAATCTAACTCAGAGTGGGAAGGTATGATCCAAGGATCATCAAACATAACAGTGTCTGACAAAATCATGTGAATATTTGCAACAGCAGGTGATACGTTAGGAGGAGGAAAGGAAAAAGTTCCTAGTAAACCAGAATCTTTAATCAATCCTACTCCAACATCCTTATAAGGGATAACCACTTTACCAATGTGCTGGATTGTTTCTGTAGAGGCTGGGTCGGAAGAGAAATAAGTTAACTGATCTATTGTAACGATATTTCCTTGATATGGAAATTTTATGAGTCGAAAGACCAAAGAAACAACAGAAGTCATAGCATAAGACCAACTGCGACCTAGGAGAAGGTTGTAATCTAGAGGGGCATCAACCACTTCCACATCTAGATTTACTACTTTACCTTCGACCCCTATGGGTAAATCCTGCAAAATACCAAAAGGGTGGAAACCTTGACCATCAAAAGCCTTAAGAATCGTCGGAGATTGGTTAAGTGTAGGAGAACCAAGCGATTTCCAACACTGAATCGACATAATACACGTTGAAGCTCCCTCATCAATCACAGTCCGAAATATTGGTCTGTTTTTTACTAACACTGGAATCTGGAAAGCCATTTGGTGAGGTAGGCGAGGTGTATTATTTTCTAAATCGAAGATTATAAGGTTGGAATCCTGAATATCAACAGCTCCTATAGCAGACAAAAGTAATTTACACTATGCTGGACATGATTATAGCACTTCCAAAGCCGACATTGCTGAAGGAGAAATAGCTAAGTCTTCAACAATGTTGTAATTCTGAGCAGCTCTCGCATGTGGATTGAAAGCTGATTTACGAAGAACACCTTTAGCAAGCGGTTTGATTATTAAGTCTGGATTTTGTTTCTCGATCTGTAGTGGACCAGAAACAGGAGGAGGTGTAGTTGATGCATTTGCACTAGAAGATTCTGCTGCTTTACCATCAACAGGATTATTATTACCGTAATCTTGCGATCGCGTCGCAATCCTTACATGAGACATCATCATAATAGGTTCTTCTAAAGTTGTCGAGGTAGAACCAATCATCTTACTATCTTGAGTTGGAAAAGGATCCTTCAAGACAACAGGTTGTTGCGATCCTTTAACGAATTTCGTAACTTCGGCTCGATATGGACATTCTTTCGTAAAATGATCCTCTTCACAAATGAAACAAGGATAGCGAGGTTTACGTTTTTCGTCATTGGATTCATTTTTATCAGTTTTCTCTTTCGAATTATTTTTGTTTTTATTCTTCCCTTTCTTTTTACCACCAGATTTAGATTTGGTTGCAGATGTTTCTACGACGTGAATATCGGCAAAAACTTCGGGGGAAGATTCTCCTTTCGGGGAATCAGGTAAAGTTATAATAGGAGAAGAATTCTTTGAAGATTTCTTCTTGCTTTTATAATTGACTGTACCAATCATACCGTCAGCGGCATGAGACCCTGAAGGAGAAGCAGCTATTTGACCCTGTTTTGGAAGGTCTAGGATTTTTTCATGTAAAGTACCCGACTGCGTATAAACGAGGTCAAGGTATTGAGCTTGAGAAATTACTTGCTCTTCAGTAACAACACCAGCCTTAGCTACATCTTCAGTAATCTTGGGTAACAATACTTTAACAAACCATTCTGCCAAAATTTGATCCGGAATATAAACTTTCACCAAACATCTCCTACGTCGCCATTCATGGATATGATCAGAAATATACGTAGACGTGGATTGTTTCAGCGAAGTTAATAATTCCATGCCATTTTCGTATCTGACTGGCAACTGAAAATGAGTCAAGAAGGCAGTTGCTAACTGACTGATGTTATGAAACGAGCCTCGTGGTAACTTGATGTACCATTTGGCTGCAAGACCAATAAGAGTTCTTTGGAAAATACGTAAGCGAATCGAATCATCAATGATTGAATTAGACGCACACCAGAGGTGATAAGTCATGATGTGATTTGATGGATCCTCTCCTGACTTACCTTCGAATTTTGGTATATTACTGGGAAACTTATGTGGCATTGGCAGCCAGTTCTGATAATAGAAAATTGGATCATTCGTAAGGCGCGTCAAATCAGGTAAATCTAAAGTTGCTATAAATGGTAATTGATGGTTAGGATCACGAAAACCTTGAGTAGCCAAAGCAGTTCCAGGAGGTGGATACCCAGGATAGCTGGGAATCGGATTTGCATTAGGAATTGTGTAACCTCCTGGGTAACCAGGATTAATCGTACCAAACTAGGGTTTTTGAGGCTGTTGATAAGTATAGCCAGGGTACGATTGATACTGATAGTTTGGATTTTGTGTATAGGGACCGAATTGCGGTTGTCCCTGGTACGGTTGATACGTGAATTGCAGTTGACTTGTGACAACTGTACTTGTACTGGTTTGTCCTGCAGGTATCTGAACCGAAGTCTGAACTGAAGGTCCTGACTGAGGTACAGAGACTTGAGGGATTTGCACGGATACAGGGATAGCCGAACTCGGGGTTACAAATACTCCAGAAACAGGTGTTGCAGGTTGGACATTCGTTGCAGCGGTTGCAGCAGTTTGAGGCGGAGTCTGAGGTGAACTAGGCCTAGCCTGCTGAACAGAACTAGGTGCAGGAGTTTGAATAGTTGGCTGGACAGGTTGCTGGGTTGGACCAGAAATTAGAGGCTGTCCAGGCTGATAAGGCAACTGCACATTAGGCTGCATAGGCTGTTGATATTGGGACGGATCCCACACCATCATTCCGAGGTATTGTCCTGCAGAAGGTTGAACATAAGGGCCATAACCTGGTTGAACGTGGGGTTGATAATTAAGAGGTAAATTTCTGACTCCTTGAATAGATGGTTGACCAGAAGGCTGTTGGTAACCTTGAATTGGGTACTGACCTTGAGGTTGATAACCCTGAGGCGCGTACTGAGGCTGGGGTTGATAAGGACCCTGAGGAGCATACTGAGCTTGGGGTTGACCTTGGGGTATGTACTGTCCTGAGGGTTGATACCCTTGAGGTATGTACTATCCTTGGGGTTGTCCCCCAAAATAATATGATTCCACAGTTTGTCCTGGGAAAAAGCTACCTTGAGGTTGTGCCCCGGGATGTAACTGACTACCTTGAGGTTGCCCTCCAGGTGGTAACAGACTACCTGAAGGTTTCCCCCCAAGTGGTAACTGACCACCCTGAGGTTGCCCCCTAGGCGGTAACGGATTTCCTTGAGGTTTCCCCCCAGGCGGTAATTGACTACCTTGAGGTTGAGGATTGGGAACATTACCAGACATCATAAAATTTTTCTCTGCGTTCGACGTTTCAATTTTAAGACCATTAAGACCAGATGATAACACGTTTTCAATGGGTTGAGGAGCTGCTCCCGAGAAAGTACCAGATAGAGCCTGGTATCCCGAAGGAACAGGAGGACCACCGTGTAAAAATGATTCCGGAGTCTGGGAAAACATGGATGACTCTCCTGCCATAATGGATGGCGGATAGTAACCTCTGGGTGTAGGATGAAATGGAACTCGAGGTGGATGAAAAGCAAGACCCGGATTCTCTAAAAAATTTGTTAAGGATAGATACCAAGCACTAGTTCGAATAGGGTTGTAGAAAATAGATTCACGCTCCCTAAGATTTAAAGATTGAGGGGAGTCGGGAAGAGATATATCTTTGTCTGGATTAGTAAGTTCTTCAATAGAAATAAGACCAGCTAGAAGATCGTCAGTGACGATATTTCTTACCCTAGGTGAACCAAGATCGCTAGAAGTTGGTGAAATAAATCCTGAGGATGTTTCCAAAACAGAAGGTTCAATTTCAGGTTCATCAACTAGTTCACTGGAAGGAAAAATATTACCAGTAACTTCAAAAACTGAAATTGGCTCTTGAATGTATTTTGTTGTGGGTGTTTGATAATCAGGATGAACTACAATGGATGAAGTTCCAATTTCTGTTGATCTAATCCTACCGCTGCTAGATGATACCAGAGCACGAAGCCCTTCAAGCTGACTTGGTGTATATTCAGGGGGTTTCCCTTGTAGTCTCCGGGATTGTCTCGGCAAGTCCGCCACGATTAAAAAATTAATTAATCACACGCAAACAAAGAAAATTTCAATGAAAACACCTAAAGTCTCTAAAGAAACAAAGAGTTGAATCACACGCTTAAATAATCTAAGAGTTCAAACCACACACAAACAGTAACTTTCCGTACTAAAAACACTAGTTGGTGATGAAATCCAACTTAGTAGAAATTTAATACGAAAAGGGCGGTTGGAACAGTTACCCCGACAACATGCTTAATGAAACAGACCGGTGAAAGTTTCTCCACTATACCATCTCGAGTGAAGATAACCCTCCGGAGAGTCCAAGTGAGTCTAGCCGACGTTTGCTCTAGGTACAGTGGGATCTTCCCTCCACCGTCACCTTAGGAAAGAATCCTATAGATTATGGCCTCTAAGGTTACCAACAGAAACAAATATACCTGGGGGAACAATCTATGATCCGACACACACGCAAGGGCAGAGTAACAAAGCTCAATCCCCTTGAAGGCTCCTTGAAATAATCTAAGGTATGCCGACAAGTGACCCCAGGCTCCTCGATAATGGTCTATCCGAGGTTTACCGTTGTTAATACGTGTATATCTTCTATCGTTCCCAATGAGGAAGGATTGAATACCTCACTGGTTCAGATATGATCTTGTGCTTAACTCCTTTAGGAGGAGCTTCCCAGAGCATAGATGCAACAATTGGAATTTTTCCTACCGCAAGATTTGTCTACTTGTTTGTTTTTACTACCTTGGAGAGTTAATTACTCCCTACTCCAAGATACTAGCCTAAGCTATGTTGGTGATAAGAGCCCTAGAAAATAAAAAGATTGCTAGATGAATTTTAATTAAGCGTTACTTTTAAGAGTTGTTTCTTAAGTCAATGGGTGCGGAAATGAAACTCTGATGGTGTGAAGACTCGATTTCCAAAAGACACTAAAAATGCACCTAAAAATGATAATCAGATTGTTTTCTTTCAATGAAACTCTAATTAAGGAAAAGTTAGAGAATGCAACTCTTTTAATAAACAATTCCTTCTTTAAACATAAAGAATAATTGAAAGAAAATATTTTTGTCTTTTCCAATAAATTATCAAAGCTCACAATAAAAATCCTTTCACTTTCCAAAAACTCGAAGCTACAAAACAATTTTCCTTCAAAAGAAAGCTAGAAATCTAAAAAGCACTCAAAACTAAAAAACTAATCTTGAGGTCTACTAATTTTTAACAATCTAAAAGAATAAAAGCTTTAAAAAATTTTGAAGAATGTTTTACTTAGTTGTTCAGCAAACTAAGGATCTATTCATCCAGAATAACAAACAGATCAAAAACACTCAAATATGTTTTTTACAAAAACGAAATTCAAAAACCTATAACAAAGTTTTTTTTCCGAAGATTTGCGAAGAAACAAGTAGTTCTATTTCTCAATAAGGATGATTTCACAATAAGGTCAGATTCATCAATAAGACAAGAAAACCAATGTAATATGAGGTACTTCAAAATGTCAAATGCTTCCAAACGCTACAAAGACCAAGTGAAATGCAATCCAAAATGCAAAGTCTTCTAGAAAATCATCAAAACATCAATACTGCTGGAATTCATTCATAGAAAGTTTTTGACAGAAACAGTAATCAATCTGGGCAGAAATCAAATACTAAATCAAAATAAAGATAAACTAAAGAAAGAAATCTAGAGTTTTTCTAAAATTTAAACAGGGTCTGCAGGCTTCCAGAAGTAACAGGTGCGGTACCACACTGTTTACTTAAAGAAGATGCGAAACTGCCCGCACTGTCAAAAGAAGACAGAATGTGGTCCTCGGAAAAATTAGAGAAAACACAAAAGATTTGAAAATTTTCTAAAACAGAGAAAACCTAAGCTACCCAGGCAGATGTCTATCAATCAAAAACTAGGAAAAATGTTTCTTCAAATCAAAATAAAAGAGAACCAAAAACAACAAGTTCTTCCCCAGTGGAGTCACCAATTTGTTGGACGGATAAATCGTTCTTGCGGACAAGACCGATCTCCCTAGTACTAAAATTATCTAGCAACAAACAGCCAAAGAGACTAATCTTTCTCTAAGCATATATGATCTATGGAAAGCTCTATATAGGTGTAAAAGACTTACCGTTTGTCCAGTGCTTGTTTGAAGTTGTTGTTATCCCTCACACACTTGAAGGAGTTTCACTTGTAAACCTGCAGTCACAAACAAGAAAAGTATTACATAGCACCTGTATAGACATCATCATAAACCATGCTTATCATAGTGATCAAGGAATCTATGAAATAAACCATTAACAGACAGCTTATTGAGAAAAATGAGTATATTTGTATTAATTTCAAAAGAAGGAAAACCTTACAACCTGAGCCTTGATGTTGCATAGGCCTTCCCAGGGTCCGAAGCAGGAGTATCCTCTACTTTGACAAGCTCTACACTCTTTCAACCAAGACAAATAGAGGTATGTAATCTCTCCTCACAAAAGTCTTGTTTAACTGAGTCTGAATCTCAACAGCACTTATCCTCAAATATTCTAAAGCTTGAACTCCCTTTCAAGCTACCCATTGCCTCTTTTTATAGTGGAAAAGAGGAGGTTTTTCTGTTCCAAATATGAAGGGATAGAATCCTCCTTCAAAGGGATAAGCTCCTCACATCAAGGGGTTAGCTCCATAAGGTAAGGGATACATGCACCTTATCAAAGCGTACTCATCCCCGAAAATTCTCATCTAGAATCTTCTAGAATTAATCTCAAATCAACTTTTTAACTTTACTTTCTCGCCTTTTTGAGTTTTACAGGAGTCCGCACCTATAACACATATAAAGTGCGGTTTTGGTCCGCAGGAGAGCTGAACATTAGGTGCGGGCCCGCAGGCAATGTATAGAGAAAGTGCGATACCAAATTTTAAAAGATTTTTAGGAACTTTTCTCTGATTTTCAAGGCTTGACATGAAGAACTGATATGTTAGACTTGCAAAAGGGGGAAGTATGAGTTATAATGAGCTCATACCCATAGCAGAATGTCAGGATGAAAATTTTTAGTGTAACAAACACGATGATACATCTAAATAGAAATATAATCAGGCTCCATACCCAAAACAGAATGAATAAGAAACTTGCACATATTCCTCCTCTAAATTAGGATTCCATAATGTTACATGATCTAGTAACACATAGATATTTTTGCATATATGAAGGGTTATTTGTGTTTCAGAGCCACAAGTATAATCACTTGATGGATGAAACTCTGATATAGCCAACCAATCAAGAAACCTATCAAGGAACTTACTTTTCACTTCTTTACAAATTCTGGGGGAATTATAGTACATATTTTCGAGTATGTTCACCAATGATGTTGTCCTTTGTTGAGGATGAGCAGCAGGATGCATGCAATTCCTTTCAATTCACCAACATCATTTGTATCATCCATTGAGCCATATAAATCTGCTAAGGCTCAGATAGCACAAGGCTCAGAATCTCTTACTGATGCCATAATTGTTCTAACAACATGGAAAGGAATATAGACATGAGTAACATCTTCTTCTGATATTGACAAATCTTGCACACACCAAATCGACACAATTTCTTGTGAGGGTAGTGCCAATACTTGAACTAGATTTTGAGTAAGATATTTACTGATCAACGAATGGAAATTTATGTCATTTGAAAACTTATCTATGTCTCATTGAATTCAAGAGAATGTCTCTCTTGGTATTATCATGGTTTGAATATCTCTTAAGTGGTTTTGATTGATTGTGTGGTGTAAGTTTTAGCAAGTCAAAGACCTCAGCTAATACTAATACTGCTAAGTGCATGCTCCTAGGAGAACCAACAACTTTATCCAAATATGAAAACCCTTCTTATTTACCTAGCTGGAGCAACAAAGATAAAATTTTGAATTTTAATTGTGACACTGAAGCACCAATATATATTGCATCTTTGAAATTTTTCACTTTCAACTTTATTATTGATGCTATTAAAGAAAGTACACTGCCATTTTGGCTAAAAATATTTTCATCAAAAAGAAGCATGATGCTTATTATTAATAGCTCTTGTAAAAATATATTTCTCAGAAAAATGAAATGCCTTTCCTTTGTAGAGATACCATCAAATATCGACAAGTGTCATTACAATTTGTAAATTTAATCATATGTTGGATATATATATATATATATATATATATATATATATATATATATATATATATATATATATATATATATATATATATATATATATATATATATATATATATATATATATATATATATATATATTGTAATTTGGTCTTTAGCTAGAAAAAATAAACTACAACAAATAAATAAAGATTTGGTTCACCCTACCCATGGCTTGGTGGTATGTGGAAGTCCCCGACTTGTTGGTGTTAAGATTTGGTTAATAATATATAAATTTCTTTCGCCTCGATATATATATATATATATATATATATATATATATATATATATATATATATATATATATATATATATATATATATAGTAATTTGGTCTTTTTAGCTAGATGAGATAAGCTATAACAAAGCAGAAATGTTGTTTGGTTCAAATTCTAATCTACAGTTGGGTGGTATGTGGAATTCCTTGACTTGGTTGGCTTTTGCATTTGGTTAATAATATCTAACTTTCTATTGCCTTGGATGAGTAAATATAATTGTTATTATGTGGCTTTAATGGTTGTTCTATCATTGTCATCTGCTTGGTTATATGTTGGTCATAAGCATGGTTATATGACATATTCAAGTATGGCTTTTATCACATTTTAATAAATAAATGTCTAGTTAATGAATGAATGACCTAAATGGTGTTATGAAAGATATTTTGAGAATGCATTCATCCTTCTTGTTAAACATTATCTAAGTTCCATATCCCTATATTCATATATGCGTTCATGACCTATAGATTGCATGTTTACCATGTGTTTGATGGAATGTCAGTCCTGGTTAGGAGGGGTTAGGTCAAGTCTTGGTTTAAGTTTTGGTTTATAATATTTCTTTCTATTTCATTCATAATTCCTAGAAGTTCCATTGAAATCTAGGAAGAGGCCTGAGTCCTAGCCCTAAAAAAGTGGCTCAGAATTCAGGGTCACTGGCATAGAAATGACTGGAAAATTCCATAGTCAATGGGAAGCAGGCCTATGGGAGTGATTGGAGGTTTACAGTAACTTGGAGGCCTTGGAAATGGAGAGAATGAGGCTCTAGGCCAATGAAAAAGAAATTTAACTCAGGGGTTGGACACCTGGAGGGGTTGGGTTTCTCTTAGAGGTTCTGTAGCACCGAAGGGAAGTCAGTAAGGTTTTAAGTTTCCGACTCCATTTCCTTAAGGTCATATAGGAGGTTGTGTCTTATCATAGTAGACACTTAGCTCATTTTTATCCCGACAAGTCAGTTAAAGTGGGTAGATATGAGAGGAGGTGTGTTACAGGGTAGTATTAGAGCATAGTTTCGCTCTCTTTGGGTAATATATGATACTGTAGGGTGGTATCAGCATAAGATGCGTTCTCTTTGTGTAAAGTACAATGTTTTCAAGGTTATGGTTTTCATGCATGGGTTCATGGTATATAGTTTGTATGTTCATGCATGAGGTTGTTATATTGATATGATTATGATTATACATCTACATGCTAATGTGTACTATTTTTCTAGATGAGATAAGCCTCCCCTGAACGCTGTTAAGGTATAGTTTTGGTTTTGGTATCTATTTGATTTATCTGACATGGCCTATTTTCAAGAAGAATAGAACCAAATATAACAAGAAAAATGGTAGAATACAATCCCCCTAACTCTCCTTACATATTAGTTGGGCAACAAGGAGGTGAGTATTCTCCTGGTATAGCAGATACATTGAGGAGTCTAAGGGAAGAGATCATAATTTGCAAAGAAGACAATGACAGGTTGGTTGAGGCTTAGGAAATACTTGCAAGGGCTCAGGAAAAGTAGGTAGAATTCAATGCAATGATTCTCTATATCATATCATACTTGCAGAGACATTGAAAGTTGAGGATCAGTCAAGAGAAAGAAGAGAAAACTAATGAAGCCCATGGTATCAGGTCTCGTTCTGGATAAAGGTTGGATAGAGGGGACACAATTAGAAGTGGAAGATCACTAGATACATCTAACAGGAGGACTAATAGGTATGGATATCATTCTAGCTCTTCATGTAGGAGACATCATCACAAATTTCATCGTCATCATCCTTATAGGAGGAGTGAGTACTTTCCATAGGATTTAAAGAAATTTAAGCCACCTAAATTCGATGGAGAGTTGAAGAAGTAAGAAGATGCATAGGCATGGTTGCTTGGGATGAATAAGTTCTTTAGATTGCATATCTATTCATAGAACATGAAATCCAAAATAGCCACCTTTAGTCTTAAAGGTAAAGAAGATATCTGGTGGGAAGATGTGAAATTTTTTAAGGGCATTCAGGAAGAATAATTGAGTTTGGATGAGTTCGAGAGAATCTTTAAGAAGAAGTGCCTATCTGAGAGATATTATGATGACATATTTAAGGAGTTTCATGAGTTTCATATGGGTTCTATGATAGACGATGAGCATACCCGATGTGTCTTCGGAGTTGTTGATGCACGTGCATGTTCAAAAGCGATACGAAGGCTAATATTCAAATATCACCAGTGGATTGCTAGCATCATATAGAGACTAGATTGAGTTTGATGAGCCTAGATCATTGGAGGAGGCCATCTAGAAGTTGAATAATTTTTATGGCAGTCAAAAAGAAAAGTTGAGCCTAAGAATGCCTTGAAGGGAAATGGGAAATTTAAATGGAAATGGACACCAAAGTAGGGAATAACTCAAGATGTAGGTGAGAAATAAAATTTGGTTCCTTATAAGAAATTCAATGCAGATGAGAAGGGATATGGGTCGCAGCCAAGAGAGAATAATAATAGAAGAGATGGTAGAGGACCATTGTAGTGTTGGATATATAGAATATATCATCGCAAGAAGGATTGGCCATTGCACCAGGGTGGTAGGCCTCATATATATAGTGCTCAGGAGGTACAGACAGTTGGGGATATTGGTCATAATATTCCTTGGATTTATGCAGTTGTGGTCAACAAGAAGGAAGATCACGAGGCGTATGTTATGGAGATGAAAGGTACGCTCTTTGGTCAAGTTGTATCTATTTTGATTCACCCTGAATCTAATTATAGTTATGTTAATCTTGACCTGGTGGATAAGTTTGGGTTGAGAAAAGAAGCACATGCATAGTCTTGGTTGGTGCAGTTGGCTACAGGTATTAAGAAGAGAGTTCATCACTGGGTAAGATATTATGCATTTGAGCTGAATGGTATACCTACAACAACACATATGAATGTGCTTCAACTTGGATCATATAGTATTATTTTTGGTATGGATTGGCTGTGTCTTCACAAGACAAAAGCAGATTTTTATGAAAAATCTATTGAGTTCTTGGATGATATTGGGGAACAAATAATTTTACAGGGAAAGAATAAGCCTACATAAGTTAGAATGGTCACAACTACGTAGGATAAGCACAGTTGCAGGAAAGGGTGTGTAATGTTTGCAGTTCATATTTCCAGCGACAAGGGTAAGGGTGTTGAGGATGCATAAATATTAAAGAGGCACCCTGTATTAAAATAGTTTCAAGATGTGTTTCCAACATAGATTTCAGATTTTCCTCCTCACCAAGAAGTATAATTTTCTATTGACTTGGTACCAGGGAAAACACCAGTATCAAAGGCACCATACATGATAATCACACCAGAATTAGCATATTTGAAGTTGCATTTGAAGGAAATGCTTGATAAGGGGTACATTAAGCCATGTGTATCACCTTGGGGTGCACCAATGTTGTTTGTGAAGAAGAAGGATGGTACACTCAGATTTTGCATTGGTTACATGAATTTGAACAAGGTAACCATCAAGAGAAGGTACCCATTGTCGAGGATTGATGACTTGTTTGATCAGTTGAAGGGAGTAGCAGTGTTCTCAAGGATTGATTTGAGATCAGGATACCATCTGGTACACATAAAAGAAGAGGACATCTACAAGACTACTTTCAGGACCAGGTATGGGTATTATGATTTTTTTGTAGTTCCGTTTGTTTTAAATATTTCTCCAACTACTTTTATGTGCTTGATGAATAGTGTGTTGTGTCCTTATCTAGAAAAGTTTGTTATTGAATTTGATAATGATATATTGATATATTCTAAGAATTAGGAAGTGCATGTCAAACATATAGCAGCAATATTGAGATTTCTAAGAGCATCAGTTATATTTTAAACTCAGTAAACGAAATTTCTTTCAGATAGAGGTACATTTCTTGGGACAATGTTGTCTCCAAGGAAGGCATAGCAATGGATCTAGAAATGATAAGAGTTATGATGGAGTGGGAAACTCCTTAAAATGTGGATCAAGTCAGATCATTCATGGTGTTAGAAGGTTACTGCAAGAAGTTCATCAAGAACTTCTCACACATTACATATCCTATTACATCATTGTAAAGAAAAGGTAAGAAATTTGAATGGACATAGGAATGTGCAGCAAGTTTTGAGAAGTTGAAGCAGTTGTTGACAAATAATCCAGTTCTAAAGATCACATATCTAGATAAAGAGTTTGTGGTGTGTACAAATGCTTGCAAGAAAGGGATTGGTGGAGTCCTTATGTAGGAGGGACAACTGGTGTGTTATGAGTTAAGGAAAATGAATGAGCACGAGTGGAATTATGTTACACATGATCTTGAATTGGAAGCTATTATTCATGCCTTGAATATGTGGAGGCACTATCTTATTGACATAATATTTGTATTGATGAGCGATCACATTGTGTAATATTCCAAATTAGGAAAGACAACAATATTGAACAATAAACTGAAATGTACAGAAAATAGTGATGCAAAACATATGAGAAAATCATAGATCCATTAGATTATGTATTGAAGTAGCAAAATATACAATGTGTTGTTGGAAATATGAACGTGAAGACATGCGACTATTGACATGTGTTGTCCTTGATGGCAAACCACCTGATGAAGTTAGTCTTGACCTGATGAACTTGGTAAATGATGTAAATCTGATGTGATATGATGCTTGTTGATATTATGATGTTGAGTGTTGTCCCTAAAAGGCAACCCACTTGATAAAGATGATGGAAACTTTCTTGATGAAGAAAATATGATGTATCTACAGTGTGCACAGAAGGCAAGGAAGAAAGGATTTCAGCATGTGCTAAATCTACGGTGAAAAGAGTATGTCTCAAGGAATACGCGGATATGTCTAGGGGAAGTCACGTATGCACGCGGGAAAGAACGTGATAAGTCGCGTATGGGCAAAAGCGCTCAAAAAGTGCAAAACCAGGGGTAACCACCATGGTATTGACCCATTGTATTGGGTAATGATTCGTCTAAATGACCCCGTCCAGGAATACCATCGGAAGTAATGTAGTTTTGGGCTCATGGTATTGAAAAAAGGGTAAACCTATATAAAGAGAAGAAATTCATTGTGAAAATCATGAGTGTGGGAGCAAGATGTCTGAGCTTGAATGAATACTTCTCTGTGAAGTATATCTGTATGGA
This sequence comes from Pinus albicaulis, assembly GCA_034641835.2. Classification (NCBI taxonomy): domain Eukaryota; kingdom Viridiplantae; phylum Streptophyta; class Pinopsida; order Pinales; family Pinaceae; genus Pinus; species Pinus albicaulis. Next base: position 1,297,320,444 of record CM076580.1, on the reverse strand, counting down.
AAGGGTAAAGGTTTGATGATAGATCTGAATCTATGATGCACCTATGAAGAAATGATGAAGCGGGATATCTAGATCTGAAATGTATATGTATTTGCTAGATCTGTTTATGGAGTGATTAGATCTGTGATGAGGCAAACATCTGTCTGAAGTAAAAGGGTAAATCTGAACTGAATATCTGATCTGAAGAAGTATGCTGCTCTATAATGATTGAAGATCTATACGCTACTTCGCCGCAGAGGAAGCGCGTATATACGCGGCTTCGCTGAAGTGAAAGCGCGTATGCGCAGTGAAATATGTACAGAGGTATACGCTGGTTTGTGTGGACGGAAGCGCGTATATACGCGACATCAGTGAAGCTAAAGAGCGTATGCAAACTAGGGTTTGCTGAAGCATGGGGTATGGAACATCTGATCTGTTCTGCTGTATTACTGCTATCTGATCTGTGTTTTCTGAATTGGTAAGTATCTGTTGATGATGTATGATTGAGCTCAAAGGTATGGAGTGGGTCCAGTCTGAAAATATGATGAAACGTGGCCTGCAAGTTGTGTTCTAAAGGAAGCTTTGGATCCGGTGTGAAAATTGATGAAACGTGGTCCATGGTGGTGCTGAGGGTTGTAGCCTTCAGTCAGGGGGTTGTAGCTCCCTTCCAGGTGAGGCTGGTAAACGAGAGCAGGGGGTTGTAGCTCCCTTCCAGGTGAGGCTGGTAAACAAGATCAGGGGGTCGTAGCTCCCTTCCAGGAGAGGCTGGTAAACGAGTCAGGGGGTTGGAGCTCCCTTCCAGGAGAGGCTGGTAAACGAGCGCAGGTGGGTGCCTGCGTGCTGGTAGGAGTCTGCACCAGCACATATGTTGTAAGATGTTTTCTCTGTAATAAAATATTGAAGGCTGAGCAACTGCAGCGGTGGTTTTCTCCCGACTTGGGTTTCCACCTAAAAATCCTGGTGTTCATGTGTGATGCTTTGTGTGATGGTTTATTCTGTTCTTACTGCACATGTTTACTGTTTATAGAACATCTAATAAATGAATGATGGAATGATATAAGTGAAGAACTAATGGTATAATTAGATCTCTGGGTATACGCAAGTTTTATGAAGGATTTCCGCGTGTATACGCTAGTTGTCTTCAGCAAAGTAGCGTATGGGTTTTAGAGAGTGAAAAAGTAAAAAGTTTGAATATGCTGTAAATACTGATTCACCCCCCCCTCTCAGTATTTTTCCCAACAATTGGTATCAGAGGAGGTCCTTCTGCAAAAGCTTGATCGCTTGAAGGAGATCCGTCGCAATGGGAAAGAAGCAAAAGAAGAAGGCTACTGAAAAGGAGATATCTCAGAAAACATGTGCAGCAGAAAATGAAGAAGATAAATCAGGTATTGATAGTTGTTCTTGTGACTCACTTTCTGGTGCATGTAATGATGAAGATAGTGTAAGTAAAGTTTTGGATCTAGAGGAAGCTATCAAGAAAATTGAATATCAACGAAGATCAATTTCTAAAAGCGAAGCTTTGTACAAAAGGATGAAAGAACAAATGGAAATAATGAATGGACAGACAGAAAAGTACCAAAGGTTTCATGCTTATGCATCCGCTCGAATTAAAAGACTAGAAGTAGAAGTCAACGATCTAAATGCAGATCTCAAAGAATCAAACAAGAAGAATGCAAGACTTGAAGCAGAAATCGTCTCTCTCAAAGAAGATCTGGAAGACTCGAATAAGAAGAATGAAGAACTCTTACAAACTGTTGAAGAACAAGAAAATGGGTTGAAAGAAGAGATTCTAAATCTGAATGTTCAAGTAGAAGATAGAAGAAGGAAAGAAGAAAGTATGAAAAAGCAATGCCAAAGCTTGGAGGTTGAGGTAAACATTCTCAAAGGTAAATTAGAAGAAAAAGATAAATTGTTGAGGTTTCAAGATAGTACTAAGATTCTGGATAATATTCTTAGTAGTCAAAGGTCTCCCTCTATCAAACTTGGTCTCGGTTTTTATGAAACGGTTAAAGAAGATTCTAGTTCTCAAGGAGGTGCTAAAGAATCAAAGGACATCAATGCAAAATCTGAAGTGTTGAAAGAAACAAAAGGTCAACCGACAATCATGAATTCTCAAAGGAAATCATTCAATAATGTTGAATGCTTTAAATGTCATAATCATGGACATGTTGCAGCCAATTACAAGAGCAGATTGTTTCAGCCACAAACAAACAGATCCTACATAGAAAGGTACTCTGGTTTCTTCAAGGGATATTGTTTTTCATGCAACAAGTATGGTCACAAAGCTATTGATTGCAATAGAAGGAAGAATAGAAAAGCTCATTATGATTCTTATACTTATTTCTCTGGCCATATGAGATGTTATGCTTGTAACAAGTATGGACATGTAGAAAAAGAATGCAGGATGAACAGATCTGGGAAAGTGGACAATCTCCAGCACACAATTAGAAAGTTCAAACAAAGCTGGAGAAAGAAGGAGGACCGGTCAGAAACGTAGGGAATGCTGACCCTACTGCAGTCATCAGCATCTGTAGCTTACTTCTCTTAATGACTGCAGAAGTGATGTGAGATACATTATAAGGTTTTGCAATGTATCGTCATAGGGGGAGCAATGCATGATGACTCTCATGGTTTATTTGATTATTCTGGTTATGTTTACTTCTGACAATGCATCTGATGTGGAAAGGACAAGTACAGGAGGTACAAGCTCAAGAGGAAATGAAGGAAGATGAAAATTTTCTATACTTCACTTTCCATACGCGGGTTATATTAACAAAAGTCGCGTATACACGCGAGTTTCAGCAGACACAGTCGTGTATGCATTGATGATAAGAGAATTTATATGTTAGCTGAAGATCTGGAGCAGAGGTTTAGGGGGAGCATTAGTCTGATTGTTAATAACTGTATTATTGACTCTGTATCAGCTTAGTTTCTCAGTTCTAAATAATGATGATATAATACATGGTTTCTTGTGTTGAAGATTGTGGATGAGTCCTGTTTGCTTATTGATGAAGAGTATTCATTGTTGAGATGAAAGGCCTATAATTCGGAGATAAGGGCAGCCCATGCAGAGATTGTTTCTGATGACTTGCTGATGAACGTGTTCAAGTTAGAAAGGAGCACTAGTCCAAGGGGAGTAGCAGGTTGAATACTAATGATTGCATTGTTGGCAATATGACTACTTATTCTTTGGTTTTTGTGATACTTATGCTCAAATGATGATGACTTGGACATGGTTTACTATGATGAGATTTTGAGCCCTGGTTGCTGATAAGTATCTTTTGTGCTCACACATGGATGATTTGGATGTCGTTTGATTCAGAAATAAGAATAGATCATGCAGAGTTTGTTACTATGGTTGAGATCATTTGCCTACATATGTTACTTCATGTTAAATCTTGAAGATCATGGTGATATTGGACCACATGGATGATTGACATAGAGTTGAAAATAGTGTTCTGGTATGATAATCTCTCTTGGAAAGATTGTATTGATGCTGCAAAGAATCTGAAGGCTTGGTTACTAATGGGCTTATGCTACAAACGGTGGATGACGCTTGAAGACACAACTACACTGTTCTGTAGTCCAGGGAAACATTCAAATATCTCAGAAAGAAGATGAACACTGGATTTTTCTCACAGAGGATCAGATCTGGTTAAAATTTAGAAGATGGCATTGGATACGCGGATTTCCTGAAACACAGTCACGTATATACGCGAGTTCATGCACAGAAAACCGCGTATGACTGATTGCTGACAATTTTCTGTTTGGAGTCAGCTCTCTTCAGCACAGCTGCAGTGCTGTTTGGTATCTCTGATACTGTTTGGTATCTCTGGTGGTGTTCCAGTTCTCATAATTATTTTTCTAATGATTTGATGAAGATGCCTTGATGATTTGTTGGTGAAAGTGTTCAGGATGCACAAACTAAGGGGGAGCCTTAGTCACATGGAAAGGATGTTTGGATGCACAGATTCAGGGGGAGCATTAGCTTTGCTGAGTATAATGCATTGTTGGCATTATGATGGTTCTGAAATATGTTCTCTTTCTTGAGGACTTTCTGGTGTTGGTCATAAATGGTCATATTTACATTTTTGATGAAAAGGGCTTGTTGAGACCCATAGTGTAAATTTGTAATATTCAGTCATGTAAGGACTTGTCAAATTTGTAAACCCACTTGGTTGGGTAGCTGAGTCAATTTTTGTAAACCCACTTGGTTGGATAGCTGAGTTGAAATGTGTAAACCCACTTGAGTCTTATATATAAATACACTTGGTTGGATATTTGATGTAAGTATGAGTCTTTTGGTGATAGGAAGTCATGTACTTCATTGAAAAATATGTTTGAAGATTCAGCATGAACTCATGGGGAGCTTGGTCACTTCAGTATATATCATATCTGCAGAACGCTTCTTCCACATGAGGAGAAAAGGGGGAGAGTATGATGGTTTTTGATCCGCCTGTTTGCCCTTGATGTCAAAGGGGGAAAGTGTGTTGGTTTTGATCCGCTGGTTTTGATCCGCCCTTTTCCCTTGATGTCAAAGGGGGAGAGTGACATGGTGTCATTGTACCTATCTGCTGTGGTAATCAAACACCATCGTGGTTGCCATCAAGTCCAAAGGGGGAGATTGTTGGAAATATGATGCAGAGTGTTGTCCTTGATGGCAACCCACTGAATGAAGATGAAGACATGTGACTATTGACATGTGTTGTCCTTGATGGCAAACCACCTGATGAAGTTAGTCTTGACCTGATGAACTTGGTAAATGATGTAAATCTGATGTGATATGATTCTTGTTGATATTATGATGTTGAGTGTTGTTCCTGAAAGGCAACCCACTTGATAAAGATGATGGCAACTTTCTTGATGAAGAAAATATGATGTATCTACAGTGTGCACAGAAGGCAATGAAGAAAGGATTTCAGCATGTGCTAAATCTATGGTGAAAAGAGTATGTCTCAAGGAATATGCGGATATGTCTAGGGGAAGTCACGTATGCACGCGGGAAAGAACGTGATAAGTCGCGTATGGGAAAAAGCGCTCAAAAAGTGCAAAACCAGGGGTAACCACCATGGTATTGACCCATTGTATTGGGTAATGATTCGTCTAAATGACCCCGTCCAGGAATACCATCGGAAGTAATGTAGTTTTGGGCTCATGGTATTGCTTTGGCTCATGGTATTGAAAAAAAGGAGCAAAACCTATATAAAGAAGAATTCATTGTGCAAATCATGAGTGTGGGAGAAAGATATAAAGGCTTGAATGAATGCTTCTTTGTGAAGTATACTCTGTGAAGTATATACGTATGGAAGAATGGTTTGATGGTAGATACGAATCTGTAATTACTGTGAAGAAATGATGAAGCGGGATATCTAGATGGAAATGTATACATACATTTACTGAATACATTTTATAACATTTATTACAACGTGATGGGCGAACATCTGTCTGAAGTAAAAGGGTAAATCTGAACTAAATATCTGATCTGAAGAAGTATGTTGCTCTATAATGATTGAAGATCTATATGCTACTTCACCGCAAAGGAAGCGCGTATATACGCGGCTTCGCTGAAGTGAAAGCGTGTATCTGCAATGAAATATATACAGAGGTATATGCTGGTTTGTGTGGACGGAAGCGCGTATATACACGACATCAGTGAAAGGAAAGCGCGTATGCAAACTAGGGCTTGCTGAAGCATGGGGTATGGAACATCTGATCTGTTCTGCTGTATTACTGCTATCTGATCTGTGTTGTCTGAATTGGTAAGTACCTGTTGATGATGTATGTTTGAGCTTAAAAGTATGGAATGGGTCCAGTATGGAAATATGATGAAACATGGCCTACAAGTTGTGTTCTATTGAAGTTGTTGGATCCAGTGTGAAAATTGATGAAACATGGTCCAAGGTGGTGCTGAGGGTTGTAGCCTTCAGTCAGGGGGTTGTAACTCCCTTCCAGGTGAGGCTGGTAAACGAGATCGGGGGGGTCGTAGCTCCCTTCTAGGAGAGGCTGGTAAACGAGTCAGGGGGTTGGAGCTCCCTTCCAGGAGAGGGTGGTAACGAAAGCCGCGAGGTGGGTGCCTGCGTGCTGGTATGAGTCTGCGCTAGTACATGGTTGTAAGATGTTTTCTCTATAATAAAATATTGAAGGCTGAGACAACGGCAGCGGTAGTTTTCTCCCGACTTGGGTTTCCACCTAAAATCCTGGTGTTCATGTGTGTTGCTTATGTGTGATGGTTTATTCTGTTATTACTGCACATGTTCCGCATTTTTATGAAGCATCTAATGAATGAATGATGGAATGATATAAGTGAAGAATTAATGGCATAATTAGATCTCTGTGTATACGCAAGTTTTATGAAGGATATCCACGGGTATACGCTAGTTGTCTTCATCAAAGTAGCGTATGGGTTTTAAGGAGTGAAAAAGTAAAGTTTAAATATATTTAATCTTTTGTAGTTCACCCCCCCTCTCAGTATTTTTCCCAACATGTGTTGGGGAAAAAATCACCCAAACTAGGCAAACAAGCCTCCAAAGTCCAAAAATACTAGAATCCCAAGGGATGTTGCAACACAAAAATGTCGGAATACATGGCAATAGGTCCAGTGATGGTTAATTCTGGGGAAAAATAGAGATGAATTGATGCAGAAGTATATTACTCAAAAGGAAGTGAAAATGGAGAACTAGTCTCTCAAACACAATCCCAAGATAATTTGAAAGCAAGGGGTTTTCTTAAATACCTAAAGATGAAAAAGTGCATACGCAACTCTATGGATAGATGTGTTGTATAACTGTACTATTTCTTGCCAAAATTTCTGAAATGACAAAGATATGGCTGTAACTTCTCCTCCCTAGCTTTCCGGGTGAAAGGCTGCTTCTTTCACTAGGAAACTAGCTCATAAACAAGGTTTTACACCCCTCCACTGCAACACCATGAAATATAGCGTAGTTCCTCAAGGAGACTGTGTTGTGTTTGTAGGTGATTGCTTGGCCCAATGCCGGATGGTGGAAATGAAGCCCATAATACTCCTCTTAGATTTTCTTCTCAAGTCCTCCAAGATAGAGTGGGTAATTCTCGCATGGAAATGCCCTTGTACTGAACAGTAAAACATACCTAGCTAAACAGTTGAAGCATGAAACAAGTCATAAGAATCAAACATAAACAATATTATGAATGCCTCTCATGGCTACCATGCCTTCCCTTATATTCTTTGTGAGCTTCCTCACCCTTGGACCCACTCATTTATGAGTTTACTTCTATGAAAAGACTCCTCCTCCAAAACTACGCTATCCCCACTAGCTCCACTCTCTTCTTTGGTAGCATTGTTGATTTGGTCAACCTTGATCTAGTCTACATGCATTTCCCCCTTTCACACCCAAGGTGGCTTTATTTTGACTATCTAAACTGATCCACATCCATACTGGAAGTGATTTATTCCTACTAAAGAGATTTAAGGGTCTCCCTACCCCACTTATTCCTCTAGACTGAAAATAGAAGCAACATATAATATTCCAAATAGCTGAAAGAAAATTGGGAATGTTACATTCCTTCCCTCCCAAAATTTTCTTGTCCTCAAGCAGCAGTAAATAAGGATGCTGCAAAATATTCTCTCCTTCCAAAGTGGCATCCTGATCAGGAAGGTTCCTCCATCGAATCATATATTCTTTAATCACCCTGCTCCTTAGTTGCCTCTCCCGAATATCCAAAATAGCCTTTGGTTGCAAAACTAGATGGCCCTCATCATCAATGAGTGGGAGATTGATAGTGGCAACCACATGTTGTCCAATGTCCTTCTTGAGGCATGAGACATGAAAAATGTTATGGATCTTGCTCCCAATAGGAAGCTCTATCTCATATGCTACTTCTCCAACACGACGGATCACCTTGTATGGCCCATAGAGCTGAGATTTAAGATTCTCAGCTCCCTTCTCCTTAATTTTATATTGTCTATATGGCTAAAGACAAAGATAGACCAAATCATCCACCTCAAACTGCCTCTCTATCCGACCACGGTCTACATACATCTTCTATTGGTTTTGTGCTATAGCAATGCTATCCTTGAGGGCCCAGAGTATATCTCGACTCTCTTGAATCCGCTCCTTTTCTCTAGGAGCTTTTCTTACTCCAAACATCACATCAGCAAATGATAGTGCATCATACCCATAAAGGGCTCGAAATGGGGTCATTCCAATGGACATATGAAAGGTTTTGTTGTAGAAATACTCCCCCAAATGGAGTCAACACAACCATGATCTTTGCTGCCCCGAAACATAGTTTCACAAGTAGCCTTCCAACCACTTGTTCACTATTTCTGTCTGTCCATTGGTTTGTGGGTGATAGCTGTTACTTGGTGTCAATTTAGTACCCACTAACCAAAAAATCTCTTGCCAAAAGCCACCCATGAAGCGGCTATCCCAATCACTAAACACATCCCTGAAGAAGAGTTTAACTACCTGTGAATTAGTATATCGTGCATAAATAGTAAAGAAATGTGAATACTTTTTTAGTCGATCAAAAACTACAAAGATATAATCCTTTCCCTGAACTGTAGGTAGACCGGTGATGAATTCCATATAAATACTTTCCCATTTTCCATCCGGAATAGGGAGTCACTGCAATAATCCTACGGGATGGTTGTTCTCTCCTTTGTTCTCCTGGCAAACTATGCACTCCTTTATGTGTTGGAGCACATCCTCCTTGAGACCCTTCCATGAGAATTTCTCCCGAATAGCCCGGTATGTCTTGGTGAATCCTTGATGCCCCACAAGTGGTGAATCTTGTGATGCCTGCAAGATCTTCTTCTTGAGCTTAGAATCTCTAGCCAAGAAGACCCGATCCTGGTAATAGATGACCTCATCCATCACTCTATACCTCTCATCGGTCACCAATCCATCTAGCATCTCACATGCAAAGTGGTCTTTGGAGTATTCCACTAGAAATTGAGCCTTCCAATCTGTATCCATGCTCATCAAGGACAACATTGTTGGCCTTCGAGATAGAGCATCCGCCACTACATTACTCTTCCCTTTAAAATATTCTATGTCAAAGTCATATGCTTGGATCTTACTTACCCATTTCTACTACCTCTCCTGAAGCTGCTTCTGCTCAAGAAAGAATCGAAGACTATTATGATCAGTCTTCACTCGGAATCTATTACCCACCAAATATTGTCGGAACTTGGCTAAAGCATGCATAATAGCCAGCATCTCCAACATATATGGGGTATAGCCTCTCATGTAGCAACAACTTCCGACTCTCAAAAGCTATGGGGTGTCCCCCTTGCATCAATACTACTCCAAAGCCTTCTCCCAAAGCATCACACTCCAACACAAAGGGTTGGGTAAAATCAGGCAAAACCAATATTGGGCAGCTACTCATCACCTCCTTGAGCTTATAAAAATCTCTCTGCATTTTGGTTATCCAACTAAAAGTTCCTTTCTTAGTTAGATCTGTAAGTGGTGCTGCTAGTTGAGGGAACCCTTTTACAAAATTCCAGTAATAGGTATAGATTCCCACAAACCCTCGAAGTTTTGTGACATTATTTAGCTTGGGCTAATCTCTAATAGCACAGATCTTCTCTTCATGAACTCTCACCCCATATAATCCAATGATGTGGGCCAGATAGAGCATCTCTGTGAGCCCAAACTCACACTTAGAGAGCTTAGCATAGAACTGTTGCTCTTTAAGAATGTGTAATACTGCTTAAATATGTTGTAAATTCTCCTCCCATGTGCGGTTGTAAATGAGAATGTCACATAAAAATACCAAAACAAACTTCCTCAAGTGACCACGGAAAATGTGGTTCATGTAAGACTGGAATATTTCCGGAGCATTGGTTAGCCCAAAGGGCATTACCAAAAACTCAAAATTTCCATAGTGACATCAAAATGTTGTCTTGGGGATGTCTTGATCCCTCACTTTGATTTGATGATATCCCGATCTCAAATCAATCTTGGAAAAATACTTGGATCCTCTTAACTCATCCATCAACTCATTGATCCTGGGAATTGGGTATCTATTCTTCATGGTATTTTTGTTCAAAGCTTTATAATCAATGCACATCCTCAATGTGCCATCCTTCTTCTTCACCAAGACCACTGAAGAGGCAGAAGGACTGGTGCTAGGCCGAATGTGTCCCAAGGCCAAGAGCTCCTGAATGGCCCTTTAGATATCATCTCTATAGGCTTTGGGATGCCTATAGGGTGATAATTGCTTGGATCCCCTGCTCCAAATCAATAGTGTGCTCAAATCCTTGGTCTGGAGGTCTCCCAGGTGGGATATCTCCAAATACTGTGGAGTCTCAGTCAAAAATAGATTGTACATCTGGATGTACTGGTGAATCCTTGCTCCCTGATTCTAAAAAACGCAGTTATACTGCCCATTCTATGTCCCCTTTATGAAAATCAGCTTCCATCATGTGTGCTGAGACAATCTGGGGTGGATAGGTGTGTATGCCTTTGATTTTCTAATGTTTACCACTCCCTTTTTCTGTCCATTCCATCTCCAATGTTTCCCAATCTGTGGTAACCTTCCCTAAGGTGATTAACCATTGGACACTCAATATCACATTGGTGTTTGGAATATCAACCAAAAAGAAGTGGTCTGTCAGTGTGTAGGTTCCCATAGTAATGGTTAATGCTGGAACATATTTGGCACATTGCATGGTTCTAGCTCCCATAACCAAAATTGAGAAACCCTAAAAATATTCTATGTGAATTCCCCTCCTTTGTACCAACTGTGTGTTAATAAAGTTATGGGTAGCTCCAATATCTACCAATACTAATACTCTTTGCCCCAGAATAGTGCCTCTAACCCTTTAAGTTAGATACTTGGGAACTCCCCTCAATGCTGCAAGAGCTCCTCCCATTGGAGAAAATGCCCCCACTACACCTCCTTTTGCTGCTACAAAGTTGGTCTCCTTCTCCTCATCAAAAAATATCTCAGTGCAATGCGCCTTCCATGAAACACATTGGTGGTTTGGCACCCATGGCTCCCGATAAGTGAAACAAATTTTTTTCTTCCTTATATCTCTCTGATCATTATCAAGAGGTCTCTTCTCCTGATTCTCCCTTGTGTAAGAAGAGATATTTTTCTAAAAAGGGGCCCTCGCCCTTGGTAAAGAATGTTGTAGGTCCCTAGCCCTCTCAATATCTTGTTGGAGCGTAGTTGGTCTAGTAGATTTCACCAACCCATGCAATGGTTCAACCATCCCATCAATGAACATGCATACTCTCTGGGTCATAGTGAGGTTAGATACCATGACTGAAAACTTTAGAAAATCAAAGATATAGGTTTATAAATCTCCTAATTTCTTGAGCTTGGTTAGCCCAAAAAAGTGTGCTTCCAGATTCCTGGTATCAAATCCCTCCACCAAATTCCGAGTGAAGTCTGAATATGAGGTGATACTAGCATGCACAAGTGTAGATAACCCATGAAAAAACCACTCATGTGCCTTACCTTCTAGGTGCAGCGCTGCTATTTTTATAGCCTCCAATTCCAAAACTTTGTTGAGTTGGAAATAAGTGTCCAACTTCTCTACCCAAGCCTTAGCTATGCACTTGGGTGATCCATCATAAGAGGGCAAAAATAACCTACCCAAACTATGCGTAGATCTTGGTTCTGCTTTTACCCTCCCTTTTTATGGTGATTGAAGGATCTCCTACCATCCTTGATCTGACAAAACTCCTGAAAGTTCAAATGTTCCTTGAACCTCCGGGATTGAGATTCATATTCCAGAAAATAGTCACTAAGGGTTTCTTCTCTCAAGGGTTTTCCTTCCTGACCTTCCAATGATAGGAATGTGGGCATAGTGGAGCGTTGTGAAGAAGGTTGTGCTACTGTCTACTCCCACAACAAATGTGAAGTGCCAGAGCTTTCTCCACGGTGAAACCCTCTAGGGGAATCCTTCTATATTTCAAATCTCATCACCTTGATATCTTTTTCAATGTCCTGCATGGTTTGGAGAAGAATTTTTGGGATCTCTTTCTCCTCCATAGCTATATATGTATTGCCCCACAATTTGACACAATATTAGAGCTCTGATACCACTGTAATATTCCAAATTAGGAAAGACAACAATATTGAAAAATAAAATGAAATGTACAGCAAATAGTGATGCAAAACATATGAGAAAATCATAGATCCATTAGATTATGTATTGGAGCAGAAAAATATACAATGTGTTGGGGAACAAATCACCCTAACTAGGCAAACAAGCCTCCAAAGCCTAGAAATACTAGAATACCAAGGGATGCTGCAACACAGAAATGTTAGAATACATGACAGCATAGTCCCAGTGAGGGCTACTACTCCAGAAAAATAGAGATGAATGGATCTGTTGATATATTACTCAAAAGGAGCTGAAAATGGAGAACTAGTCTCTCAAACATAATCCCAAGATAACCCGACAAGGGTTTCTTGAAATACACAAGATGAAAAAAGTGCAGACTGCGACTCTATGGCTCAATCACACTGTATCATTGAAGCTCTATTGCAAAATGGTTGAAATTACAAATATATGGTTGTAACTGCTCCTCCCTAGATTTCTGGGTGAAAGGCTGCTCCTTTCACTAGGAAACTAGCTCATAAATAGGGTTTTACACCCCTCCACTACAACACCATGAAAAATAACGCAGTTCCTCAAGGAGACTATGTTGTGGCTGTAGGTGACTACTTGGCCCAATTTCAGATGGTGGAAATGAAGCCTAGAATACTCCTCTTGGATTTACTTCTCAAGTCCTCCAAGATAGAGTGGGGAATTCCTGCATGGAAATGCCCTTGTACTAAACAATACAACAAACCCAGCTAAACAGCTAAAGCATGCAACAAGACATAAGACTCAAACATAAAAAATATTATGAATGCCTCTCATGGCTGCCATTCCTTCCCTTATATTCTTGGTGATCTTCCTCACCCTTGGCCCCACTCATTTATGAGGTTACCTCCATGCAAAGACTCCTCCTCCAAAATTGCGTTGTCCCCACTAGCTCCATTCTCTTCCTTAGCAACATTGTTGATTTGGTCAACCTTGATCTAGTCTACATGCATTGCCCCCTTTCACACCCAAGGTGGCTTTATTTTGACTATCTAAACTGATCCACATCCATACTAGAAGTGATTTATTCCTACTAAAGAGATTTAAGGGTCTCCCTACCCCACTTATTCCTCTAGACTGAAAATAGAAGCAACATATAATATTCCAACAAGTTGAAAGCTAATTGGGAATATTACACATTCGGTTGGGGTAACTATTTGACAAACCGAATATGAATGTCAGGCAAGCTAGATGGTTGGCCACAATCAGTGAGTTTGACTTTGAGATCAGATATGTTAAGGGTAAGGAGAACAAGGTTTGAGATGCTCTCAGTAGGAGAGTGCATATGAACCATGTTACAGTAGTAAGCTCGTATGAGACACATCTATAGGATTCATATCTTACAGGTCATACATCAGGATGATAAGTACAAGGATCTTAAGCACATGTTACAGCAACAGGGTATAGGTGATCAAGATGTGTACTATCATCTCACAACATATGACGTGGTGAGATTTAGGGAAAAGATCTATGTGTCGGATGAAGATGAAATCAAGAATATTATCTTGAGGGAGTTTCATGTTAATCCATATTCAGGTCACCCAGGATATTATAAGGCATTGAAAATAGTGATTAAGTTCTTCTATTAGTTGAATCTAAAAAAGGAAGTGGCAGAGTTTGTGGCTAGATGTTCAGATTTTCAACAGGTGAAAGCAGAGTGTAAGCATCCAGGTGGGTTGCTTCAACCGATTTTGATTCCATAATGGAAATGGGAGGTCATTTCCATGGATTTAATTACAGGTCTTCCAAATACATCAAGGACACATGATTACATTATGGTTGTGGTCAATAGATTGAGCAAGGTAGATCACTTCATTCCAATGAATACTACTTACTCAGCTAGTGAGGTGGCACATGTCTTCATCAGGTATATTGTGAGATTGCATGGTGTTCTGAACAATATTGTGTCAGACATAGATGCTAAGTTCAATTCCAAGTATTGGAAGGAGTTATTTGCAATTTTGGGTACAGAGTTGGACTTCGGTACAACTTATCATCCACATAAATATGGACAAACAAAGTGGGTCAACAAGTTTTTGGAGGATATGTTGAGGATGTATGTTATGCATCAACAAAGGAGATGGGAGGAGTACCGTTCCATTGGTTGAGTTTTATTGCAACAATGATTACCATGAGTCACTGAGGATGAGTCTGTTTGAGCCAATGTATGGGCGGAGTTTTAAAACTCCTATCATAAATGAGTAATCAATGATGGAAAAATTAGAATGACAGTTATGTTTGGTGTCAGCTATGTGTTCCTTGAGGCAGTCTTTGAAAGGATGACCCGTTTGGCCAATGTATGATTTACCGCAAGAACAAGGAATCTTATAGACCCCCGATCCTAGCATGGGATCAGATATGTCTTTAGACGATCAAAACAATTTTTGTAAGAAAAATCAACCAATGGAATCATTAGAAAAAATTTCATCCTAAAAGTGCCCATGAAATTTTCACGTAGTTTCCATGTCATTATATGTAAACAAAAAAAAATCGTTCAAATTTAAATAGACGTACATGTAAATATTTTGGAGGGAAAAGAAGATAAACTAATTTTTGTAATTGTATTTTTGGCATACCTCCTTATGTGTTTACTCAAATTTCAAGTGGAGACACTCATATCATTCAAGAAGCCCTTGAAATAGAGAGGCACCCTAATAAATTTAATAGGGAATATGGTTATAGGCTAAGTTAGTCTTGGAAGACCGTCATCCACCATCTTACCCTATTTGTCTTGACCCTACCCTGATTTCTTTCCCTCCCATCTGTTTCCCTTATTTGATCCTTTCCTTTATTATTCTCTATCACTCTGCTAATAAAATTTTTACTCATCTTAAATTCTCTTATGTCTTAGTTTTATATATCTAAACACATTATTGAATTGAATTTATCCCTATCACCTTTTAGCCTTTAATATATTCTATTTAATTTATTCTTAGCCTCTTCATTTCTCAAGGAATTTTATTTTTGTAACACATTTTTTTAATTTACATAATGGCTAATAGACTTGTTATGACACATTTGAAATATGTAACAAATAAGAGTATTCGTTAACAAGAATTGAATCTATTATTTTTTTAAGTTAATTAATAAATTGTCTTGAGTAAAAAGAAAGTAACTGATTGGTAAATGATTCCAAGAACCAAGGTAAAAAGGTAGAGACAGTTCTGACAGTTACCTCCCTAAAAGGATAAAAGGAAATCCTAAGAAGGGGAAGGGGTTCTGTGCAGAGAGAATTATGGGGTTAAGCAACGGGTTGTTGCTATGAGTCATATAGAGCTAATGAGGAAGCCAGTGGAGCTCAGAAAATACCCAAGAGAAGTAAGTATTGGATTCATATCCTGAGGTCTATCTTCTTCTATCTCAGTGAATTACCTAAGGCCCTAGTGAGGAGCATGGGGGGAGCGGAGGATGTGATTGCCTCGCTCAAGGTTAGGAGGACTATCACTTATTGGAAAAATCCTATGAGATAGGTATTTAAGTGTTTTGGTTTTCATATTTAAAATTACTAAAAGAAGGAAAATGTCTTACTGTTCTATTATAAAATGATACAGGAAATTTCTACTGCTATGTTGCAATATTAAATAAAATATTAGGAATATAATACATATTCTCTATAAATCCAACCTTTAGGCAAAACCTGTACGTCTTTATGGAAATCTAGTACTATTTCAATCAAATGCACTAGTAGACATTTATTTTCTTATCAAAATTCAAGAGTAACATTTACAACGAATATAGCGCACTGCTAATAGAAAATATAAAAACAGTAGGGTTCCAAGAATAGTAAGAATCTGTAAATTTAAAGGCCAGTAGTTTAGCACCTAGACCCATGGAACAGGTCTGGGGTCCATGTCCCCTGAGCCCATGACAAGGGATACAAATCTCCACAGTAAACTAATCAGAAATCTAAAAAAAGAAAATAAGAATGTGCAGTGAAATTCCATTTAAGAATTTAAATGATGAAAGTGTTACAGCAAAACCAGACATTAACAAATAGACTGCAATTATGTAACCTGGAAATATGCACAATAGACATTCTTCATTTATCAAAAAGAGATCCTTTACATTGTCAATAGATAACAAAGATACTTGAAAAGGAACAACTTATTAATGATAATGAGCATATGCATGAGGAACCAAGATTTGAAAAATTGAAATTTCTGTACGAAGCATCGAGACTATTATAACCATAAATTCCTTCAAAATTTTAAGAAAAACCAAAATATAGTCTTGAAATTTGACTAAATGTTCGACAGATAAACTTGACATCAAAACAACCTTTTGAATCAAGACTGAAGGACGGAGTCCCTTTCAGTTCCACTTATTTACAGAGTAAATTAAAAATGAAATTTGAACAGTGTTGTGTATCGAGGATGAGCCTCGAAATTTCCTTAGGAATGATAACCCTGAAATTAGAACTCACGGCTACGCCTAATGTTCAGCACTAGAAACCCCCAAGACCCTACATTAATTGGGAGGGGTGGTAATGGTTATAAACCCTTACATTCCACAGCTAAAATCATAACCAACAATGGTAAATGGGAAAACTTACCTGGAAGGGCTTTGCAGGAATAAGAAG
The DNA here is from genome assembly GCA_034641835.2 of Pinus albicaulis. NCBI lineage: Eukaryota > Viridiplantae > Streptophyta > Pinopsida > Pinales > Pinaceae > Pinus > Pinus albicaulis. The sequence continues at coordinate 1,297,303,798 of CM076580.1, read as the reverse complement.
ACAGCTCGTAGCCCAACCTTAAATGGACATGAAGGTCTTTCAATACACATATATGGGTGTTAAACCCCCAGTCGCATGAATAAATGTACACAAATGCTACCAAAATATAATTAGGACACTTAAGAAACAAAACAGTGTATGCAATATTACTTGCTCGAGTCAAGCTTTCCATGGTGGAACAGTCTCTTCTCTCCGCATACCCGAAGATAAATTAGCAATACTCATTGCATGGAAGATAATCATTAGCATGCTGAGTGAACCAGTAGGAGTTAAGTAGACAATCATAAATTTATCTAATTGCAAATTCCATTCGAAGGAAAAATGGTGTTAAACTATTAAATTGTTTAACTTTGGAAAGAAGGATGAATCACTTGAACACAAAGCCACAAGGTTCCCCTATGGCAGGGACTGAAGTCTTAGTTCCCTCATGCGTTATCCATAGAATAGAAATCAACCAAAACGATAAAAAAACTTCAGCAAGCAGAGATAAATGTTACCTTGGATAGCTGGAAATCCGAATACGCATGGCCATACCAGAAAGTAGCACTTGCACACAGAGAAACCATCTAGCAACAATCACAAGGGAGAACTCATAATTCAGAGCCAAAATGGGAGGACAAGCGGCAGAGAAAATGAACCAAAAGGCGAGGGATGGGTTGGGTGGTTACCCTAACCATCCCCACCCTTCATGTGCACCGTCGATGACAGAGGAAAAATATCAATGGAAGGATGAGGTCCAAGGGATAGTGCGAGACAATGGGCAGCCGGAGAAACCGACAGGTGGAAGGCCAACACAGTGAACGAGACGGGTTGGTGATTAAATTAATTAACACCCAAACGAAAGTTGTACCAGCAATAAGAATTAATACCATATTGAATCATACACTGAGATAATTTTTCAGAGATAAGACTTTGGCAAAGGTCGAGGCATAAATGAATACATAAATTCAAAGTATTAACCCAAAACAATTCAATCAAAGAGTAACGAAGGTATACGAAAGGATCAATAATGATCTCCATAATAATTCAAATGTCTATGTTTTGAACTTGTATATATTGAAACCATAGACCCTTTTAGATATATATGTCAAGCTAGAGCTAAGCGCATGATGAAACATATGCATACCTTAGAATTTAGTAAATTATATTTGAGTGCTAGTACAAATTTATATATATATACCATGAGAAATGGATTTAGAACTTTGCAGTGTGTTTTGAATATGCGTAAGTTATATGAGAATGAAGGTATCAAGTAAATTGTTTTTTAATATTGTTATAAGTAATATTGTTGTATGTGACACGTGGTATCAGAGCGTGGTTACACGTTGGGGCCGGATGGGCCAACACAATAATGTGGGTGTTTTCATTCTGTTTATTGTTGAAACTGTGCACAGTACAGGAAAAATATATCAATAAGCTACCATGAGGAGAGGGTCTATTCATTAGACACCTAGGAACATAGGGGAAACCCATCCTTTAACCAATCATGAACTCAACCCAGATATGTGGGTGAAATTAGCATAGACCAGCACCAACAAACTAGTAGAATCCTGGAAGAACAACAACGATAGACAAATAAATTACTTGATATTATACAACAACTTCAGACAGAGATGGTCAGGGTTTGGAGTGATAATGAAAGGTTAATGAGGGAGCAGGAAAGGATACTAAAGATCCTTTCAGATAAATAGAACCATCCCACTTCACAACCCATTCCTGAGAGAGACATTCATGGAGAAGGCGAAAATTAGCAACAAATGCATGACAATACTGAAGGAATTCGTACACAATGGAGTAATAAAATTAGAACCTATAATGAAGTTGAATCTAGAAATATTTCAAAATAACAAGAGCTGAAGAAACAAAAAGTGGAACTATAGTGTGAATTTCGGAAGATCAAGCCTCCTACCTTTAATGGAGAGGTTGAAGAAATGGCAGAAGCTTGAATAATAAATATGAACAAGTAGTTTCAAGTTTACGAGTATAAAAACAACCTTAAAGCTCACCTAGCCATCTACTAACTATGGGAGAAGGCTACATTGTGGTGGGAAGAAGTGAAGAACGTGTGTGGAATTGAAGATCAGAACGTAAACTGGGATGATTTTTAGTAGTATTTCAAATATAAGTATTTGAATGAACAAGTCTATGATGAAAAATCACGAGAATTTCATGATCTAAAATTGGAGAAAATTTCTATGGATTAATTTATCACAAAATTTACCTCCTTGTTAAGATATGTACCTTATTTGCGCGATGAAAACGAAAAGGTGAAGTGGCTTTTGAGCAGCTTGCCGATACACATGAAAGAGAGGATTGGGTTTGTAAACCCAAAAACAATGGATGAAGTGATAAGGAAAGCACAGATTTGCTATCAAAAATCCAAGGCTAAGGGAGAAACTGGGAAAATTTGGTCACCTAGGAAAGGGCAGAAAGGATTTTCCAATATTAAAAATAACATATCTGGAAATTACAAGAATGTTGCAAGTAATTTAACGAATAGATAGAATGGAAAAATTCAACAAAAGACCAAATGGGCATATGAGGAGCGGCATACTGAAGCCTCTAGTAGGCCCGACATCGGATAGTCCCAGAAACCTCCATTACAGTGTTGGGGGTGTGGGGAGGCACTTTATTTCAAAAAATGTCCTCATCGAGGGAGAGTTGAAGTGGAAACAAACCTGAAAGAGGAATCTACCGTGGGAGATGTAGCGTGAAACATACCCAGAATAAATGCTGCTCTGGAGGACCAACAAGTATATTTTAATCCAACCATGATAGAATTAGAAGGTAAGCTACAAACCCAATCTATTTCTATTTTAGTTGACCTTGGGGCCATTTTGAGCTATATACACCCTCATATAGTTGAAACTGTAAATTATAGAATTAGAAATTTAAGAATCCATGGCTAGTACAGCTGGCTACAGGGGAAAGAAGACGAGTCAATTCCAAAGCATCAAACTGTGAATTGGTTATTGGAGACCATCACATAACTGTATAACTTAACACTACCTCTGGGATCCTATGATATTCTATTGGGAATGGATTGGCTGGAGATACATTGGTCATTGGTGGACTGCAAGGATAAAGTCATTTACTTTAAATTGAAGGATGGTACACGTCAATAACTACGGGGAATTATGAAGCCACTTCAGTTATGACCCATTACTGCATCTCAACTGAGTAAATGCATTAGGAAGGGGTGTCATCTCTATGCAATCCAAGTAGGGTTCTCTAACTCCAAGGACAAGACCCTTATGCTGGAAAATATTCCTATTGTGCAAGAATTTTGGTATGTGTTCCTTGATGAAATTCCAGGATTACCACCAAAAAGAGACATATAATTTACGATAGAATTAATACCTGGGGCATCACCCGTGTCATGAGATCCATACAGAATGAGTGTACCTGAATAACAGAATTAAAAATGTAGTTGCAGGAATTAATGGATAAAGGATAGATTCGGCCAAGTGTGTCCCCTTGGTGAGCACTAGTATTGTTTGTTAAGAATAAAGACGATACTATGTGAATGTGCATGTATTATTGACAACTCAATAAGTTGACTATCAATAACTAGTATCCATTACCATGCATAGATGACCTGTTTGATCAAGTGAAGGGAGCAACAATGTTTTCTAAGATTGATTTAAGGTCAGGGTACCACCAAATACATAATAAGGACAAAGATATATCCAAAACAGCTTTCTGTACCTGGTACAGAAATTATGAGTTCATGGTGCTACCATTCGGATTAACCAATGCACCAACAACTTTTATAAGCTTGATGCATGTAATCTTCCACCCATTTTTGGATAAGTTTGTTTTAATTTTTATTGATGATATATTAATCTATTCTAAGAATATGGAAAAGAACAAGGAGCATCTGCACATAGTGCTGAAAATGTTACGGGAACATCAACTCTATGCTAAGTTTAGTAAATGTGATTTTTTCAAGAACTAGATCCAATATTTGGGACACATGATTTTTGCTGAAGGGATTTTTGTGGACCCTGAAAAGATAAAGACAATCATGGAATGGAAAGTCCCAAAGAATGTAGCAGACATACGTTCATTTATTGGTTTAGTTGACTACTATTGAAGATTCATTAATGGATTCTCTAAAATAGTCTTTCCTATTACTTATTTACAGCGGAAAGGATGAGTCTTTAAGTGGAATCAGGAATGTCAGAATAGTTTCAAGCTATTGAAGGAGCTGCTGATTACTGCCCCTATTCTGAAAGTAGCAGACCCGAGTAAGGAATTTGAAGTATGCACTGATGAATGTAAGGAAGGAGTAGGATCAGTTTTGACCCAATAAGATAAAGTCATAGGATATGAATCCAGGAAGCTGAAGGATCATGAGCAGAGGTATTCCACCTACCATTTAGAACTAACTGCAGTAGTGCATTCCTTGCGAATATGGAGGCACTATTTTCTAGGGAAAACGTTCTTGTTGAGAACAAATCATATTAGTTTAAATAGCTACTTTAAACAATCCCATCTGAATGCTCGCCAAGCAAGATGGAACACATTTCTAAGTGAGTTTGATTTTGATATTCAACACGTGAAAGGTAAAGAGAACCGAGTGGTTGATGCTTTAAGAAGGAAATTGCATGGAATCTATGAGCTTTAATTTAACCAAATTTAATTCAAATTTCAAGAACAAATTGTGGAAGCAGCAAATAAAAACCATGAATATCAGTTCCTGTGGCAGCAAGAAAAAGAAGGTGAAAGGCAAGGAAAACAATTAGACTATGAGCTCAATGATAAGAAGCTCTTAGTATATTGAAAAAGGATATATATTCCTAATAAAAAGAATCTGAAGGGACTAATTTTGGACAAATATCACAGTAGTTCCTATGCAGGACATCCAGGATATCAAAAAATGTTAACTGCAATTAGGAAGGAATATTCCTAGCTTGAGATGCAAAAAGATGTTGGACATTAGGTTCAATGCTCCCCGTGTGTTTCGCGACATGGACTAATTGCCTCTCATGGATCCTAAATATGGAAATTGTAGCAGAGACCAATGCCTACGGGTTTTGGCCTAATGACAATTGTGATTCCAACAAGTGGTACTAGAGCGACAGGTCTCGATTTCGAAACTCATCCAGCTCACATTGGGGGGAGATTGTTGAACATTGGGTTCAATGCTCCTCGTGTGTTTCGCGACATGGACTAACTGCCTCTCGTGTATCCTAGCTCTAGTGATTGTAACAGAGACTAATGCCTGCGGGTTTTGGTCTAATGAAAATCATGATTCCAACAAAAGAAATTGCATAATATTTGACCAAGTGCTTGGAGTGCCAACAAATCAAGGTTGAAAACCATCATCCCGTAGGATTGCTTCAGCCTATTCCAGTACTGGAATGGAAATGGGAAGTCATTTCCCTGATTTCATCACTGGACTACCAAGAGACAAAAGACACAATGACTCAATTATGGTGGTATTTGATAGACTCAGCAAGGTGGCTCATTTCATCCTCGTCCAATCAACTTACAAGACAGTACAAATTTATAATATTTACATGAAATACATTTTTAGACTACATGGTATTCCCCAAATTGTCATCTCAGATCGAGATGTAAAATTTACATCAGCATTCTGGAAGACACTATTCACTGTCTTGGGGACGAAAATACAATTTAGTACTACTTACCATCCTCAAACAAATGGGAAAACAGAGAGGGTGAATCAAGTTTTAGAAGACATGTTGCGCATGTACGTGATGCAAAAACCTATGAAATGGGAAGAGTATCTGCATTTGGTTGATTTTTCCTATAACAACGGATATCAAGAATCTCTCAAGATGAGCCCATTTGAAGCATTGTATGGAATACAATGTCAGACTCCTCTAAATTGGAGCATTCCAGAAACCAAGAAGATTCTTGGACCGGACATGCTAGAGGAAATGGAACACGAGGTAAAGAAGATTAGGAAGAACTTGAAAGTAGCCCAAGACCGACACAAATTTTATGCAGATCGGAAAAGAACCTTTCGTGAGTTTGTGGTAGGGGATCATGTATATGTAATAATTAAACAAAAAAGGATCACCTTGAGGTGGAATTCTTGTGCCAAATTGGCTCCTAGATATTGTGGACCATTCAAGATTCTGGAAAGGATAGTATCGGTGGCCTATCGACTGGCTCTACCCAGTCATATATTGGTACATAATGTGTTTCATGTATCACTGCTGAAGTGATACATACATGATCCTAAACATGTGGTACATTGGCAAGGTATACATGTAATTCAAGACCATATTACGTTTGTAACAAAAATAGATTTCTGATTTGAATTGATTATGATAATTTTTGACAACAGGTAGAACCGTATGGCGAGTTCCTGGTAGAACCACAACATATTCTAGATCAAAGAGAAATAATTCTCCATAGGTGAGTCATCCCCTAAGTTAAAGTGCAATGGAAGCACGTTGGCCCGGAGGAGGCTACTTGGGAAGATGAACATATTATTCAAGAAGCGTATCCGAAATTATTCTCGTTGATCAAATAACAACGAGGATGATGTTTTTCTTAGCGGGGGAAGATGTAACACCCTGTTTTAATTTACATCATGGATAATAGACTTTTTATGACACATTTTAAATATGTAACGAATAAGAGTATTTGTTAACAAGGCTTGAATATATTATTTTTTAAGTTGATTAATATATTGTCTTGAGTAAAAAGAAATTAATTGATTGGTAAATGATTCCAAGAACCCAGGGTAAAAAGGTAGAGATAGTTCTAACAGTTTCCTCCCTAAAAGGATAAAAAGGAAATCTTGAGAAGGGGAATGGGTTATGTGCAGAGAGAATGTTGGGGTTAAGCAACAGATTATTGCTATGAGTCACCCAGAGCTGGTCAGGAAGCCAGTGGAGCTCAGGAAATACCCAAGAGAAGTAAAGACTAGATTCATATCCTGAGGTCTATCGTCTTATGTCTCAATGAATTACCTAAGGCCCTGCTGAGGAGCACGGGGGGAGCGGAGGACGTGATTGCCTCTCTCAAGGTTGGGAGGAATGTCAGTTACTATAAGAATCCTCTAAGATAGGTATTTAAGTGTTTTGTTTTTCATATTTAAAATTACTAATAGAAGGAAAATGTCTTACTATTCTGTTATAAAATGATACAGGAATTGCCTATTGCTATGTTGAAATATTAAATAAAATATTGGGAATATAATACATATTCTCTGTAAATCCAACCTTTAGGAAAAACCTGTACATTTTTCTGGAAATATAGTACTGTTTCAATCAAGTGCACTGGTCGACATTTGTTTTCTTATAAAAATTCAAGAGTTACATTTGCAACAAATATAGCACATTGCTAATAGAAAATATAAAAACAGTAGGGTTCCAAGCATAGTAAGAATCGATGAAGTCAAAGGTCAATGGTTTAGCACCCAGACCCATGGAATAGGTCTGGGGTCCATGTCGCCTAAGCCTATGACAAGGGATACAAATCTCCATAGTAAACTAATCATAAAGCTAAAAAAAGAAAACAAGAATGTGCAGTGAAATTCCATTTCATAATTTAAATGATGAAAGTGTTACAACGAAACCAGACATTAACAAATAGACTGCAATTATGTAACTTGTAAATATGCACCATAGACATTATTTATTTACAAAAAAGAAATCCTTTACATTTTCAATAGATAACAAAGATACTTGAAAATGAAAAACTTATTAATGATAATGAGCATATGCATGAGGAACCAATATTTGAAAAACTAAAATTTCTGTACAAAGCATCGAGACTGTTATAACCATAAATTCCTTCAAAAATTTAAGTAAAACCAAAACAGAGTCTCGACATCTCACTGAATGTTCAACAAATAGACTTGACATCAAAACAACCTTTTGAATCAAGACTGAAGGACGAAGTCCCTTTCAGTTCCACTTATATAAATATTAAATTAAAAATGAAATTTCAACAGTGCGGTGTATAGAGGTCGAGCCTCGAAATTTCCTTAGGAATGATAACCCTAAAATTAGAACTCACGGCTATGCTTGAATGTTCAGCGTTGGAAAAACCCAATACCTTGCATTAGGTGGGAGGGGTGGCCGTGGTTATAAACCCTTAAATTCCACAGCTAAAAACATAACCAACAACGGTAAATGGGAAAAATTACCTGGAAGGGATTTGCAGGAATTCGAAGACAGCTCACAACCCAACCTTAAATGGACATGAAAGTCCTGCAATACACAACTATGGGTGTTAAACCATTATTCGCATGAATCGATGTACACAAATGCTACCAAAATATAATTGAGACGCTTAAGAAACAAAACAGTGTCTACAATATTACCTGCTCGGGTTGAGCTTTCCATGGCAGCACAGTCTCTTCTCTCCGCAGACCTGAAGATAAACTAGCAGTCCTCATTGCATGGCAGATAATCATTATCATGTTGAGTGAACCAGCAGGAGTTAAGTAGACAATCATAAATTTATCTAATTGCAAACCCCATCCGAAGGAAAAATGGTGTTAAACTATTAAACTTTGGAAAGAAGGATGAAGCACCTGAACACAAAGCTGCAAGGTTCCCCTGTGGCAGGGACCGAAGTCTCAGTTCCTTCATGTGTTATTAGTAGAATAGAAATCAACCAAAATGTTTAAAAACTCCAGCAGGCAGAGAGAAATGTTACCTCGGATAACTAGCAATTCGAATACGGCATGGCCATACCGGAAAGCAACACTTGCACACAGAGAAACCATCCGACAATAGTCACAAGGGAGAACTCATATCGCAGAGCCGAAACGGGAGGACAAGCAGTGGAGCAAATAAACCAAAAGGCAGGGGATGGGGTGGGTGGTTACCCTAATCATCCCCATCCTTCATGTGCACCTTCGATAACCAAGGACAAAGATAAACAGAAGGATGAGGTCCAAGGGATAGTGCGTGACAATGGGAAGCCGAAGAAACTGACAAGTGGAAGGCCAACACATTGAACGAGACGAGTTGGCAATTAAATTAATTAACACCCAAACGAAAGTTGTACCAACAATAAGAATTAATACAATATCGAATCATACACCGAGATCATTTGTCAGAGATAAGACTTTCGCAAAGATCGAAGCATAAATGAATACATAAATTCGAAGTCGGAACCCAAAACGATTCAATCAAAGAGTAATGAAGGTATACAGAAGGATCAATAATTATCTCCGTAGTAATTCAAATGTCTATGTTTCGAATTTGTATATATTGAAATCATAGACCATGTTGGATATATATGTCAAGCCAGAGCTAAGTGCATGATGAAACATATGAGCAATGGATTTAGAACCTTGTAGTGTGTTTTGAATATGCATAAGTTATATGACAATGAAGATATCAAGTAATTTTTTTTTTTATCTTGCTATAAGTAATACTGTTGTATGTGACATTTGCTAAATCTCGTTCACCCCATTTCCCTTTTTCAAATTATCAAAGTCTGATCAATTTCAACCAGTCTATCTAGTCAATGTCAACTAATTCATCTTGAATTTGTTGTCATTATTTTATATAATTTATTTATATTAGTTACTAATTTTAATAATTTAATACAAACTAATTTCAACTAATTTATCTTAAACTTGTTGTCATTATTTTATATAATTTATTCATATTTGTTATTAATTTTAATAATTTAATTCATACTAACTAACAAGCTTAACTGATTTTAGATTATTCTCATCTGATTTATGTCCCTTTTTGGTCAAATTTAAAATCTAATTCAAATTCCTAAATCTATGATTTATAATTCCTCTATCTTTCGCAGTCAACAAAATCTCATTTAAATTATCCTTTTTCAATAATAATAATAAATTGGTCAAATATTATTAATTTATTATTTTTTTATCATTGTCCATGGAATACATCATCCAAAAATCTTCTTATTAATAGGTTCTCCAACACTCATTTACTCACAACGCTGGCTTTGGTCCCTAGTGATGGATAGAGTAACCATCCTAAATGTTGGACGGATCACAAATCTACACAATGCTATTCTAGAATTCTCTGTCAATATGAATAACTGTAGAAGTCTCCAATCACTCAAATTTAAATAAGATTAAAACCAAAGAAAATAATATTATCATCATCACCGTGAATCTCAACCATTAAAATATTTAATATACAAAAAAATTATATATATTAATTTGATAGTTAGTTAATTTATATTTTAAAAATAAATTAGTATTATTAATTAAAAATAATAACTTTAAATTTTTTAATAATTCAAAAAATCATACATTTCAAGAAAATTAAAGCTAAACCAGATTATTCTTGTTCAGTTAACTTTAATAGAAAAATCATATCAAATATGAAACGGAATATAATAAAAAAAATTCAAAGTGCAAAAGCATAACATTATTAAAACAACAAATGAAAGTGGTCCTCCATTTACATGTTGCCTATCTTATGAAAGTGAAATTTATCCATCGACTTTGAGATCATAATTATATGTCGGCAATATCGATGATTTAATAATTTTGTATTAATTTTGTATTTAATTATGTTAAGGGTTTTTTTTTTCATATTAATTTTTTTTATATTAAAAATGTCCAAAAATCTCCAAAAAGAGTAATTTGGTAAATCTTGAGTATCCTTGAGGTTTAGCATAAGTATTACCAAATCTATCAACTATCTATAGTTAAGTTGAGATTTCTCAGTTATGTGCCCGTACACAAAGTGTTTAGTGGACTTGTTAGTCCAAGATGATTACTAGCAATGTGGTAGAAGAGTTAGTGTGAGGAGAGGCTTGAGGTAGAGCGTTGATGACCACTGGTACGTCATGGTGTTCATTTGATTGTGTGTTAGAATCAAAGACAACACAACGTTCCATTTGGGACAATATGACCACTATATCATCTAAGTTATATTTTATATCCCACATAATTCTCTATATCTCCTCCTGGCCTGAAAACAACTTGTAGTTGTCTACTTACTTGTCTCTGATAACCATGCTAAGAATAGTTTCCAATTGTTGATGATGGGTGATGGAGTAAAGGAAATGAAGCCTTCTCTTGCGAAATTTGCCCGGGTCTAGAACCCACTTGAGGTTGTTACCTCCAATCTCTGAGTCTAAGAAATAAACATAATCCCCAAACTCTTTTTCCTCCAGATGGAGGATGTCCTTTCGGACCTCTAGGGGAGATGCCTGAAAGAAATTGGTGATTGATTCCCATCCAAATAAGCGTCGTCTTCTTGACTAAGATGCTCTGATAGTGCCACCCCTGCAACTAGGAGGGCGCTGCCACAAAGCCGTATAGCCAATTAACCTACAATGCAAACAAAGAGAGAATATGGTGTACTGAGCTACTATGATGGACTGACAAACGTGATAGCTAGATTCACTACCAAAAGAGGTTGCAAACACTAAAGGAACAACAATATGAATAGAGTTATTTCGATTAACTAAATGACTTGAAAACCCATGACTTTTGTAGAGTGGAGATTGGTCGTAACCCCAACCTTCTGTGACACTGTATATTAAAGGAGCCAGACTATATATCCAGACACTATATATTGAACAAATAACCAGACCATCTACCCTATTAAAACGAAATGGAGAAGGTACCTGGGTACTATGCTCCACAGACCAAGATTGGACATTTGAAAGAGATTTTGATAGGGTCCGAGTTATGAGGAGCCACTGAGGGTAAAACTGCCACCAACTCAAAAGTCATACCATACCCCAAATTATGAAGGAGGCGAACAAAGAACATTTTCCCCTCTGCTTAATGAGCAATGGAACAGAGACCAAGGGGTGGATGAACAATTACATACCATACAACAAAGAGATGACCTAAGATTCACATGGCTATGGCACAAACATACTCCAAGAAACTAAGTAAGACACAAGAGTATTAAACCTCCACACCAGATGAAGTATACCTCACATGCCGCAACCTTGACACAATTGTTTTGCCACCCTGAGTCCATGGCCATGCAAATATAAGGAGTTGAGGACATGAGAGATGGATCATGAAAATTGAGATAACGAACAAAGACACTCTCCATAGTGAGCCATATGTAACATGTTAGCCTTTATTTCATGCTTTCAAGACTTTCTCGCATTATTTTCTCACAAATGAGCTTACCTCATATGTCAGAGGTGATTGTGCTCCCAACCAATCCGCCATATAAAGGGCAACAAGCAATCTGCCATGTGAGGGGCAATCTAGATGAGAAGAGGCAAAAAGCATTTTACAACCCAAGGAACTAACATACATCACAAAACTACCTTCCACCTGCGCGTAATTAAGTCGATACGACTTATTGAGGAGTGAAGAGGCTTGGGTTCCCAAGTCTTGCCACGTGAAGGGCATGCAACGCCAGGTGTTGAGCATAGCTCTATCATCAATGGCCGCCACCATGATTCACCAAATGTATTACCCACATGTTAATAATTATGATATCATCATTAAACTTCCACCGTAAAATAATTTTATTGTTAAACCAAATGTCCAATGATACTTCTGTTATGTCTCTCATTGCAAAAAATTTGTCATACAAACACCCCATCGAAAAATATAACTCTAAAATTAAGTTGATTGCAAATTTTCACATTCATATTAATTAATAATTAAATTTGTTTACTAATTTTAAATACACTAAATCATGGCATAAAAACTTAATTTTAATATTTCTATTTTTAAACAATAAATCATGCTAGCAATAAACATTTTTAATTCAGACCAAATCTGATGCTACTCCTTTTAAAAAAGTAAAGACATGGATCATGAATGGAAATGGAAAAATTGATATGGAATTGATAGGCAATGCAGATTGTATTTATTACAATGCCATGTGGACTATGTAACTCTCAGATTTCTAATAAGATGATCCATGAAGTCCTATAACATGTTTGGGTATGGTGTGAGACATGGCCGCTGAATAGCAAGGAAAGAGTGGTCATCGTAAAGGGTAAAGTGCAGCCTCCCCTGGTGAGAATATAGAATATGAGTTCTTAAAAAGTGTGGAAATAGTTTTATAAAATTCAAAATCAACATTCTGCCATCGAGTTTTTTCTGACAAAATCAACCATCTTTATCATACTTTGACATAAAGAATTATATATTAGAAATATGGCATGGTTTTACATTATATGTAATAATAATATATTAGATATATAGGATATAATTAAGAAAGTTTATAATTATATAATATAAAAAAGTAACTTTTATATTGCGACGTTTATATGTATGTCAAATTGTCATTTTATTTAATTTTTAAGTTAATAATATTTATTTTTAACTTCAAATGGTTGTTTTATTTGATAAATATAAATTTAATGAAATAAAAGTATGTAAGTTGATTTTTCCCAGGTTTTAAAAACAAAAATTTTTAAAATTTAAATTACTATATATTTTTTAATAGTATAAAACTATGTAGGGTGAAACATTCATAAATAATATGAGAAATTTAAGTGATTTAGCAATTCTCTTTGCACTTGATGATATTGTGGTCAGACTAACAATGTGGAGCAGTTTGTGGTCTCCAATTTGGGAACTGAGTTGGATGAACAACCAGAAATATCAACATGAACAATTATTAACACTCTTGCTAGAAATTCTCCACATATAAACTCCTCTCATGTTTCTTCAGTCATCATTTCTGACTAATGGTCTTCAATGTTTTATGCATTTGTCTCTACAGTTAGGCATTCACTATTTTTTTACACTAGCCCTTTCAGCGGGTTGACGACATGGCACTCATGAACACAGTTTGATTTTGAATCACACTCTTTATAGCACTCTGGATGTAGTCGGCACATAGGCGGTTATCCTTTGCTTCGATTATATATAAACCTTCGTTTTTCCTTAGTTTTGTAAAAGTTTAGGGCATCAGTGGGCAAGTATGACAAGCATACATGGGTCGCTCTCTCAGTGACAATCAAACATTGTATCTTGAATTTCACTGATAACAATGATGCTATTTTGGTTACCCCTCATTGAAGTTATGAAGCATGAACAATTATCAATGTATCATCTTTTATTATTAATGAAAAACAATTAAAAAAAATGTTCTAGACCCGAAACGTTGACACAAAAATGTTCACTGTGGAGATTCTGAACCCAGAAACTCAATTAAAAAAAACTTAAAAAATAAATAAATAATTGCCCTTAAATATCATGGTGAGTGAGAACAATTTTTTTTTCTATTAAAACGTATATATGTATGTATGTTTAAAATATATATAAAATTGTTTTAAAATTAATAAATTTTTAATTAAATTTTAATATAAAATAAAATAAAAAATTATAATAATAATTTTTATTTTTAAATTTTTAAAATTGGTTATTATTATTGATTTTTGAAGATTTTGTTTTAAAACACAATCAAAATTCAAAACTTATGATTCAAAATTTATTGTTTCTTAAACCACATAAGAATTTTACAAGTCAAACACTAATTAGCAATAAAAAAAACAAAAAAACAAACTCTTATTTCTCCATTATCTATGTACAAAAAAGTCCCATAAAACTATATTTCTCTCAATCACCCTCTTACCCTCTTTCCATGTACATGAGATCCCTTAAAGCTATATTTTGTAAACTTGAATGCCTATTGAATGGAAAAACTATTGAATTGGCAACCAACATAAATGCAGAATCTATTTATTACAACGCCATGTGTTTCATATTTCTATTTTTGGGTTGTGTTTCATATTATTAATAGACATTGTTTATTTCAAAATGAATTAACAACAATAACATTAATGAAGGTAAAGTGCAGACTCTCCCAACAATTTCAAAATGAATTAACTCCAATAACATAAATGAAGGGTAAAGTGCAGACTCCCCATGTTGGGAATGAGAAAATAGAAAAGTGTGGAAATAATTTTATAAATTAAATCAACTTTCTTTCAATCATATTTTTAACAAAATCAACCTTCTTACATTGTAGTTTGACATAACCAATTATATATTGTATATATAGAATAAAATATATATAACTGGAAAAATTAATAATTATATAATACATAGAAAGATTAAATTTTATATTATCATGTTTATGTTTAAATATATATAAAATATTTATATTTTTAATTTAAAAAATAATATTTTTTAAAAATTTAAAATTTAATATATATATATATATATATATATATATATATATATATATATATATATATATATATAAGAATAAGATTTTGTTCATACATTGTAGTTTGACCTAACCAATTATATATTGGATATATAGAATAAAATATATATAATTGGAAAAATTAATAATTATATAATACATAGAAAGATTAAATTTTATATTATCATATTTATGTTTATATATATATAAAATATTTATATTTTTAATTAAAAAAAATATTTTTTTAAAATTTTAAAATTATATATATATATGATTTTGTTCATAAATGAATTTGTGAGAACATATATGTTAAGTGAAATAAAGGACCAATAAGTTACTAATTGTCTCTTTTATTCTCAATGAGTGAAGAGTAAATTTATAAATATATGTATTTAATATCAAGCATGAATTTAGTTTTATTAATTTAAAATTAATAATTTTTTAATTAAATTTTAATATAAAAATTGAAAATATTATAATAATGAAATTTTAGTTTTCCAATTTTGTTAATGGCGTTAGTTTTTGATGGTTTTGTTTTGCAAGATTACCATTTTTAGAAACTCATGGTTTTTGGAAGAGGCATATATATATATATATATATATATATATATATATATATATATATAACCATGATAAGTGTTAGTATTTGTATGTATAAGAAATGTTTACATATTTGTCTTATATTACATATTATTCCGACAAGTCATGCACATTCTAGTATACAAAGAAAAACTCATATTTCTCAATTACTGTCTTTGCAAGAGATATCTGAATATTTTTACAAACTTGAATGACTAGTGGAATATATGGAAATCATATGTCCAATGACAAGAATAAGAAAGATGCCATACCTGGAAGTCTGGAATTACGAGAATGGAATTTCTTTTTTTAGCGCCATTTTCTCATCCATATGCGAGGGTGATGGGAGAGGGATATCACAACTTGTTATTTTTGTTCATCGCACCGAGTGTGGTTCATACAGGTTTTGGTACGTTTGACATAATGGCTCTAACGCGCTTAACCATGGGAGAGAAGGATGCATGCTCTCAACACATTGATGGCTCGTTGTGGTATAGAAGGAATGTCTTTCTTAACAAGTGTACCACACATAACACATGTATTATATCTTTCCTTCAATGATAGACTAACAATCTCTTGACCTCATGATATTTCTCCTCCTTCAATCATTATAAATGGGATGAATTATTCTTAGGTTGGAAAGCGTACGTTGTACTCTATAGAGATGTTGTAAGATTTTATGGTATTTGCATTTTCGTCTATCATGTCATGTTTGACACTGAGTGTGAGGTGCTTTGGAAGCCATCTCTGGATATATTGAGATATAATTTCCCAAAGGAGGGAATTGATTTTATAAGGTATTCCAGTTTCAAAGACTTTCACAGTCAATATTTTTCATCCTTTTCCTGCATAGCACAGCCTCAGGGCTTGTCTTCGTATTGGTCATTGTGATTCCTTCATTGACGCAACATGGACTAGACTTTATAGGTATCTCTTTTAACTGCCTAGTTTTGGTATGTGGGGTTTAGTGCCCAAGAATTTTTTTGATTTGGTTCTAAAAGTTTTCTCTACCATGGATTTCTATTGCTACATTGAGAATTTTGTGGCTTACTATGCTTAATTTTGGGTTATGTAGCTTCATGTTAATTTATGGCAATGAGGTATGGTTTGTAGTGGGTAATCCTTTGTTTGGGTATCATGTGGACCCTCTATTTTTTTCAAATTGTTGACACCAATTTCCTCTCCTTCAATCTGGTCACAAAAATTGGTATGTAGGTAAGGATGCTCGTTTCTTGTATTCTGTGTCGACTCTTCTTGTGTTAAAGTGTCTCTACGAGGTTAAAGCATATTTTCTCCAAAAGGTCCTTAGGTTGTATACTCTAAATTTCACTTTCGTTTCACGAATTACTTTCCTGTCACAAGAAATTTTTGCTAAAAAAAGTGTCACTGAAATTCAAAGTTGTTTTAGCTTCATATCTGGTGACAACCTTAACCCCATTTGGGTTTGTGTATTGTGAGGGTTTCATTTTTTTTGGGTATTATCAAACACTGTGCTATGTGGGTTTTGGGGATGACATAGCCTTTTTTGGAAGCCCTCTAACTTTCACTCTGTGCGTTCAGTTTTAATTCTTCATGTTAGTCTTGGGGTCAGTCAACCAAGTGTTGGTATTGCACATCTTCGAGTGACTATGCCACCTCTATAGAGAATGGTAAGTCGTAGGGGAGCACCAACAGTAGCTTTGTTTCTCATCCCAAACGTTTATTCCGATGGAATTCAGTGGCAACCTTGTTTGACTCAGTTTCTATGGAAATTGGAAAGGATATTCAACACCTTGAATCTCATGAATTCGGTGATAAGGCCTACTTATTTGATTTAGAGGTGGGTACTCACGATTTCAAATGTATTCCCGACCTTGGGAAATTTAGGAAAATAAGGTTGCATTTCTTACATTTTGTTGCAATTCATCAACAACTTGACACATTATTTCCTCTGGTGCTCCGGGACAAAAAAGTGGATATTTACAAAGTGTTTTCAAGACAAGAGGACATCAAACATCTCCTAAGGAGTATATGTTACTATTTTTTATGACATACTCATATGCTTGGAAAGGGTGGAAAAGTATGTAGTATCATATTCTAATTCTGACTCTGAGAACCTCATTGAAACTCCTGCAATGATTGATGTTCAACTGGTCAACATAAATTCACCTCCCTACATTGCTCCACCAGCTAATGGAGCTCCCATTTCTTCGTTGTTCATCTCAGACTAAATGTATTATCTTGGCTACAAATTTCGGTTTCACATTTCTCTTCAGCATCAATTGCACATTGGTGGATTTGGTGGATAACATGAAATCAACCCGACACACTCATGGTCGCCCTTCATTGGGCTCTCATCTTAATGCACTAGATGTCATTTCTATTGTAATTTTGTTTTGGTACTTAGAAGCTTATCTTTTTTTGTTTGCAAACACTTATGTAACTACCTTGGCATTGTTTTGTAAAAAAATGATAACAAATGGTCAAGGTATTCTTTTCATTTTTGAAGCTTTCATGCTACTTACACATATATCTAGTTAGAGTTTTTTTGCACTCTCAGATTAGTTTTTTTGATAACCATTTATTAACTATAAAATATTTTATTAATGAAAATTTTGTGCTTTCTTAAAATAAAAGAGACAAGAATAAGAAGGATATAAATCGACTTCAATGCTATTCTTCGTAATTGAAATGCATGAGAAACTAAACTTGCAACATGAACGACTCTCCTACATGCAATTTATTTTTGATTTTTTATTATTATAATGTAATCATCAACAATATATCTAGTTTTAGTATAATAGTAACAATATTTTAATTCCCAATATCTATGTAATATGACACTGTTACATTGTGTGTTTTATTTTTGGGTTTAAGATATAACACTAAACAATTTAGAATTTTGTGGGAGAATTTCATAACATCACAACTATAGCTTTATAAACTTAAAGATTAATAGATCATTATTACAATAATATAGAGGCTATTTCATAGCTATATCTCAATCATATTATACTTGGCTGGGACCATAATTATTCATCTAGTTACCAAAAATGAAAATCGTAAATAAATAGATATTAGAATTGGAAAAAAAATCCAAATATGATCTTAACGAGAGTCAAATTACAACATTTCATGATGATCTCGAAATTTTTTTAGTCTATTTGATCTATATATTCATGAGATACTATATTACGAAAATGGAGCAATGGGAAATTGGATGTAAAATGACATGAGAACTGACAGGTCCTAGGGAAACTAAATGTAAAATGATATGCAAAATCATGATACTACACTTCAATTCCACTTCTAAAATAAAAATATACAACACTTAACAATCTCCTGGTAAGATGATATAAATCAAACACATGCATATGAGATCAGACTCCACCACTACACTACTAAGAAGCATTAAAAATGGTCCTTAGGATTGCCAAACTCAAGAGATTGAGTCTCTTTTTCTACTATAGAGAGAACATAAAAAATGAAGAGAGTGATTTTGTTAATGCTAAGAGAAAAGTAATGGTGCAAGGCTAGATAATGGGAATTTAGCAGCCTCCTTTAATTTGTAGAAAAGTAGTTTAAATATGAATAATGAGCATCTAGATTAGTTCTCAACAAAGAAAATTTAAGTATACCCTTTATAAAAATTATCTCTACTGTATAATCAAAGAAAATAATATTAAATCAACATAAAGGAAAACATGTTTGTATAATTAAAGTAAATAATCTATTGACATGAGGGAAATGAAATACCCCTTTTATAAAAAAAAATATTGGTTTTACAATTATAGGGCGTATTAAGAAAATACCAACACCTAGTTAGATAGCTTCAAAATACAAAATTTGAGGATGATAACCGTGATATTCAAGTATTTCCTCCTGCCATCATAGTGAGAGGATATTAGCTAACTATTTCTACTACATTTACATTTTCTTTCAAATTCTTGAGAACAATAATAAATTCTAGCAAGTTGATGCACAACATAATGAAGAAACAACACAACTAAATTGGATTATGATTCTTGCTTCTTGTAACCATTGTTACATCACTAGAATGGATTTTTTTTTCTTTATTTTTTTTGTCCAAGCGTCCTTCTTGTCTTGATCCAATGGTTCTAGGTTAGATATTAGCTTAATTTTCTCAGTTTTAAGTTCCCAACTGACCTTAGGTTGAGGGCTAAGCTAAAATTATACTAAAATATCTTTCGAATGTGAGTTCAATGTCAAAGTAGATTCCTCTTTCAAGGGGTTATCGTCCTCTTAATATTGTGGAGTTGGTTCACATCATAAATAGGCTTCCTATTTCGGAAAGGATTCAATGACTTCCTTTAAAAATGATTTGGGTGCCTCTTTGGTCATGCCTAAGTCAAAGGGATCTTCTTTGTTGATCAATTGATGTTCTTTATTTGCACAATCATACAATGTGGGTTTACATTGAGACTTTCCAGTGCCTTTGATATTAAAGGGATTTTGGGAAATGGGCTACAATATGTCGTAGTTCATAACAATATATAGAATGGAAAATGACCTATACATAGTCCAACTATTTTGTCTAAGGGTATTTGTTGTTAATCAAATTTATCTCCACCAAAAAAATATTTTTTGAAATCCATTTACACAAATATTTGGGGATGCGTTGTGGTGCAATTTTTTTTGAACTTCTATAATATAACTTTATTAAAGGTTTTCTAGTGACTCTAAGAGAGGCTAATGCCCAAAAATGCAAGAGTACAATTGAAATTCTAATCCACACTAGTGATGAAGAAAAATAGTTTATGATAGGGTCAAACTAAGAAGCCCAATGTTTCATACATAAACTTGAAATACCCTAGAACAAAGGCCCTATGTTTAAAATCAAATCCCTATCTTCTACTAAATTAAACTCAATTATGAAAAATCCCTTTCAAATAAATTCTTTTTATTTTATCCGAGCTTCCAAGAGATTCATATCTATTTATGCAAATATGTTAAGCAAGGTCATATGCCATAGAAATAATACCATAAGTACATTTTTGAGTTAGAGAATACTATCTAATCTACAATGTCTTAAATCATGTGAATAGATAAGACTAATCCTCATGAGCAATGAAAATCATTAAAAGGTGGATGACTAGATTTATAAATATCCTCAACTACATCCTTAAAGAATTCCCTTGAAAATTTTCTATGAAGAGAAGTTTATAAAAATATGTAATTTCTTTTAATTGAATCCTGAATCCTTAAAAATGTTTGAAGAAAAATATATAATTCCCTTTAATTGAATCTTTTTTAATCCTTAAAAGTGCACTGAACACCATTGAGGTGAGGCCTAACTATATCATTGCTCAAAATACCTACATAACAAAGAGGAGTTGTGGTCCCTACAAAAAAATAAAGAGGCTATCATTGCCACAAGAGAAAACTAGGGGCACAAAGTATCTTGTTATGCATTACTTTTTATCCATGTTATAAATATTTAATAAATATAATTAAAAAATGACTTACTAAAATTAATATAATATAAATATGTCGTTTAGAAATATGTTGAAGTCCCTCTTCTTCCCAACCTGTAATTATGACTCAAGTTTGATGGAGAATCATTTTACTATAACGAACTTCCATCCATCAAACCAAAACAAAGACATACGCATGAGTGGAGAACCAAGCTTTATGTATTTTATTTTGGAAAGGATAATATTCAACTATATTTTATAGTACATTTCATAACATATTAAAGTAGGCCCTAGACATTTTACAATAATTGCAGATTATAAATCTAGTTATGTAGAAAATATAATTGAAAGTGGAGCATGATAAATTCCACCATAAGAAAGATGCTTAAATTTCATAACAAACAAAATTGTGATAAGTCATTACCACATTGAGTTGAATAGTTCAAAACTATTCCACTTAAAGCGTGAGTAGAGTAATGATATTATGCTACACAACATTGGCATTATGCTTTTATTTTACTGGTATACAAATGTTTTTGAAAATAATTGGTTTTAAATTAAATGTTGATATTGTTTTATATCATTTTGTTCTAGTGATCACATCAAATCAAAATGATTAAATTCCAAAGCAGTGTAATTTTAATTAAATTGATTCTTCAGTTATAATATATATTATTGATTATTTTATTTTATTTATTTTTTATAATATGAAAAAAATCACAAATTAATTAAAAATTAAGCAAAGTATCTTACTTTTAATTGTTAAATTCATCGATAAGACAAGTGTCATTGTCTAGATTTTTGTAAAAAAAACAGTGAGGGTGCATGGTGTACTCAAGAAGATAATCTTAGATAGGGATGCTGAGTTCACATCCAAGTTTTGGAAGGTGTTGTTTGTTGGTTTAGGGATAAAATTAACATTTAGTACAACATACCATTCTCAGATAGATGGACATATTGAAAGGGTAAACAAAGTGTTAGGAAGGCATTTTGAGAATATATGTCATGCATCAACCAAAGAGGTGGGAAGAATTTCTACCTTTGATAGAATTTTCCTATAATAATGGGTACCAAGAGTCATTAAAGATGAGTCCATTTGAGGCTCTTTATGGCAAGAAATGCAAAACTCCTTTCAACTAGAAGTATCAAGTGAGCAGGGTGCATATTGGGCCAGATATGTTGAATGAGATGGAACATGAAGTGTTTGCTATTAAACAACAATTAAAGATAGCTCAAGACAAAAATAAGATCTATGCAAATCAACAAAGGATGCATAGGGAATTCTAGGTGGGGGATCATGTGTATCTTTACATTAGACCAAGGAAAAATTATTTAAGGATTGGTGATCTTGTGCCAAGTTGTCACCACAGTTTTGTGGGCCATTTCAAATTATAGAAAAAGTGGGGATAATGGCCTACGTATTAGCATTTCCACCCATAGTAAAGGAACATGATGTATTTCATGCTTCTTTGCTTAAAAAGCATGTACATGATGCTAATCATGTTATCAATTGCTTTGTGATATAAGTGGAGTCCGAGGGAGAGTTCTAGCTAGAGCCACTATGGATTATGGATTATAGGCAGATTGCACTCCAAAATTGAGTAATTGAGTAGGTTAAGGTGAAATGGAGGCACTTTGGACTATATGAAGCCACTTGGGAAAAGGTTGAATAGATGAGGGTATCATACCCATTTTTGTTTGTTGGTTAAGAAACTATAAATGTAATTTTAAATGTAAAAGAGATGTGTATATAAATCTCTTCTAAATTGTGTGTTCGGGTTGAGAATATAGAGGATCATGTTCCTCTAAGGGGATGGCGTTTTTGATAACCCTTGTGTTAATCCTTCTTGCATATATTGTTATGAATTATAATTCATGTAAATAATGTAGAAATATAACACATTGATTGACTAAAGGAAGTGGACATGACTGTTATACCACAAATGACCTCCTCTTCAGCTCAAAGGAGAAGGACACATGGAAGGAAGAAATCGACCTAGACATAGACCTATTTTTCCAAGGTAACACATCCCAGAGACTGTTAGGTCGAGTTACAACGCCTCCCTACCTCTTACAAGGAGTGTTAGGGCCTAGGTTAATGCATTGTCTTGCTTGAAGGGCAGCATTACCCATGTTTCATGAAGAAAAAGGGACAAATTGGCTGTAATTGATTGACATTTCCAGCTTTTTCTCAAGGAGTCAGTATAAAAAGAGGGAAACTTGCGGTGTAGGCCTCTGATTGGACATTTATAAACCTAACTAAGCATCCAAAGAGGGAAAAATCTAGAAAATCATGGAAACATCATGAATTTTTCCCTATTCTAACTAATGGAGAAGAATGGTAAGGTTGATCCTCCCAAACTCTTATAAATTGGAGGCTAGGGCTCATTGTCAAAGGTCGAAAGGTTGATTATGTGAGGAGTGAAATTTTTTTGTTGAGTGTGAGGTTTCATGGTTGGCTTGGTTCATTGAGAACTATTGGCCTAAGCATTTTCACACTTGGATATTGAGGAGAGAGAGCGTGGAGTCGAAGGACTGAGGGAAGCTTGACCAAACTGGTGGTTGTAATCTTCCTTCTTTGAATAATAGAACTGCCTCTACTTTTTCCACTTGGTGTCTTATTGATGCATCTATTTACTTATTTGTTTAAGATACATGTTATAAGTGGCTTAGATTTACATGGTTTCTTATTTTATTATGTACTTTTTTTATTGTTTTTTGTGATAATATCATGAATACTATGCTAGTTCATTGTTTGTTTGCAGTGTTCAGACTTGGAGCTAGTGAGGAGGACTTCTGCCACACTGCATTGCGCTCTCCAACAGATCTTCCTTATACATCGAGGTAATCCTTCAATACTTCACTTTGTCAATCAAGCATTAGTATGAAAATACATGTATTATCTTTGTGAATGTTGCAGCTAATCTAACTGCCTGCCTTGGGTCTCGGGAAGGCCCAAGAGGGATCTTACTCCAGCTACCACTTGTGCATTTTACCCCTAAGAATAATTGGTGACTCCACTGGGGATTAATCCTTAGTTCCCGGTTGTTTATTTATGAACCCTTGTTTCTTTCCCCCTATCACTTCATGTTCTAATCACATCCCTTTTTTACCATTTCATGTGCTCTGTGACTGTTTCATCATTTCACATTGTTCAGAACAGACCTTGCCTAACCATTATTTGCAATTTATACTCAGTAACACACCCCCTGTGTGTCTTCCAGAGCGTTATAATGCAGCTCCTACTTGAGAACAGTGTGCTAGTCCTGCTATTAACACATTGTACCCTTTTCTAGGTAGTGTTACTCAACCTAAAACTTGTTATTTCACCCTTGCTGTGATTTCCCTAGCTGTTCAGTTGATGGCTATCAGTTTTGCTTTTGTATACTGGATCTCTATGCTTGGTTGCCTGCTAGTATATTAGTTTTTTTTGTTGACAATTTAGCTTAGGTGCATTTACTTTTTGAAAAGAAAAAGTTTTTTTTTTTAGTTTTTTTGAGATATCTAATTTCATTCTGTAAATTTTGGGTTAAATAGCTATTAGTGAGGATAGATATATGTATATTTTATAGGATGAACTACATTATTGGATGTTTTCTGCTGCATGGATGAGTGAAAATTTTCTCCTTATAGAAATTACTCTTTCATTGAACTAAATCTAAGAAGAATTTTTTGCATGGTTTGAGTAAGAGTCTCATAAACTTTCATACGTCCAATCCCCCTCCGGAGACTTAAAATCAAGTACACTAAAATTAAGCGCTAATAAAATCAATCAATAACTCTTTTCTGAGATTACACAAACATTAGTACAGGCTAAGATCTTGGGATAAGCAGAGTGAGAAAATTGCCCAGATAAAAAAACTTGAGACTAGTGCGCCATTAAAGAGTGAAAATCCTGTTGCACTCATACTATTGGGACCGCTACACTCATAACGAAGTTAAGTACAAGAAAAAACTAAGGTGTGTGAGAAGGTAGCCCACCTTCGATCGCATAATATTTATCATTCTGTGTATTGGGGTTCCCCTCGGGGTATCGAAACTAGATCAGGGATCTAGGTGTTCTGCTCGTACAACGTATTGTCTATGACTGTGACCCCCTTGGTAGTGCCTGTGATTTGAGGTATCCATAGTTGCCATACTTCTAGGGACATACACAAGGTAAATGGGGCGAATTTCCTTGGTACCTGACACAGACAAACCTACTCTGTCTTCGGTTTTTGGGAGGGTACCCATCTTCACGAGAGTGCTTGGCCTCATTATCTGAGGTTCGGGTGAAGCTCAAGAGTAATTGTAACTGTACATATGACCAACTCTCTATGTTTTCTATTCTTATACTGGGTTTCATCTCTAGTGAACAGTAGTTCTCAGACAGGGTCTTACCCCTCTGTCTGTTGGATTGATTGACTTTAAAGTTCTTTTATTTTAGGTGTTTGGTTCTACTATCACTGAGACTTAATAATGTATCACATTAAAATTTTGATAAAATTTACTGGTCATCGTGGCGTCCTTTGACCCTTGTCCTCTTTCTAGGCAGAAATAAGGTCTCCCTCCATTGACACTAGGGGTGGTGTCGAGTCTTGGTTACCCAGTGCTTTCTTCGAAAGAGAAGTCTCCAGTGTTGACCCCTAAATAATACATTGCTCCTCACATTACAGAGTTTTCTCAATGATCCTTTCATGGAAGGAATTGTTCCTCCTTATAAACCTCCTCTCACTAACCTGTTGGGGCCACTATTGATTCAAGTAGCACCAGTACTAGCCATGTCTTTGACTGCACCCACATCCACTACACAACAGGTGACCTATGGGTCGTTGCCGCTGGTGGTTAACTTAGTTCCACCACCATCTTCCCTGCCTGTTGTCAGTTATTCACAGCTGACTAGAAACCCTAGTAGCCAAACTATGCATGGTCCTAGCAAATTGGGCACAACATCTGTGAGTGGAATTTTTAACTCTTCGACGTCTACTCCTATCATGTCTTCACCTAGACTTCCAGCTTCCGCTTCCACTAGTGGGGCTACCTCGGTTCCCTTCAACAACCCTTTCGGTTGGAATCCCTTGTTGAGTTCGAACCCCTTGGATTCTATGCCAGGGGGCACTTATGTACCCCTACATTCTATGGGACAAGCAGGTCCATCCATTGTTAATGACATTCCTCTTAGTGGTCAAAGTTATGGTGTAGGGTCTATGCCAATGGTAAATTATGTAACTAGTAGTATGCAACAAGCAAACTCTATCACGTTTATTTGGGCAACCCTTCCCCAAAACCAACTGGGGCAAGGGGGAAAATATTACTCTAGGGGCAGACAACTGTTTTTCCCCCAGTATAATATCCCCTATGGATAACAACCTTACATCCCTACACCTTTGCTACTTGGAAATTATTATCAGATGAGTCCTACTCATCCTGTTGGAAACACTTTGATGGGAGGACCCTACAGTCCAAATGGTCAGCCAACACCTCCTTGGTTAGACTCAGGGGCAACAACACAATTTCCATTCTTGGCATTCTTAGACATCTACGATCTATATAAATTGACCAATGATCCCATCAATCATAACCGTCTTTGGCCTCCTATACCACATAAGATTCCATCAGATAGCCCTAAGTTCGAAGGGAAACAAGGGGAGGATTTGGCTACACATATCACCACCTTTCATCTATGGTATGTTTCTAATTCCATGGTGGATGAAAATATCTAGCTCAGGATCTTTCCCTGCACCCTTACATGCAACGCTACCAAATGGCACATTGAGTTACCACGAGCTGCAATCAATAATTTTGGTGCCTTAGCAACGAAATTTCTTAAGAAATTTCAACTACCTATCTGATACGAAATCAAAATGGAACTCTTAACCTCACTGTGCCAAGACACTGCCACCCACATCTCCAATCACATTCATGAATGGAGACGTAGGCGGAGGCTCATCAAAGCACCAATCTCGGATCATATTTTATTGAACTGGTTTTGTAAGTCACTGTTGCCTCCCCTTGCTAAGGATGTTTTCATGTCTGGTGGGGTCACAGAGGACCAATCCATCCGTCATGCACATCATCTAGATCTCATATATTCACAATCTAGCACGCTTTATGAGTTACTCCCCCATGCCCTTGGAAACATGAATCCTCCCGCTACTCAACAACTCGGAGCACATGTGGACAACCTCGTTGGCACAAATTCTGGTGTTGCTGTAAAATGGCTCAGTGGGCACACTTCCCAACCATCTTCGGCTGCCACCGCCCCTACCCAATCAAGTTCTCTACCCACCATTGACTTACACTCTATGCAGTGTACATAAAAACGCAGCGATAAGAATAAAAAGAATAGAAAATGACCGCTCCTTCTGAAGAGCTGCCCAACAGTCAGAATAATCCAAATCAGAGAAACATTGCTAAAACTGAAAATGGGAAAGAAAAAAAATATCAGATTCCCTTACAAGATTTTTGCGGAGGACCACTTGACATACAAGTGTCCTCGGCTGCAGGAATGCACAGATTTTATCATGCAAAAGTATTCTGGAAGGACACCTTCCATCCTTCACATCCCTTTCCCTAATCCACATCAGTAGAAACACATGGCTGCAAACCCACCACAACCACAAAAAAGGGGCAACGATGGTGCTCATCCTTCTGGTGAAGGATCATCTTCAATTTATGGCATGGACACTGTCGAAATCCAAACCGAGCCAAAACCTATGGAAATATAGTAATTGATGCTCACGAACCTGGTTCAAGTTCGAATCCACTTCCACCCAACAATATGCATATTTAAAGGTCTGCTACTGACCCTGTCATTTGTCCCCCCAAAGGAATCCTTAGATTCACGACTCATAACACCTTTGCACATTCTGTGTAGAACTACAACATTGTAGAATACTTGGCACAAGCACCGTAAGCTATGTCTGCACTCAAAGTGTTGCAAACTTGTCCAGTGCAAAGGAAAGCTTTGCTTTTGGAAATTGGTGGAATTGACCCACGGGATTCTATGCTAGCCATCTTTGACATGGAAAAATTTCAACCTTGCCTTTCCCACTAGCTTGCTTTCCATGTTCAAGTTGTGTCGAAAGGGAGGCCAATCCATCACATTTTCATATACGAAGGTGCTTGCTTCGAGTTCTCCTACTTTGTCTCCACTGTCAAATTCCCTCAAAGAATTTGATGGTCACACCTTCCTCCCAAAAGG
This sequence comes from Pinus albicaulis, assembly GCA_034641835.2. NCBI lineage: Eukaryota > Viridiplantae > Streptophyta > Pinopsida > Pinales > Pinaceae > Pinus > Pinus albicaulis. The sequence continues at coordinate 1,297,275,545 of CM076580.1, read as the reverse complement.
CTACATTGCTAGCTACCCTATTCAACTTATTGGGAAAAAGATAATTGTGGACATCGAAGTCGTAGATCATCATCTCAACTATAATCTCCTTTTGGGTCGTAGTTGGTCTTATGCGATGATTGCCATTGTCTCTTCGGCTTTCTGACTCATCTTGTTTCCTTTGGATGGGAAGATAGTTATAGTGAACCAACTATCCTTATGCACCCCAGATTATTCCACATTACCTAGCAGCACCGTACCCCTAGTAGGAGGAGTTCCTGACTCTTACGTTAGCATTGTTACTGGTCTTCTGAAGGCATATTCCCTCATGGGTTGTTTTCCTCTCCCGCCACCTGAGGTTCCACAAAAGGTTTCAATGATATCCATCATATCAAATGGCTCTATTGATCCCTGGATCCTACCAGCACCTTCAAAAATTTATTCCTCTGGAGATCAGATGCCCCTATCACCAGCTGAGTTGGCTTATAAAGCCATCCAATCAGTATCTGAACCCTCCACTGCTTTGGTTTCGACCAATGGTACCACCCTCCCACCCAATAATGTTCCTTATAAATATCTCCTCGATGAAGTACTACCTTCGAACGAAGCTATCCGAGAGATCATGTCTCTAGAAGAACGACCTTGGGGAGAATTTCACTATCGTGCTTTGATGTCTGATTCAGATGCGATCAATATACAAATCTCGCATTTTGACCCACCTGAGATTGTTCCATCTGCATATACAACTATTCAAAGCATCGATGCATAAGGCAACATGGGAAATATTTCTAAAACCATGCTCATAGATATCTCGGTCAAAATAGGTATCGTGGAAAATATACAGATTGGAGCAGATTGTAGTCCAAAGGAAATTTCACGCTTTACATCCCTTTTTAAGGAGTTCTGTGATGTTTTTTCTTGGTCTTACGATGAAATTCCCAGCATAGATCCTTCTATTGATGAGCAGGAGATCAAGAAATTTCGAGCATTCTTTTTATGGTATTTTTCTTGCTTGTTAAACTGAAAAACCTCAAGTTCTCTTCTTCGATCTCGTTAAACTTACACGAAGAAGCATTGAGCCTTCTTTTTGGGGACTTTTTCTAGCTCATAAAACTGAAAAAACCCTAATTTTCTTCTTCGGGCTCGTTAAAATACCCCGATGAAGACTATGAGCCATTCTTTTCCATATTTTTCTAACTCTTTAAAAATCGAAAAATACACCGAGTTTTTCTTCGTTGGACTCGTTAAAATTTCATGAAGAGGATTGAGTTTTTCTTCGTCTGACTCGTTAAAACTTCACGAAGAATATTCAGTTTAATTTGTATCCTCATACTCATAAGAAAATGAGGTAGACATCCATTGAACATAGGTTTGTCACTTTATCCGGACACAATGGACTAACTTACGGAAAAGGAACTATGTCAGGCATACTATTATCCCTTTGTCACACCCAGTCATCAACCATGACAAAGTACCCCATTGGATTTGTCTTTTATGATGTTTTTCAGACTCCCTAAATATGAAAAGATCACTAATTTTACCCTTCTAGACTCGGTAAACCTAATCAGATGGGGAAAAATTTGGACAAAGTAGAGACTCATTCTTTTATACTTTGAAAGACGATTTGGCAACATCACCTTGAACATGGCAATCCTTAGAAAAATCTCTTGCATTTAGCTTCTTGTCAAACCCTACCATTCTATGAGTTTAGCCTTCATATGTCGATGTCCCTACATTGGTGAAACCTAACACTCTTTGGTGTTCATGAGTCTAAGCTACCTTGTACCCTATTTATTGTGACTTCTACAGTTCAAGATATCATGCTATCTACTGCTTCCTGTATCAACCAAGCCATCATATGCCAAAAATGATTTTCTGTCATCAGTTTGTATCATTTATCTTGACTATCTTCAAAACAAAATCATATTTTTCCCGTTTCGTGTCAACTGATGTAGGACTCCTCATTGCCTACCTTTTGACATATCTCTTCCTATCGACTTCAACATCTTATCTAGGAAGTTGATCTAGAAACATATGAGTACCCTGGGACTTGCAGACCTCAATGGCAGGTTACCTTATGTTTGATTGGGGGTTTTCATCATTGGCTCCTATTTGAATGATTCTACGAGTGTTTGACATCAACACCATTTATTCACACTCGCTATATTGTATTATGCATCTTGGAGACAATTATCCTTATTGGTGGCCATCCTCGTGCCTGTTAACAATTTTCATCATTGACTAGTAATCAGACGATTTCTCACATGTTCGACTACAACTTCTTTATTCACATGTGTAGAAATATGAATTTTAGAGAAGAAACGACCAAGACCTTAGGTAGAGACTTACATCATTCAACTTTTTTTCCTCTCCCAAGCTGCATATATTTTCTTCGGAGACATCTTATTGGATTCATCCTATCATGACACAAGCTTCCACATTGAGCTTATTGGTGGATATACTGGTCATATCTATTCCTGGAGAAATCATTTTGATATAGATACTGAGCATGGGAATGCCCAACTCAGGACATATATTTATATTTTTGAGATATGATGTTTGTTTTAGGTGTTCCTCAGTTGTCCAACTCCTCTCGCTCTACTACACATTTATAAAGTATTTCGGCCATCGTCTTCATCTCTGACCTCACACTTTAGGGGGTATCTTTTATACCACAAATGACCTCCTTGTCAGCTCAGAGGAGAAGGACACATGGAAGGAGGAAATTGACCTAGACAGAGACCTATTTATCCAAGGTAACACACCCAAGAGACTACTAGGCTGAGTTATAACGCTTCCCTGCCTCTTCAAGGGAGTGTTATGGCCTAGTTTAACGCATTGTCTTGCCTAAAGGGTAGCGTTACCCATGTTTCATGAAGAAAAAGCGATAAATTCCGTAGTAACTGACTGACATTTTCAGCTTTTTCTCAAGGAGTCAATCCAAAAAGTGGGCAACCTGCAGTTCAGGCCTCTGATTGGACATTTCTAAACCTAACTAAGCATCCAAAGAGGGAAAAAGCTAGAAAATCATGGAAACATCATGGATTTTTCCCTATTTGAACTAATGGAGAAGAATGGAAAGGTTGATCCTCCCAAACTCTTATAAATAGGAGGCTAGGGCTCATTGTCAACGGTTGAAAGGTTGATTATGTGAGAAGTGAAATTTTTTTGTTGAGTGTGATGTTTCATGGTTGGCTTGGTTCATTGAGAAATATTGGCCTAGGCATTGTCACACTTGGATATTGAGGAGAGAGATATTTGAGTCAGAGGACTAAGGGAAGCCTGACCAAACTGATGGTTGTAATCTTCCTTGTTTGAATAATAGAACTGCCTCTATTTTTTCCACTTGGTGTCTTATTGATGCATCTATTTACTTATTTGTTTAAGATACATGTTATAAGTGGCTTAGATTTACATGGTTTCTTATTTTATTATGTACTTTTTTTATTGTTTTTTGTGATAATATCATGAATACTATGCTAGTTCATTGTTTGTTTGCAGTGTTCAGACTTGGAGCTAGTGAGGAGGACTTCTGCCACACTGCATTGCGCTCTCCAACAGATCTGCCTTATACATCAAGGTAATCCTTCAATACTTCACTTTGTCAATCAAGCATTAGTATGAACATGCATGTATTATCTTTTTGAATGTTGCAGCTAATCTGATTGTTTTCCTTGGGTCCTGGGAAGGCCCAAGAGGGATCTTACTCCAGTTACCACCTGTGCATTTTACCCCTAAGCAATGACTTCAGAGGATTGAGGAGGAGGAGTTTCATGTAATCTAAATCCTTAAATTTATTTCATCACCTATTCCTAAGTTGGTTTAATGGCACTATTGTGTAGACATTTAATGGGGGAAATGGGCCTCCTATGTTGAAAAGTCAAAAGGAAATGTGTGTCTAATTTAATTTTCCCTTAACTAAATTAGGCAATAAAATGTAATCTTATCTCATAATCACTTGTAATAGTTAACTGAGTGTGATGAACTCAATTAGCTCATGAATTTCAAGTTGAGGGTGGTTGGTGAGGCATGCAGAGTGATTCTATTAGTTATGGAGTTCGAGTTGCAGTTAGTGCAATAGTTTAATGCATGAGAAATCAGTTAACTCAATTTATTAAGTTAAAGTCAGTTGAACTAGTTGTAACTATTTGTTGCACTAGTGAGAGATCAAGTGAATTAAATTAGATTTAATTCACATGAATTGATCGTCCATGCAACATATGATTTACTATTAATAGCTACAAGCATGTCAGTTCCAGTGGAGACCCAGTTGAGACAAAGGTTAAAGGGATGTTAACTATCAGTGGTATCATTAGTAGGTTTTCTGCATGCAGTAAGAAAACCATAGGATTGCCCATGAGCATTGTGCATTTTTGGAAGGCTGAAATTCCTAAATAATATGGATTTCATTCCACATGAATTGTTCAAGAAAGGAAGGCTCATTAGAGGCAGGAAATTGACTAAGTGTTGGTTGATTTTGTTCGGGTTAGTGTGAAACAGTTGTGAGAGTGCATGAGAATCTTGTGAGAAGAGTGCATTGTAATTGTTTCATGATTCCTTGGTGAATATACAATATAAGATAGAGGGGTTTTGAGTAGTAAGCTTTCCCCATGAAAATATCTGTGTTGTGGTTTGATTTTCTTATTTCTTTACTTGTTGTGATTGACGATCATGTTTATTTTCCGCAATTGATTTTTAGAAGGATTCAATATCTTGATTTAGTAGATCACATGATCGGATTGAATCCATTGATATACATATTGTTTGTATAATCTCTACATGGTATAAGAGCGCATGAAATCACTATAGTGGATAAGAATTGAGTTTGTGACTGAATAGCATTCGAATTTGCAAAAGTATTATTTGGTGTGATAGGAAGATCAAGATCGAAATGGATTTCAATGGCTTGAGATTGGAGTATGAACTCGAGGGAAGTTCCAATTATATTTATGGAAAGAATGGATGGCGTCAGTTTTGGAGGACAATGGGTTGAAATAATTCATTGATAATGACATTCCAAAACCCGTTGCAGCAGATGCTGCTCTTCTTGATTCTTGGAAAAACAAGGTTGCAAAGGCGAGGAGGATATTATTGGAGGGAGTACAAGACCACATTGTCTCAAGTCTCCATGGGAAAGAAACTCCATATGCAATGTGGAAGGCTTTGACAGATCTGTTTCAGAGCAACAGTGATCATAGAAAATTGGCACTGAAGGACAAGCTCAGAAAATCAAAATGGAGAAAGGCGACACTATTCCAAAATATTTAACCAAGTTTGCCCAATGTCAATATGAGCTTAGGAGTGTCAGAATTAATTTCGCGCATGATGAGTTGGTGAGCCTAGCTCTTATAGGCCTTCCCAAGATTTGGCATAGTTATCAGGACTCTGTTAATGGGAGGGAGAAGTTGCCAGATTGGGAATGACTTTGGTTGGATTTGGTGCAAGAAGAATTCAGGCGAAATACCAGGGATGGATATTCATCTAAGATAGATGATGAAGAAAATTGAGCCTTGGATGGTAAGGAAAATAAGGGGAAGGGAAATAAATCCTATTCCAAATTTGAGTCCAGCAAATAAGGCAAGAAGCATGACATGTCCTAAGTGAAGTGTTTTCAATGTCACGAGGATGGGTATTATGCCACTAATTGTCCACAAAAGAAGAAGAACAAGAAGGCTTCAAGATATGCATCTAGTGAGGCTTTGGCCTCACAATTTGAGTTGGAATTCTCGCTCATTGCATGCATGGTGTCAAGTGCAATGGAATTAGTGTGGTACTTGGATAGTGGTGCATCTTTCCACATGATGAGAGACAAATGACTTTTCAGTAGATTGGATGGGAAGGACCTCCATATGCATATCGAAATGGGTGATGATGGATGGTACAGTGCTATCAGGATTGGTACAGTTACCTTCCAGAGAAAGTCAGGTAAAAATTCTTATTAAAAGATGTAATGCATGTACCAAGCTTGAAAAATAATTTAGTTTCAGTCACAATGTTGGAGGATAGAGGTTATGATGTGGTTTTTAGTGAAGGGAAAGCTTTCCTTCGACACAAAGCCACATGAAAAGCCGAGAATATTGGGATTTGTGTGAAGAATCTCTATAAAATTGATGTAGATGGTTGCGCAACACTGATGGGTAAGGCATACAAAGTGGTGAGCCAGCATGACGGTGAGTTATGGCACAGAAGATTGGGCCATCTAGACCACGAAGCCTTGAAGTTCATGCAACATATTTCTACGGGTCTTCCCAAGGGTACTCTTGCACAGATAGACACATGCAAGGGATGTACCATGGGGAAGTATGCAAAGGCCAATTTTCATGAGAAGGAGAATCGAGCTTCGAAAATCCATGAGAGAGTTCACACAGACGTGTGTGTACCATTCTCTATAGATTCGACATCAAAGCATAGGTATTATGTGATCTTTGTTGATGATTTTTCTAGAAAGTGTTGGATCTACTTCATGCATAAGAAAGATCGTATGTTCTCAAAAATTTGTGAAAGCGCTAGTGGAGAAAGACACGAGGAAGCATGTGAAGGCTCTTAGGAGTGACAATGGTGGTGAGTACATATCCAATGAATTCAATAAATTCTGTAGCAAAGAAGGAATTCAGAGAGAGTTGATTGTGCCTCATAACCCACAAAAGAATGGGGTCGTAGAAAGAAAGAACATAACAATTTTGGGTGTGGCACTAACGATGTTGCATGATCAAGGCCTATTGTTTCATCTATGGGTGGAAGCATGCAACACAACGATATTTGTGCAAAACCATAGTCCTCATTGAATACTTGGCATGAGTACACCAGAGGAGGTTTTTTCTGATAAGAAACCTGATGTTTCATATTTTAAAATTTTTGGCTCATATGTCTATTGCCATGTGACCAAAGATTCCAGGAAGAAGCTCGAACCAACATATGAGATTGCGATATTTTTGGGGTACACTGATAATCCCCACAACTATCGAGTGTACTTTCCAAACAACAGGATGACTTTTGTGAGATGGGATATAAAATTTGATGACGAGAAAGCCATGCGATTGTCCCTTGAGAGGGAGATGGATTTTCATGCAGATGAGGAAATATTGTTTCCAAAGAATGAACCTGAAGATGTGGAGCAACCACATGCGGAGGATCATGGAGTGGCAGAAAACACTCATGCAGATCACCACATAAGCTGATAGATTGAGAATTGATGCAGAAGAGCATGTAGGAGCACCTACTTCGCTGCACAGACAAAGACAGTCTCCAGATAGGTTTACTGGATACATGGCTCTTATGAGAAAGTGTATTGTGACAGAACCATCCTCCTTTGAGGAATCAGTGTAGCAACTAATTTGGGTTGATGCTATGGTTGAGGAGTATGATTCCATCATCAAGAAAAGTGCATGGGAAGTTGTCCCAAGACCGGTTGGAAAATCAGTGGTTGGATCTAGATGGATCTATAAGGTGAATTAGACGGCAGATGGGAGTGTGGAGAAGTAAAAGGCTAGATTTGTAGCCCAGGGATTCTGACAAGTTGAGGAGATTGACTATGAGGATACTTTTGCACTAGTTGCGAGATACTCATCGATTAGATCTATCCTTGCACTCTCATCCCATATGGGGTGATAGATACATCTAATGGATGTAAAAATTGTGTTTCTCAATGGAGTTATTGAGGAATAAGTGTACATAGAGCAGCCAAAAGGTTTTGAGATCTTTGATAGTGAGTCACATGTGTGCAGACTCAAGAGCATTGTATGGGCTAAAGCAATCACCTGGTGCTTGGTACACCAGGATTAACAACTATTTCACTGGGTTGGGCTTCACCAAAAGTGAAGTGGATGTGAACCTGTACTAGATTGTGGTTGATGGTAAGCTCTTTATTATCAGAATTTATGTTGATGATCTAATTTTGACAGGTGATGAGTAGATGATAACTTCTTGTAAAGAGGATCTTGCAAGAGAGTTTGAAATGAAGGACATGGGACTCCTTCACTATTTCCTTCGTTTGGAAATATGGCAGCGGGATGGTGAGATATTTTTTTCTCAAGGCAAGTATGAGAAATATATTCTGAGTAAGTTTCACATGGAGAGTTGTAAACCCATGGAGACTCCTCTTCTAGGAAACTGGAGGAAGGAGGATGCTAATTTGGGTGAGGTAGTGGCCGCTATTGTTTACAAGCAGATAGTGGGTTCACTGATGTACTTGGTGAACATGAGACCAGCCATTTTCTACACAATTAACTAGCTGAGTCAAGTTATGGTTAAGCTGACCGAGCTCTTTTGGAAGGCGGGGAAGCATGTCTTGATATATCTCAGAGGCACTACATAGTATGGATTATGGTACAGACGGATAGAGGGAGTGAAGCTTCAAGGCTTCACCAATGCAAATCAGGAAGGCAGTCCATCAGACAAAAAGAGCACACGAGGAGGGATCTTCAGCATAGGATCGAAAACATTTTATTGGTATAGCATGAAGTAGTGATCTATGTCACTCAGTTCAGCCGAGGAAAAGTACTTGGAAACAAGTCAGGCTACATGTGAGGCCATATGGATGAGCAAGATCCTAGCTGGTAGGTTTTGTTCTCAGATGGATCCGACGATGATACATTGTGATAACCAGAGTTGCATTAAACTCTTAGTTAATCTAGTATTCCATGATAGGACCAAGCACATAGACATTTGGTACCATCATCTCAAATATTGTGTTCAGAGGCACATTATGTTAATACTTTAGTACATTCCCACAGAAGATCAGGATGCAGATATTATGACGAAGGTGCTCGTGAGGAGAAAATTCAAATACCATAGAGGCAGGATCTGGGTGGCAGATAATCCCTTTCTTGCTGAGAGGGAGTGTTGAAAAGTCAACAAGAAATGTGTGTCTAATTTAATTTTCCCTTAATTAAATTGGATAATAAAATGTAATCATATCTCATAGTCACTTGTAATAGTTAACCGAGTGTGATAAACTTAGTTAGCTCATGAATTTCAAGTTGAGGGTGGTTGGTGAGGCATGCGGAGTGATTCTATTAGTTATGGATTTCAAGTTTCATTTATTTCATTAGCTTAATGCATGAGAAATCAGTTAATTCAATTTATTGAGTTAAATTCAGTTGAACTAGTTGTAACTGTTTATTGCCCTAGTGAGAGATCAAGTGAATTAAATCATATTTAATTCACATGCAGTGATCTACCATGAAACTGATGATTTACTATTAATAGATGCATGCATGTTAGTTCTAGTGGAGACCTAGTTGAGACAAAGGTTAAAGGGATGTTAACTATCAGTTGTATCATTAGTAGGTTGCCCGCATGCAGTAAGACAACCATAGGATTTCCCATGAGCATTGTGTAGTTTTGGAAGGCTGAAATTCCTAAAGAATAGGGATTGAATTCCACATGAATTGCACAAGGAAAGTAGGATGATTAGAGGTAGGAAATTGACCAAGTGTTGGTTGATATTGTCCGGGTCAGTGTGAGACAGTTGTGACAGTGCAGGAGACTCTTGTGAGAAGATTGCATTGTAATTATTTCATGATTCCATTGTCAATATACAATAGAATATAGAGGCATTTTGAGCAGTAAGATTTCCCCAGGAAAATTTCTGTGTTGTGGTTTTATTTGCTTCTTTCTTTACTTGTTGTGATTGGTGATCATGTTTATTTTCCACAATTGATTTGTAGAATGATTCAATATCTTTCTTTAGTATATCACATTATCGGATTGAATCCATTGATATACATATTGTTTGTATAATTTATACATCTTGCATGGAGGACAATACTTTAGACATGTTCTCGTAGATTGTGTTGAAAGGGTCAACATGTGAGAGGAAGCCAAGAGGAAGAAGTCTCAATGAGGGGAGATGGATGGGGTGTATTCACAATTGCACACATGATGGAGTGTGGGGAGAGTAGAGGAAGAAGAGATTTTTTGACAACAGTCGTGAATTTTATTGGGAGATCAACATCTCTCTAGCCCTGTGTTTGTACTTGTGGGATGGGTTCTCTATGTTTTGCTGAGGAATGTGCTTGTTCCTGTCTTTTTAGTTCTGGAGTGAGTTCAGTGGAGTTGTGATACTCGGATGCTAGTTGGGTTGATAAATCCGTGTAGACTTGCTCATTGATAAACACCTAAGCAATGGTTATCCTTGGGGTTGATAAACCACTAGGAAACTTGTTAGGTTGACAAAATATTGGTCAGGTTGAGACACTCTAGTACTAGTTGGTGCTAATAATAACTAAGTATTGCCATGGAGTTGATAAACACTAGTGTTAGTACCCACCGATAAACTACCTAAATAGGTGTACTCTTTACTCTTGCAGTAGCTAATGTCAGCTGATAAACCTCCCATTATACATATACAATCCTTTTCCTAGAACTTGGTTGAAATTTTCTATGCCTTGAATGAATGCTTGTAGTTGTTGTTTTATTTATTTGGGAATATTTGTGGTGGTATAGCTATGGGCTATTAAGAATTTACCTTAGAAGAAACTATTTGTGCCTTAAATGAACCATTATGGTTGTTGTTTTACTAATTCGAGAGTCATTGGGGCACTACAACTAGGGGCCATTGAGAAATCATGAGAGAAGAAACTCTCTATTCCTTAAGTGACTCTTATGGTTGTTGTTTCTTGCCTTGAGAGTCATTATGGTGTTACAACTAGGGGATGTACAGAAATCACCTGAGAAACGAACTTTGCCTCTTACCATTGGTTGACTCATTGATGGTGAGAAAAATATTGAGAAATTACCTCCTTAGACTCTAAGTCCAACTCAGAGGTGGTAAAATTCAAGAAAGATTAAAGTGCAGTTGGCCTACGTTTGGGTGGAGAGTTGCAGTTCCTCCCTTATTTACTAATCATTCTAAGATAATAAGATAATCGTTTACTTGTATACTTGTTTCACTTGAATATTTATTGTTATTTTTGTATAACAGTGGGTGTGTATCAACACTATTAATGAAGGAGTGTGTATTCATGTATGTGTTGCAATGGTATGTATTTCATGATTGTTCTCAAAGATATTAAGGGATTGAATCTCCTTGTGTATGCTAATATATTCCATGATTGTAGAGCTATTCGCATGTCTAGTGTTTATTTCTGAGAATCTAAGTTAAAATATTATGGTTTTAAAAGTCAATAGTTAAATATTATATTTTTCTTGAGGAAATTTTTTCTTTGTATTATAGAGTTTGGCTATTTTTAGGGAATGTATTTTGCTTATTATGAGCAAGAATCGATCCTTGTTGCATAATTGATTATTTTTTCCTTGTTTTTAAGCAATGATTGAAATGATTAATTTATGCATGGATAAGACAAGAGGTATGAGGAAATCATTCAAGGCCAATGTGGACAATTATGGTGCTATTGTAGAGTACAATATCCATGGATATGGCTTGAATACTATTCCTGAGTATAAGCATGGTTATATTGTCATGAATGTGTTTTCTTCATGGATTGCACTTGAAGCTTATCGTATTGATGTATCTAAGTGAATTCCAATAATTATGCAAGTTGTGGGAAAAAATAATCTCGTGTTGAGTGTTTGGTTGATTCCTTGAAATTAACTAGGGAAAAAAACTAGAAAGTTATTTTGGTTCAATAACACATAAATCCTCTAAAAATCTAGCCTAGACTTGGTTTAGTTAGAGAAGGCCTAGGAGTATGATAAATAAATATGAATGGTGAGAGAATGATCTCCATTGGGCCAGGTCTAGATGGGAAAAATTTATCTTACTGCAAAGGATAAGCAGACTAGACTAGTGGAGGTATGGGGGCGAGGCCCTCCCAGTAAAAAGTAAGTGTGTGGATAGACTCAAGCGAAGCGGTCCAAGGGTCTAGATGTGGGCTAAAACAGGGGTGCTCCACAGTAAGGAATTGGTGCCAATATATAAGGTTTGGGATCTCTAGTGTAATGTGCATGTTCACTAGTATAGAGACCCGGATGTGGGCCATGCATGGAGTAGTGCGTAGACAATAATTCATCCATGGTTTGGGGGTAAGGACCTTGGATCAAGTGTTAATGATAAGAAATGCAAGATTCCAAAAATTAATTATAATAGGAAATTGTCACATGACATGTTATGGGTCCTACTTCTGGGCTTGTGTGGATTTGGTTACATGGTAGGTGCCACATGGTAGTGACTGGGACACAATGGCACCCAAAGATGATGTGGACCACCTGGGTGAGGTGGTATTTACATGTGGGTACAACATTGGTGACACATAGTATATTTGGCTTATGTGGTAGGGTTTTAAATGGTAAAACTTTAAATAGCCATAAATTTTGATTCAGGTGTCATATTTTGAAAATATTTATATCACCATAAATATATCAAGAAGTTGAACGTGGTGGTGTAGTCTAAAGTTAATTTTTATAATTTCGGGATACAAGGGATTTTGTAACCTGATTTCCATAATAAGACCATGGAGGTCATATTAGAGAAAAGTAACACCTCTCATTCAACCTAGAGGGATTTCAGAATTTGAGGTAGCATTACAAAGTTGTATTAGAGAAAAGGTTCTATATTATACCTCTGGAGATAAAGTTGGGGGCTCTAATGTAGTATGGAAATGTGTTAAGAGTTTGCTACATAGTAATGATGGAACATGGTTTAAGATTTGGGATGAATGGGTCTAAAATGATGACTCTTAGAACTCTATTGCATAGTGTAGAAGTTATATTGATTAATGTTGTGTGTTGTTTGTGGAATTGATTGTCGATTGCATATTGTATGATTTTGATTTGATTATTATTTTATAACATTCATGATAACTAGAGGTGTGGTGTTTCAGATAGCTATACACCCTTAGGCTTATTGTAATTAAGCTAAGGTGATGGGTAAGAATATGTATTTATGTTTTGTATTGTCTAATAGTTATATGTCTATGACAACACATACGAAGACACCAAAAAAGACAACAAGAGAAAAATGAATGAGTAGTAGAATGGTGTAGTATATAATTGATAGATATCAACATGGACATGAAGAGGAGTTAGTGGAGAAAAGGAGAGAGGAAGGCTCCCTTGACTGGATGAATACTCTTAGAAATATAAGGGTTGAGCTAAGGAGATGCAAGGTTGACAATGATAACATTTTCAAGGCCTAGGAAAATTAGGTAGAGGTGAATGTAGTTATTGCAAAGGAAATTAGATATGTAGAGGAAGAAACAACATGGATTGGAAGCTAGTTACAAGTTTAAGTAGATTTCATTAGGAATTGGAAGACAAGAATTGAATATTGATGGTGCAGAAGGTAGTAGATTCAAGAAATGACACAAGAAGGGATGTGAATACACAATGAGGGGTAGAATTCCTCTTAATTCCCTAGAGAGGATGAAAAAACGTCATGAGTATTTTCCTAATGCTGAAACTAAAATCCATTATTAGCAGAAAAGGAAAGGAAAGGAACACATGCCAAAAGTATTTAATAAGGAAAATCCTCCTACATTTTATGGAGAAGGAAAGAAGTTTGAGGAAGGAAACACATGACTTCTTGGAATGAAGGAATTTTTTAGGGTCCATAATTATTTTTAAAATATGATGACAAGAGCATCCACCCTCAACCTAAGAGGCACGGCTAATATATAGTGGGAAGACCTAAAGAATGTCGAGAAAATTCAAGAGGAAGAATTTTCCTGGAGGAGATTTGAATGATATTACCATGAGAAGTCCTTATATGATAGGTAATATGATAGAAAGGCCGAGGAATTTTATGAATTCAAGCTAACATAACCGACAATTGATAACTATACAACCAAATTATTGGAGTTGTTGAGGCATGTGTCCTACCTTAATGATGAGAAACCTAAGATTCAAAGGTATCTTAGTGGTTTAACACTAGAATTCAAGAATAGAATAGAGTTTGATGAGCCACAAACTCTAGAGGATGTTATTATAAAACTGAAGTACTGTCATGAGCAATCTAAGCACAATTTTGAGTACAAGGTTGATTGGAAAGCAAAGAGAAACCAAAATTTAAAGGGGCAGAAAATTGCAAGACATTAATAAGGTGAAAGTGTGAGGTTCATGTTGGATGGATAAGTTGTTCTTGCGGACAAGACAAACCTCCCAAGTGTCCTACAGACAGCTAGCAACAAACGGACAATTAAATCTATCTTTCTCTAGATATATCGCGATTCATAATTAAATGCTATAAAGGTTTGACGATCTTACCTTTGATCCAACGCTTGTTTGTAGTAGTAGTCCTTCAGTCGCCTGAAAGAGTTGCCTTCGAAGATTTGCAATCACAAATAAACAAACATCAAATAGCACCTGCATAGAATATATTCATAAATCATATCTATTATGGTGATCAAGGAATCCATAAAATAAACCAATCAATTGACATCTTATTGAGAAAAATGGATTTATTTGTATTAAATTAAATAAGAAGAGCCTTACAACCGTGTCCACCTTGATGTCATACAGGCCTTCCTAGGGTCTGGAATAGGCATTTCCTTTACTTTGACCAGCCTTGCACTCTTCCAACCGAGATACATACAGGTATGTAATCTTTCCCACATAAAATCTCAGCTAAAAGGGTCTAAGTTTCAACAGCACTTCACCTCCAATAATACTAAAGCTTGAACTCATCAATTGTTAACCCTTTGAGGCTGCCCTATGCCTCTTTTTATAGTGAAAGAGAGGAAGTTACAACACCATACAAGAAGGGATAGAATCCTCCTTCAAAGGGATTAGCTCCTTACATCAAGGGGTTAGCTCCTTATTGGACGAACATGAAAGGAGTGGACTTTCCACCGCAGGAATGTTTCTAGAAGCTTCCAAAAATGACTTTAACTGAGCTTCTAGATTTTACTTGCGCCTTTTTCATTTTTTTACAGGGGTTTGCACTATTAATAAAAAGAAAGTGCGTTTGGCTACGCATGATTTATAGCCAAAAAGTGCGGGACCGCAGGCAATACTAAGAGAAAGTGTGGAACCAGAGTTTTAAGGCTTTTATGAGCTTTTCTCTTAGTTTCAAGGCTTGACTTTAGGAACTTGTATATTATAGACTTCCAAGGGAGTACTAAAATGTCATGGTGACAAATTTCAGTGTAACAAATTTCCCCCTAAAGTGCGAAGTCTGAGAATATTCGAAGAGTGATGTGCTTTATCATTTCAAGGATTAGCCTATGGACACCCCACTCGAAACCCTGTAAAAACATTCAACGCAACACACACACACACACACACACACACACACACACACACACACACACACACACACACACACACACACACACACACACACACATATATATATATATATATATATATATATATCATCATCATCATCATCATCATCATCATCGTTGAGGTAGGCATTCCCATACTCCGATCAAAAACTAACTAAACTTGTTCTGATACAGAAATGATTTTAATATTACATCAATAGTGTAGACACAGCATGGTCACAGCCATCTGTAATGAATAGTCTAGTGCATAATGAAAAATAAAACTCCTCGCAGCTTGGATGGTGGAAACTAGATCCAGGGTTTTGATTTCTGCTTCCCGAACTAGTACGATTCTAACCATGCGATTAAATGTGTTGAAGTTGAACATGGTAGAAACCACTTGATTACCAGTCAATGATGTGAATTGTTAACAAGTGTGAGAGAAACCACCAATAATGAAAATGGCTCTCAAAGTACTCAGTACAATCCACGAAATGTGAATAAGTGATTTGAAGTCGAACATTTCACGGAATCATTCGATCGAAGGTCAATGATGCAACCTGTCATCGAAGGCGAGAAAATTTCCATTAAGGCATGCAGATTCCAAGGTACTGACGGATTCTAGATCAACTTCCTAGATGATGAGTTGTCGTCGATAGAAAGTGATCCATCGTAAGCAAGCTCACGACACGAAACCATAGATCAAGTTTTGAAGAAATTTTTTGCGAGGACTGACTCAGGGATGGTCAACACGAATGGAGACAAATTTTTGCAGATGAATGGTTTTTTTGAATGTCCTCTTGAACACATAACGACACTGCAGATGGTTTGGTGACAGTTTCCCTAAGCTAATACCCAGAAACCGGCTAAAGACTTTCAATGTGGTTTGATTAACTGATAGGCAAAGGATTTCCCAACCCAGGTGGAAGTGTGACAGAAAGTGTCGTGTTCAAGAGTGGTATAATGCTTTTACAAATCAAAGTGTAACAAATGAATATGTTTTTCTCCCTTTTCCCCCACCATTTCTTGCAAGTACCTCTTTATTTTTGACAAGCTTGAGGAGGATAACATTTTCTTGTTTATAAGCTCATCCTTCGGATGAGTCCAACTTAGTTTAAAATCAAACCCTAAGAAGGAGTAGTTTTTTCATGTTTGTAATCGACAGGTCCTTTACTGTTAAATTTTAACGAGTCCAGTATAGGAGAAACTCGGTGTTTTTCATTTTTAGGGAGTCAGACGAAAAACTTAAGAAAACTCCATGGGTGTACTTTTTCGTAATTTTAGTCTCTCAGGCCCGAAAAAGGATAAAATAATGCGGGAGAGAACTCTATTGACCATGATTAGTCAATGTATACCTTTTTCGTAAATAGTCCATTTTAGTCCGGAAAAGGGGTAAACTTATATTGAAGGGACAACTGTTCATTTCCTTTAACAAGTTCGAATAGTCAAGTACTCGACAATATTTTCATCTTTAGAGAGTCTGAAAAGGGCTTAAAAGAGAACTCCAGGGTTTCTCTTTTTCGTAAGTTTTAATGAGTTCGAAAAAGGGATAAAAATGTACTCATGGTTTTCTCTTTTTCGTAAGTTTTAACGAGTTCGAAAAAGTGATAAAAATGTACTCATATGGCCGACTTTCAATTTAATTTACGAGCAGGAAAAGAAGGAAAGAACTTGACATTTTCATGTGTTTTACGAGAATGAAAGATAGCAAAAGAAGCTCGGGATTTTCATGAGTTTAACGAGTCTTGAAAATAATAACCGAAATGGACTCGAGATAAGTTTAATTTTTATACAAGCTTGAAACATAGGAAAAATTATGCTTGAAAAAGGGTTTGTTTCATTTTTACACAAGCTTGAAACATAGGAAAACTATGCTTAAAAGTGTTGTGTTTCATTTTTACACAAGCTTGAAATAGAGAAAATTGTGCTTGAGATTGGTTTGTTTCATTTTTACACAAGCTTGAAACAAAGGAAAAATCATGCTTGAGATAAGTTTTTAATGCCCCCCCAAGCGTAACTGCTAGAGCGCATGCCCCCCCAGCTTCATTTCATTCAACTAAAAAAACTACTAGTAATTAATAGCTGGATGGAATGAAGGTTTATTTACGAGATCATATGAAAGACCTGACCTAAAACTGTAAGAAAATTATGCAAAAACTGAAATAACTAACCTAAATATATGACTTAACATTTACGAGATCTAGTCAAAGACTCGACTCAAATAGGGGAGGATTTGTTTCATTTTTTAACGAGATTGACACAGGAAAAGAACTATGCTCATGGCAACGCGTTTCATTTTCTAACGAGGTTGACATAGTAACAGGAACTATCCTCACCTACATGTTTAATTTCTTAACGAGGTTGACACAGTAAAAGAACTATCCTCAAATCTACTCTCTACAATCTACCTATATAACCTACTGATTCATTTTTTAATGAGGTTGACACGGGAAAAGAACTATCCTCGTCAGTTTTTTTTTCATTTTTTAACGAGGTTGACACAGTCAAAGGAACTCTCCTCATACCTGATTCATTTTTTAATGAGGTTGACTCAGTAACAGGAACTATCCTCTGAAAATACTTATTTCTAAACTATCAATCTACTCTCCACAATCTACCTATTGATTCATTTTTTAATGAGGTTGACACAAGAAAAGAACTATCCTCATACCTGATTCATTTTTTAACGAGGTTGACTCAACATGAACTATCCTCACAAACTACTTGATCATGGCTTCCAAATAGAAGAAACACATGTCAAGGGACGCACCTCGATCATGGCTTCCAAGAGGTCTTCATCAGATGGAAGAACAATTCTTTGGAAGGAACACATGTCAAGGGACTCAAAAGGGATAAGAACATCGTGTTCAAATAATACCATAAAGTTTTCCATGTCAATTACCGGATCTAAGTCAAGGGAAGTCGAGCAAACAGTGAGAGGCTCGCTTGCATCGATAACTGAAAACATGGGACTGGTTGCCACATAATTAACCTGTGGCGGGGTAGATACCACTTTAGTATGAGGAACATTTAGGGGTGTCGGAGTATTGGTAGTCGAATCCAGACTAGTGAATGAAAGTTGGTCAATAGTCACAATGTTTCCATTGTGAGGGAAAGACATCACGCGAAAGAGTGTCGATACGACAACTTTCATTGCATATACATAGTCTCACCCAAGGAGTAAATTGAAATCCAAGGGGCCTCGAACTACCATAAGATAAATACAAATAGTTTTACCTTCAAAAGTAATAGAAAACTTAGGACGGATCCCTAAAGGTTCACTAATGGTTCTGTTAAAAGATTTTAGATTCTGCGTAACATGCACAAGCCGAGGGGAACCCAAAGCTTTCCAAGAAGTTGAGGATAAAATACTAACAGAAGCACCTTCATCTACATGTGTGCGGTGTATGTTTGTACCACTAGCCTTCACAATGATTTGGAAAGGGATGGAGGAAGGAAGACGAGGTTTTGTCAGTCTATTCCAATCAAAGGAAAAGACCTCAGTACTTGGAGGGGGTTCAGTAGGAACAGGTGAAATTCCCCTTGGCGTAGAAGAATCTGACGTAACAAGAAGAACTTGAGTGGTATGAAGTTCACTCTCTTCAGGGAGAGTGCAATTGACTGAATGTGAAATTGAGTCGACCACTTGATCAACTAATGGATCATCAACCTGAGTGATATGAGTTTCACTCTCCAATGGAAGAATGGGATTGACTGTACTTGGAATTAGATCAATCACTCTGTCAGTTGACAATAGGTTGGGAGAAAGTTGATGGTAACTGGTTGGAAGTTCTTGATGTGGAATAGTAAGGTTTTCCAACAATTTTGAGGCTTCATCCATGTGAGGGAAAATGTGAGTTTGATGACTCCCTTTGCACAACTTACAAGGAAACCTAACTTTACCCCTTTTCCTAGGAACCTGACTATCACTGGTTGATGGATCAATAGTAAGCTGATGAGATTTTTCTGACCATACTTCCAAGACCTTTGGAATACCAGGACAATTAATAAGGAAGTGGTCACCATTACAAAGCTTGCAAGGGAATTTGGGTTTACGGTGCATGTTGGAGGTTTCCTCAACATTACTAACACTTACAGCCATGGTTGACTAGTTGAATTATTTCTTATTTTGCTTCTTCTTCTTCTTCCCTTTCTTCTTCTTCTTAGCCACCTAGTTACTAGCGTCAAGGCTTTTACCAAGCGAAGAGGAAGAAATGGAGGAAGACATGTTGGGCGAAGAAGGTTGGTGATGTTGAGATGGTGAACTCTGTTGAGGTGAAGCATCCAGTTGAGGTGGAATAATTGGAGTATTCGGGGCCAACGAAGTTGAAAATAACCATACCGGTAAATCTATTGTAAATCCAAGCAATGACAATGTAGCCGTATAAGGAGGACCAACATTTCCAAAGCAAGGAAAAGTACTAGGATTCTCATTAAGAGGGGTTCCTTGGTTGGTACATTCCGGAGAAGTTTCCATTATATTCAACTTCAGTGAATTTTATTAACAATTTTAAAACTAAAATTAACAATTAACAATTCACATCTAACAATTAAAATTCACAATTCACACCTATGGTCTCTAAAATTAAAAACAAACAAATGAACACGCACTATCAAATCTAGGAGTCAAATCACACACAAACAGTAGATTCCCACACTAAAAACATTAGTTAGTGATGAAATCCAACATCGTATAATTTTAATGCAGAAATGGCGGTTGGAACAGTTACCCCGACAACTTGCTTAATGAAATAGACCGGTGCAAGTTTCTCCACTATGCCAGCTCGAGTGAAGAGAACTCTCCAGAGAGTCCAAGTGAGTCTAGTCCACGTCTGTTCCAGGTACAGTGGGATCTTCCCTCCACCGTCACCTTAGGAAAGAATCCTATAGATTATGGCCACTAAGGTTACCAACAGAAACAAATATACCTGGGGGAACAATCTACGATCTGACACACACGCAAGGGCAGAGTAAAAAATCTCAATCCCCTTGAAGGCTCCTTGACATAATCCAAGGTTTACCGACAAGTGACCCCAGGCTCCACGACAATGGTCAATCTGAGGTTTACCATTGTTAATACGTGTATATCTTCTATCATTCCCAATGAGGAAGGATTGATTATCTCATTGTTTTGGATATGATCTCGTGCTTGACTCCTTTAGGAGGAGCTTCACAGAGCATACATGCAACAATTGGAATTACTGCAAGATCGACTACTTGTTTGTTTTAGTTTCTTTGGAAAGTTAACTGCAACCTATTCCAAAGCACTAATCTTGAGCTAGATTGGTGGAAAGAGCCCTAAAAATGTAAAAATTACTAGATGAATTTTATTAAGCGTTGTGTTATTTAGGCTGTTATTACTCAAAGCGTAAATGGATATGAAACCAATGGTGTTATGACCCGACCCAAAACTGAATGCAATCGAATATGATAATGTAATCTTTTCAATTCGATGAATCCTAACTAAAGTAGGGAGAGAGTTTCCATTCACTTCCAACAATGAAAAAAATTGATCAATAAGAGAAAATATAACAAATTCTCTAATGCACTAATTTCATCAAGAAGAACTAATGCTAATCAATTCCATATTTTATTTTTTATTTTTGTGTTTTTAAAACAAGCATAAAAACAGGTAAATTCAAATCAAAGAAACTAATCTAAATATACGATTGACTTTTTCAGAATGTAAACTATGCAATTGTAATCTATGCACAATTCACTTGAAAAGTATGCAAATGTAATCTATGCACAATTCACTTGAAAAGTATGCAAATGTAATCTATCCACATTTTTCATTCATATTCTGAAAATGATAATTCTAATTATGAAAATGTGATCTATGCAAGAAAATTCTCAAACACAAGATGATTCTAATGTAATCTAAGAACCAATCAAGTGTAAGTAAAGAAAAATGGGTGAGAGTTCCAAAGATCATAAAATAAAAACACTCAAAGGCGATTAACACTCATACACAATTTAGCCCCCCCGGCGAATGAGGGGGAATTTTTTTGCAAAAACAAAGGCAAAAAGATGAATTTTTTTGAAAAGACTGAGACAAACCTCCAAGTAATGACCAAAGGAAATCAAATTAAGAATTTCTCAAAAAAGAGATTCAAAACACCCAATTAACTTAACGGATATTGATGAGATGAAAATTTTGTTGAAAGAAACTCATAAACAAGGCTTTTTGATAGAAAAAAACAGATCTCGGTAGATGCTAAGAATCCTAAATTAAATATAGACTAAGCCCTAAAAGGAAATTTTAAGTTTTCATAAAATTTTCCCAGGGTCCGCAGGCTCCAGAGTAAACAGGTGCGGTACCGCACTGGTTACTCAAGAAAATTGCAGAGATGAACGCACTGTGCATGAATGCAAAGTGTGGAGATAAAAAAACTTCAAGAAAACAAAAGTTTTCAAAACTTCTCAAAGTACAGAAAAATTAAACTAAGCCACCCAAACCAGTATACATAAATCAAAATCAGAAAAAATGGATTCACAAGTCAAAAATAAAAGAAATCGGAATTCAAAATCCATTCCCTAGTGGAGTCGCCATTTTTTTGGACGGATAAGTCATTATTGTGGACAATACAGACCTCCCAAGTGTCCTACGAACAGCTAGCAAAAAACGGACAATTAAATCTATCTTTCTCTAGATATATTGTGATTCATAATTAAATGCTATAAAGGTTTGACGATCTTACCTTTGATCCAACACTTGTTTGTAGTAGTAGTCCTTCAGTCGCCCGAAAGAGTTGCCTTCGAAGATCTGAAATCACAAACAAACAAACATCAAATAGCACCTGCATAGCATATATTCATAAATCATATCTGTTATGGTGATCAAGGAATCCATAAAATAAGCCAATCAATTGACAGCTTATTGAGAAAAACAGATTTATTTGTATTAACTTAAATAAGAAGAGCCTTACAACCGTGTCCGCCTTTATGTCATACAGGCCTTCCTAGGGTCTGAAACAGGTGTTTCCTTTACTCTGACCAGCCTTGCACTCTTTCAACCAAGATACATATAGGTATGTAATATTTCCC
This sequence comes from Pinus albicaulis, assembly GCA_034641835.2. Classification (NCBI taxonomy): domain Eukaryota; kingdom Viridiplantae; phylum Streptophyta; class Pinopsida; order Pinales; family Pinaceae; genus Pinus; species Pinus albicaulis. Next base: position 1,297,253,355 of record CM076580.1, on the reverse strand, counting down.
ACATAAAATCTCAGCTAAAAGGGTCTAAGTTTCAACAACACTTCACCTCCAATAATACTAAAGCTTGAACTCATCAATTGTTAACCCTTTGAGGCTGCCCTATGCCTCTTTTTATAGTGAAATAGAGGAAGTTACAACACCATACAAGAAGGGATAGAATCCTCCTTCAAAGCAATTAGCTCCTTCAATCAAGCGGTTAGCTCCTTATTAGATGGGATGCATGAACATGAAAGGAGTGGACTTTCCACCGCAGGAATGTTTCTAGAAGCTTCCAAAATGACTTTAACTGAGCTTCTAGATTTTACTTGTGCCTTTTTCAATTTTTTATAGGGGTCTGCACTATTAATAAACAAAAAGTGCATTTGGCTACGCATGATTTATAGCCAAAAATTGCGGGACCATAGGCAATACTAAGAGAAAGTGCGGAACCAGAGTTTTAAGGCTTTTATGAGCTTTTCTCTTAGTTTCAAGGCTTGAATTTAGGAACTTGGATATTATAGACTTCCAAGGGAGTACTAAAATGTCATGGTGAAAAATTCCAGTGTAACAGTTCACCACTTTTGCAAGAGGTGACTTCCAGTAGAAATCCACTACTACTAATCAAGGCCAATTCTCTACCACAAGAGAGGAAATAGACGTGTCCACGAGAAAACCCACTAAGAGTGCTAGAAATACAGGGAAGATTGGTTGTGGAGGGATTATCCTCATATATAGAGGAATAATACAATATCGTAAAATGTACAAGAAAATGAGATAGTAAATAATGTGGCTTAGAGATCCCATGCATCTATGCAACATTATACAATAGGCAAGATGATCACCAAGACTTAATGATCCAAATGGAAGGTACGGTCAATAGCTAGTATGTTTAAATTTTAATTGAACCTCGCTCAAATTTCAGTTATATGGGTCCATTAGTTGTAGTAAAATGTACATTTAAGCACACAACATCCGAGAGTTCTTGGTTGGTCTAGCTGGATATTAGAACTAAGAAGTGGGTCTAGAATGTGGTAAAGTCATGTCTAGTTGTAATGGAAAATATGCCCATGCTAGTAGACTTGAACATGCTACCATTGGCTTCATACAACATGGTAATTTGGATCATTGGAAAAAAATTGATTGCTTCACCAAGTCAATCAAATTCTTTAATGACAACAAAGAAATAATTATGCTATAATAAAATTAGAAACATGTGACAATTAGGAAAATAACTACATTGTAGTTTAAGAGGTGTAAAAGGAAGGGGTGCAAGCTATTTGTTGTGCAAGTGACCAAGGAAGTGGAGGATAATAAGGAAAAGGTAAAAGAGAACCCAATAATTAAAAAATTTAGTATGTGTTCCATGAATATATTCCTATATTGCCACCACACAACAAAATCGATTTCTCCATATAATTTTACCCATATTAGTGCCAATATCTAAATATCCATACTGAATGAGTACACCAAAATTAGTGGATTTGAAGCTATAACTAAAAGAAATGTTAAACAAGGGATATATCAGACCCAGTGTATCACCCTGGGGAGCTCCCATATTATTTGTGAATAAAAAGGGTGGCTCATTGATATTGTGTATAGATTATAGGAAACTACACAAATCCACCATAAAGAACATCCATCTATTACCTAGGATTGATGGAAATTTGATCAATTGAGAGGGGCCATGATATTTTCACATATTTCTCTAAGCTCTCAATATAATCAAGTATTCATCAAGGATAAGGACATTTGTAATTTTTTTTTATAATGAATTACATGCACTATTAATTTGTATTTTTGTTGTGTGGGCTCACAAATTCCCTCACAAAATTCATGTGTTTAATGAATAATATTGTCAGTCCATATTTGGAAGATCGTGTTGGTTCTTGTTGATGACATATTAGTCTATTCAAATACCAAGGAGGAGCATGGAAATCACTTATCATTTGTATTGCAATTACTAAGAGATTATAAGCTCTATGAAAAACTTAGCAAGTTTGACTTCATCTAGTCATAGGTCCAATATTTGGGACATATTGTCTCCAAGGAAGGAGTAACTATAGACCCCAAAGAAGGTCAAAGCCATCATGGAGTGGCTTACTCCTCATATTGTGATAGAAGCTACATCCTACATGGGTTTGGATAGATACTATCAAAGGTTCATCTTGAACCTCTCAAAGATTGGACATCCAATCACAATGCTACAAAAGAAAGGAAGTAAATTCCCATGGACAATTGAGTGTGTAATTTTTTTTATCATGTTATCACCATAAAAGTTTTTTCTAAAACTTGGACAGTTTACCTTGTTTTAGTCATGATCTTAGATAGGTGTTAAGTCATTTTAAGTTTTTAGGGGTTAAGTGATAGGGTTAGAGTCTCATTTTCATTACAAAATAAAGTCCAACAACCTTATCTCATACCTTGAGTGTCTCATATCATGTTTACAAAGTCCAGTTTTTAACCATTTAAAAAAAAAATTGATTAAGCCATGAAACCACGTTTTTGTAGCACAGATAGTGTTAAAAATTTCTTTTGTGCTACGAAAACGTTGCTCTTTTCGTAGCGCAAAACCCTGAAATTACATTAGGTGCACTACGAAATCGGGGATTCGTAGCATGTCTTGTCAAGTTATCAAATCCATCAAATTCCGTTAATATTTCATGATTAGGTGCCATCTAGGAGTCTTTTCTCATACATGCCATCATTCATAACCATCATGACATTCGTTAGAGGTCATTTATGTTAGTCATTTTGAAATTTGAAAAGGGTTGGTTCCTGGTTTTATTTTCTTATGCAAGAAACACCTCATGCATGCATTTTTTTCAAATGGTAAGCTCATGGTAAGCAGAAACCAAAGCTTGTCTCATTTATCAAGTGAGGCTGAATCCCTAATCAAGCGAGGCTGAATTCCTAAATCAAGCGAGGAAGCTTATTCTGAAATCAAGCGAGGCTGATATTACAGGTCTTCAAGAAACACACAGGAATTTCAAGGGAAAGATGACAGAAGAAAGAAAGAACCATAGGTCAGGCCACTGTTTAAGGACAGAGCTTGAAAGCATAGAAGCTCTAACCAAGGAAAAATCAGTTGAGGAGGACTTCAAGAAGACAGGATGTTGGAAATTCTGTGAAAATTTGCAGGGAGGTCATAATCAAGTGAAAAAAGAGTTTTCTCTTCATTTCACGGTTAAAATACAAAAGTTGGAGTCTTAAACTTTCCAATTTCCCCTGAGATCATATCTTTAGTGATAGAGATTCCAAGGGGAGAAGAAAGGTGGTTCAAAAATTTCAGGTTTGAGATGGAACCTTGTAAAATATTTTTGAAGCCAGAGTTTGCAGAGACAAACTTAACTAAAGCAGTGCCAAGAAGTTACATCAAGAACACCTATGCCAAAATTCTCTTTAACATTCAAAGGTATTTCACCTATGAGGGAAGATACCATAAAGTGTATTCTTATCATTTAAAACTCCTATTGCATTTTACTGGAATAATTTCTTTGGATTTGCCTTTCTTCTTGTTTCGAAGTTTAGCTAAGATGGCAGATAAAGTGCAAATGAAAACTCAAGGATGTGAAACTTCACTTTTCCATCATGGTCTAGTTAAATTGATAGTTTTACATGAACTTCAGGGGATAAACAGAGAATGGTCTACATTTTTTTTTTTTTTGTGGATTTTGGGTGGAAACACAAGAAACAAGTATTAGCCCTAAGGCCAAAGAAAAATCACCATCAGAAACTAGTGATCCTGCAGAGACAAGATCAAAAATATTTGTCAAGTTGAAATCCAAAAATCAAGTGAAAGAGCCAGAAATTAAAACATCAGTGATTATTCGAGAGACTCCTCAACCTGCAGAAAAGAAGACAACTAAAGTTAAGGAAACATTACAGGAACAATCAACTAGAAAATTAGTCCAGAAAATATTGACTAGAAGTCAAATAGAAAAGAAAAAGGGTAAAATAGTGGTTTCAGGACAAAGTCTAGATTTAAAGGGTGATTTGAATGATATTTTACAGGCTATTGATATTGAAGAATCTCCTTTGGTTCAGGCAAAATTCATAAAATTGGATGAAGGGAAATCTAAGAAGATGAAATCTTCTAAAAAGCTGGATTTTGATGATGAGATTTTAGAGTTTGTATTCAAGCCCAGAAAGCCTTTAACCAGGCAATCAAAAAAGTTGCAAGAGATGGATATGGATTTAGAGAAAATAGGGAAAGTTTCCAATGTTTATGAATAACATATAGACCTATCATCACCAATGCCTGAAGCTGACAAAAACAAAGTTTTTCATACTCAAACAGAAAAGAGAAGTCATGAAGAAATTCAAGAGAAATTGAGATTAGCTAATTTTGAAATTGCTAAGCTCAAGAGGAAAGCAAGAAGACATGCTATTGAGAAGACAAATTTCAACAGAATAAAGGCTCTGTGGGAGGTTGAAAGAGTTTCAAAACCTGAAACAGTCAGCATTGAAGCTCAGTATTTTACCTGGACTGTTCCTGCAATCAAAGAGACTAGATTTGTGAGAATGATAAATGTTAAATTAAGGGCTAATAACAGGAGGCTTAAGAGGTAGATTGAAGACCTAGAAATTCAAATGACAAAGTCTGAAGGTAAGTTACAACAGAGATAAAACAGAGCAACAAGTAACAAATCCTTAAAGAAGTTTTGTTATTAAGAAGGGAATTACTTTTTGAAGACATTTTAAAGCAAACTTGTTTTTCTTGTTAAAGTCTATGGACATCATTGAAGAAGTGAAAATATCCTTAAGACTCAGAATTTTGAAAAAACTGTGTAAAAAGGGCATACACAACAGTTTCGTAGCGCGCTACGAAACTGCTGTAGGTGAGTTTTTGGGCGTTTTTAATATATATTTTGGGAGTAAAAGAAATTGGTTTTCAAATTTTGTTGCTGCTGGTGGATGGAAAAGAGTCACATATGAAAGCTCAGGTTTTAAAACAGAAGAAAGAGGGTGTTAAAGAATTTTTTTTCAATGATACAGATTTTGTGCTACGAAAACAACTACTATTTTCGTAGCGCAGCCACATCACATATTTTTATAATTTGTCAAAGGTTTAATTTTGTACAGGTGGAAGGGTAAGGTTACAAGGAAATTATAGCACATGTCACCTATCTGAAATAGTCAATATTGCCAGCAAAAATGTTCGAAGATCATCAATGAAGATAAAGGCTTAATTGCAGAAAACATGTTTCCTGGTTTTCAGGGTAGATAAGAAATGAGTCAGTAGGATCTCATAAAAAGGTTAAAGGCACCATTAAGGTTGAAGATATGGATAAGCAGCTGTCAAAGAGAATATTTAATTCTTAGAAAAGGTTGTTTTAGACATAATAAGGAGTTTCAATCCTATTTGTATTAGGACTCCTAAAGAGACAGTTAACTGTCAATTGTAATTAAGAGTCTGTTTTAGAGTAGATACGTGTCAAACTTAGAAATTCAAATTCTCCTCAAGATGGATGGGGGAATCCAATATTGTAATGATGAATCTATAAGAGACATGAGGTTGATTTCCTCAAGGTTGGAATTTTTCATTAGAAAAGCAACTATGTTACTGTGTGTTACTATTTTTCTTCAACCTAATACAGAGATTTGTTTGACTACTCAAGATTCACAAGGAGTTTAATGTGTATCATCTTTCTATGGACTTTTCCATTACCTACTTGCAGTAGTATTTGTATGTGTTACTTAGAATTCATTTGAAAATGCTCTAACTTCCTTCACGTGCAATTAGAATGTGTTTTATGATTGTGTGACTGTTTTTCTCATAGACCTAGACTCCAAGTGCCTTGACTTCCATGTTTGATAGATTATGATGTTTTGTTGAAGATTATATTGACTCCATAGCCCAATGAGTGTTTGTTAATATTTGATTCAACCAGTTATACATTTTATCCTTTTTATTCCTAGAGTTAGCCATTTAATCATTAATCAAAAATCTTAAACCTATTGAGAGAGCCCTCTCAGGTTGAGGAGGTGTTGTACGGTACAACAACCCTCCCCATTTCAAAATTTTAGAATAAATTTTACATTAGAAATAGGTCCCCTTTCCTTTTAGGATAGAAATAAAATACTTTGAGGAAATCCGATTATTTTAAATAAAACAATAAAAAGATTCATTGTTTAAAAGTCATATATCACATATCGCATATATCAAATACAAGTGAACAAATGTGACATTGAATTTTTCCGATCCGATGAACTATCAAGTCTTATATCGCATCGGCACAAAGAATAGAAGTATTCATGTTAAAAAGTCCAATGCGATTGCAATCAAAAATTGGTAAAGTCTTATGGTTTCACATTTTTTTTGAAAAACTCTGATGCGATAGAACTTATCGCAAATCGCATTTCGAAAAGAATACCCTTCATTCGGTCTATTTCATAAACGTCGATGTGATGCGATTAATCGTAATCGCATTTCGGAGGAACAACATCACATTTAGTGTTTTATAAAATCCCGATGCGATGGACCCCACCATCATCGCAATCGCAAATCGGCGGAACATATGAGATGATATTTGATTCCCTTTCGAAACCTTCGATGCGATGCATAGTTAGTCTTTGTTTATTGCTATTTGCGTCGCGCGTGTATTATTTATTAATCGCAATCAAAAAATTCAAAAGGAAATTTTTACGTTAAAATTTCAATATCGTCGATCTCTGATTGTACAATCATCATTAATTATAAAATCAAACGAATTATGGTGATCGATTCCAATATGAATGCGTGAATGTGACTCTCATGGAGGGCATTTACGTTTAATATAGGGTTAATAAATTAGAGATCATTGATAAAATATTTTCACACAGTTGTTTGTTTAACTTTGTTTCTTCTCACGTTTGAAAGCTTTTTCTCATTTTCAAAGCCATAGAACATCCAATCCTCTCGTTCGCCGAGCGAGTGAAACGATACCAGACGAGAAAATGTCTAAGAAATTTAAGAAAGAAAGAACTGCTACTGCCGCAAATACTATTGTCACTCCCGTAGTTCCGAAAGAAAAACCAGCCAAAATCAAGCTGGTTACCGATACGGCATGCCAGGGTCTCGGGAAGCTTTCCTGGGAAGAAGTGTATAACTTGATTGAAGCAGAAAAACCCACTGTTACAGAGGTAAAGGCGACAGTACCAGACAAATAAGACTTAGATTCTAATTCTGAGACTCCTCTTAAAGCACTTGCAAATTCTTTTCTTCACAGAATTGTGGCTCGGGAAAATATGTTCCCCTATTATGATGCTATACAATGGGTGATAGACAATATCACCATCACAAACATAACATTTTTTTCAGCTACGGGAATAAGTTTTGGCTCTTTCAGAGCAGAAGATATAAAAGTGATGTACCATCTGCCAAACCCTCAAAAATTATATAACAAAGCTTTCATAGAAGATTTTGCCACAAGAAATGAAGTTCAATCAAACCCTATTAAGGATTGGAGACGAGCTCTAGAGAAACATAAAAATGAAGCATCAGGTATGTACTACGTGGAGTCTCTTGCACCCCCATATTACTATGCTCCTGCAATGATGTGTAGACTCCTTGGGAATTACAATTTTGCGAGGTTTTCATTTCAGATGGTACCCCTTATTCATGCTAATAGAAATTCTGAAATTATGGATTGGTTGGTTATCCTTTCTGATAAGATAACTAATAGAATTCTAGAATATAGAAAGGATAAAGACATTGGAAATACAACTCCTTTTCATTTCTGTACCTATATCTTAGATGCTCTGTGTTTTAATTCCGAATTCCCTATTTTGGGTTGGAAATGGACTCCATAGGAACCTGTTCCGATTCACATTTACCATAAACTCTTGTGGAAGGTCCATTTTAAAAATCATGTATATAAGATTTGTCACGGATTTATGTTACCTGTCTATAAGACCATTTTTAACCAATTTCCTCCTCGGCTCTCTAAAAAAGCAAAGAATGATATATCCCTAATTGGCAATTGGTTTGGAGAAGAAAGGTTTACCTATATCAGAGTTTTTGGAAGCATTGTGGAACCCCATATCTTACCTCTATATGTCCCTGAAAAACTGTTAGCCCAAGAAATTTCTTACCAGTTGACAGAAAGAGGAATGTCAAGATGTTTAAAGAATGCCAAGAAATTGATGTGGCCTAACTTTCCCTTTCATTGTGGAAATTATACTCTGAATGATTTCAAACATGCTGAGAAGGAAGTCATTAAAATAAGAGATCTTAAGCTGGCAACTATCCCAGGCAGATAGTATGATCCAAATAAAGTAGCTTTCGATTTCACAACTTTGGTTCAAATTTCTAGGTTTGAGCATGAGCCCAATGAATTTGATGATTTATTTGTCTCTATTGAGAAATTTTCCCAAGTTTATGACTTGGCTAAATCCAAGTTTCAAGTAGAGGATATGAACAAATTCATGCAGTTCAGAAGTCAGAGATTGCTGAAAGCTCCCCTTGACCAGCTAAGGATTCCTTTGCAAGAAGCTGAAAGTATAGAAACAAAACAAAAGAAAAAGGATGACATAGCTAGCAAGACAAAAGAAAAAATGTCTACAAGAAAGCCTAATGTACATATTGAGAAGGAAAATGCAGCTAGCAAGCTTGATATTCATACAGAGAAGGAGAATACAAGTAACAAGACTAATATGCAGTCTGAAAAAAGAAATACAGGTGATAAACACAATGATCAAATTGAAATAGAAACAACCACGGATAGAGTGGTAAATTTTGCTGAAATTATTGTTACTTCCCAATTACTAAGAAAATATGAGGAATTTGAACAACAAATTGGAGGACAAAATAATCCTCTAGTTGATAGTTTGAATAATCAAGATATGGAGATTATCCCTGAACATCCATCGGAAGAAATTGTGTTGAAAGTTGAAGAAATCCCTCCTCTGGATATCTTTTATAGTCCTATGCATAGGGCTGTTGTCAGGAAACAAAGGAAAAGAAGGAGGACAGATCAAGAACCACTTTCATCCCCACAAGTTGAATTCATGAATATTATCTGGAAGAATACTGAGGTAAATCCTTCAGAGGATCTTACCAAATTATCACAATATGCAGGTGCCTACAGTGCAGCCACTATAGATAAAATTGTTGAAGTCAATCAAATCATCAAACAAAAATACTTACAGATAGAAATTATGGAATAAAAGACAACAAATGATAAGAAAAATATAATGTAGTTGGAGCAGCAGTTAGCAGAAGAAAAACTTAGATCCAAACAGTTGGAAGAACAACTGAGTGCGGAAAAGAAAAATCTTGATCAACAAGCTTTGAATAAGCAACAACAGTTGTCTCAAGAGATGTCCAAGTTACAAACCTTGCTGCAAAATGAGAAAAATGCTAAAGCAGAGCAAGGAAAAATATTTCAAGAAAGATTGGATAAATTTAAGGATTATCCTAAAATTGACCAATTTAAAACTGAAGCTCTGGAAACAAATAATCTATTATCTCAACAGTTAGATAATCTCTGTCAAAATATTTCACAAACAAAGCCTTTATGTGAAATAAAATCTTCCCTTATTGATGAATCAGTCAGCCTCAGACTTGAATTTGAGAATGCAGATGATAAGATATCAGAGTTTATTTCATGGCAAGACTTAGAAGAAGGAAATAATGCAAATCTTCCCAGGATCGAAGAAAGACATAAAGAAATTTTGTTTCCTGAATGGGAAAAACAGTTGATTAAAGAATAACAAGCTAATTCAAGGGCCAGAGCTATGATGAAAAATCTGACACAATTAGTTAATGATAGCTTATATGTTACTAATTTAATTTCAGATTGTATTCCAAGTAAATTAACAAAGGTAAAAGAAAATAATACCAAGTGGAAGTAGGAATTAATCAACAAGAATCAGAAAATCAGTAACATTCAAGAAATCACATGGGATGTCATGTGGACATATTTAATTAAACCACACAGTCAACAGATGACAATCAAATGCCTTTCAATTGCCATCAATTGCATCATTCCAAATTTATCTAATGCCATGTACACTGGTCAGTTGCATTCGAGGCTGAGTCATCCAACCGAGGTCAAGGATATGCTCAAAATCTGCCATCGTAGCACATTGAATACAGGAGAAAATCAATGAATCTGTTTTATTTTGATATCGCAAGTCTTTTTCAAGATCTCCGATGATAGTTTCTAGCATAAGTTATAGATAATCTGTTTTGTTAATTTCCTATTTAAACCCCTTTCATGCATTTAGAAAGGGGTCCTGAATTTGTAATATTTTTGGCTTGGATGATACATTTCTGTACTCCATTGACTATTTTATTTTTATAAAGGATCATATCCTGTGATTTATGGCGAATTATCTTTAAGAATTTCATTTCTGTACCTTGGAGGTTGTTTTAAGTTAAAGCGCAGGATCTGAATATTGAATTTCATCAAGAAAATATCTAAATGAATCTGGTATTTCTATCGATTTACTGTTATTTTCTTTATGTTATGAAGTATTCTCTTTGAAACTTTCTATCATTTATATATGCTTGTTTTCTCAAATATTTCTTTATCATATCATTTCTGAAGATATAGAAATATTCATTTATCATAGTATGTGCAAATGATATATAGAATTATGAATGCGATGTGTTATTCTAACTCTGTTTAATTTCTTAAACAGAGTTATCATTATATGGTATTGCATCTTTCTGTTGAATAATAATACATTTTCATGGTTATTTGTTTAATTGAAACCATCTTTAAGTCGTATTCATACTTAACACTTGGGTTAGTTTTAGAATTATTTGCAAGTTATAGTTTAAGTTAGATAGATTATTTTAGTCAGTTAGTTCCATTATTCACCTACACAAACACTCCATCATCAATCCATTTATTATTAGGAAACTAGTCCTATAAATTCAGTCGGAGCCACCACACCAAACAAAAAAGGAGTTGTCCTAAGGTCCTGACCGGGTGGTTTTCCCCCAATGTTTGAAGCAACAATTTTCAAGGCTTCAACATTTTTGGCGCTAGAAGGAGGGCCTAAGCTATGAATGGCAAGTAAATCCAAATCCACAGGCCATTCTAAGAGCAATTCACCCTCATCACCTTCCTCAATTTCCTCTACATCTCAAATCACTAGGGAAGAAATTGAGAAGAACATCAATACACCCACTACCAAAACTTTAGATCTGTCAGACAATCAACCTCTTGAGTCCCCTGAAATGCAAGCTTTAGTTCATATACTCCAAGGGTTCTCATTATCTTTAGAAGAGTCTAAATTATCAGAAGGTAGTGTTACCTCACAATTTGTGTCTTCCAGACCTCTCACTAGGTCACAAAGTGAAAAACTTGGTATTCCTCCAAAGGAATTTCCGTTACCAAGTCAAGTTAAGACCAGAAAAACATCCTCGGAATCAAGTAGTGATATCATTTCTTCATCACAAACCCACTCATCTGCTTCCCAGACTCAAACCCAGAAGAGCATAGTTATTCCAACAACCTCCACTCAAACACTAGTTGTCTCTTCTAGTCCTTCAACTGTTATCACAACAATGGAACAGAGACCATGGGCTATTCCAGGAGCCATTGCAATGCCTGCACCTTTACATGATTTACCAGATCATCCCAAAAAATGGTTTCCAAAATTTAGTCCTGACCTTAACATACAAGGTGAAGAACACATCAATAACTTTATGCTTACTGTAAATTTGAACGGAGATGAAAATGAGCATGTTGTAGTCAGGTTATTCCCCTATAATTTGCAAGGGGTAGCAGGATCCTGGTATTTTTCATTACCTTTAGGATCTATTACAAGTTGGGATATTTTCCAAGAACATTTCTTAACCAAATTTGGAGATGATAGATCAATAGCAACCCTAATCAATGATCTCTCCAATTTGAGGACAAAACCCAAAGAACCCATCAAAGATTTTAATTCCCGATTCAATAAACTTTTGAATAAAATCCCTACATCATCAAAGCCCAGTGAGAAAGTCTGAAGTGAATGGTATATAACAGCTTTGCCTTCAAATATAGCAATTTTTGTTGATAGAGCTGCTAAACCTACTTTGGCTAAAAACATGAAAGAAGCAATTGCAGTTGAAAGATGGATTGTTGCTTTGGATAAGAAGAATGCTATTTAAGACAGGAAATCCAAAAAATTCAGCTTTAAGGATGATTATAAGAAGAAAACACCAAGAGATCCACATGATATGGAAGGATTACAGAAAGTTCTCAAAACTATGTCTAATGAGATGGTTGAGATTAAAAATCAAGTGGCAGAGACTTCTACCAAAAGGCCATTCAGAAATTTCAAAATAAATCAAACTACTAAATCAAAACCACCCAATTCAATCTCTAACGCAGAGTCAAATCTAGAAGAAGACGAGGAAGATGATACACCTCCATTATCAGAAGAATATGAAGAAGAAGAAATAGCTGAATTATATGGGATATGGGATTTCATTCCTCCTAATTCAGATGGTGAAAAGGAACAAGAAGCCATGCCAGTAAGTACAAGAAGTCAATCTACAGCAGAGCCTGTCCAAACAGTTCCCAAGAAGAAAAGCTCAACTTTTACTACTAAAGAAAAATCCCCTGTAAAGAAAAATTCCTCTTTACTGACTCAAAATCAACCTTCATCTTCTAATCCTCCTACAACAACATCCAAAACTCTAGTGGTATCAGATCCTATGGATTATAATATTATTGAAGACATGAAGAAAACTAGAGCGAATTTATCTCTACATGAACTCAGCAAACTTAAACATCAACAGAAGCTGTTATTGAAAGAATTAAATGCAACACCCATTACTCCTCTACCAAGTGGTGTAGTTTCCAAAGTAGCCAAAGGATCAGGTAAGCCACTAGATAAAGTAGATTCTACTGATACTGTTCTTATTGGAGAAAGATCAAATTCTCAGACACCTCCTTTTATTTTGACTTATGAAATATATAACAAGAATTTGCATAATTGTTTGATAGATTCAGGAGCATCATCTAATATAATGCCTACTTCAGTTTGTGCAAAATTGAATATTGAACCACATAAATCTGTGGTTCATATTGTTCAATTAGATCGGACTAAAGTGCAAGTTGTGGGAGAAATTAATTCAGTCACCATTAGGTTAGCCTCTGATCCCAGGATAGTCCAGAGAATTGATATATTGATTGCAAATATTCCTGAGTTTTATGGATTAATATTGAGCAGGGATTGGTCCGCAAAGCTTAATGGTTACATTGCCACTGATTATTCTCACATGTGGCTTCATTACAAAGGGAAACCAAATCAAATTAAGGTTGAGCAAGAAAAACACATGATGCATACTGTAATTGAATTTGAACAACCAAATGAACCTGTAGCTTTTAATAACAACATTCTCGGAGGTCATTCTGCTGAATCATTCCTTGGAAATTTCACATCACCACAATCACCCTTTTCTGTAAATACTTTTATTTCGCAAATTGAAAAAATTTCACAAACTGATTCTTCAAGAATTGTTAATGTTTCTAATACATCTATAGATAAACATGTAAATAAGTCTTTATTTTGGTCTTTTTATTTCGATGGATCAAAATCTAATGATGGCGCAGGAGCAAGATGCATTTTAATTGATCTAGATGGGGAGAAAACTATGCTTTCATGTAGGTTAGAATTTGAGTGTACAAATAACATTGCAGAGTATGAAGCCTTGAACCAAGGGCTTTATAAAGAAATAGGGTTGAATGTTAATTACCTGAAAGTGTATGGTGATTCCAAAATTGTTATCAGACAAGTAAGGAATACTATCCATTATCTTTCAAGACATCTCAAACATTATCAAACCCTTGTGCAAGACCTTACCACTCAATTTTTAGCATTTAATATCTCTTCCATTCCTAGAAATCAAAATACATCAACTGATTTGTTAGCTAATGTTGCTTCCAAACTCCTCCCTGCTAAAGATTATAGTCCAGATAGGTTTTCAGTTGAATTAATCTTTCGACCATCTGTTCCCGATAATATCACAAACTGGAGAGTATTCTATCATGATGAAGATATCTTGAATTTCTTGACTTCAAATAAATATTATGATGAACAAATAATTGATGAAAATGATCATGATCTTCAAAATACCTCAAAAAGTAATGAAAATCCTATTCCCAAATCTGTAGTTAAACTTGAGGATCTATATGATATAAAAGACAGATTCAAGAAAGTTAATAATGCTAAACTTCAAAGTTCTACTTTGAAGTTTCAATTAGTAAATCTTGGTACTGAGTCTAAACCACAGATTGTTAATTTAGGAATCGAGTTAACATCAGAGGAAAAGTCAACTTTCATCAAACTTCTGAATAAGTACAAAAATGTTTTTTCTTGGAATTATGATGATTTGAAAACTTATGATACTTCTGTTATCCAACATACTATTCCAATGCTTTCCGATGTAAAGCCAGTACAACAGAAGTTAAGGAAAATTCAACCCAATTTGAAAGGACAAATCAAGTCATAATTGAACAAACTTTTGAAGGCGAAAATCATTTTTCCTATAAGACATTCTAATTGGGTCTCCAACATGGTACCTGTCAGGAAGAAGAATGGAGATATTAGAATCTACATTGATTTTAGAAATTTAAACAAGTTATGTCAAAAGGATAACTTCCCATTGCCAACGATGGAACAAATACTTCAAAAGGTAGCTAGTTCTAAACTCATGTCCTTTCTTGATGGTTTTTTAGGCTATAACCAAATATTGGTACATCCAGATGATAGGCTGAAAACTACTTTTAGAACCAAATGGGGAACTTATGCTTACCAGAAAATGCCTTTTGGTTTAATAAATACAGGAGCTACTTTCCAGAGAGCCATGGATATAACATTTAAGGGTCTGATTAATAGATCAGTTGTTGTCTATCTTGATGACATAATAGTATTTTCAAAGAAAACAACCAATCATCTGCATGATTTGAAACAGATATTTGAAAGATGCAGAAGATATGGTATTTATTTAAATTCAAAGAAATCCTTCTTTTCTCTCAATGAAGGAAAACTCTTAGGATTTGTTGTGTCAAAAGATGGTATATATATTGACCCTGACAGAGTAAAAGAAATTTCTGATATTTCTTTACCACATAACAAGAAATCCATGCAATCATTTCCAGGGAAAATCAATTTTGTAAAAAGATTCATTCCTGATTTTTCTCAAATAGTTTTACCTTTGCAGAATATGATTAAGAAAAATTCGGTTTTCAAACGGTTACATAAAGAAAAAGAATCCTTTGATGCAATAAAAAAGGCAATCATTAATGCACCTGCATTGAATACTCCTGATTTTTCTAAACATTTTATTTTGTATACTTTGGCTACTGAAACATCCTATGCTGCTGTTTTAACACAGCTCAATGATCAACAAATAGAAGCACCAATTTCTTTCTTTAGCTCAAATCTGCAAGGAGATGAGCTTAATTATTCTGATGTAGAAAAACAAGGCTTTGTTGTGTTTAAATCAATCAAACATTTTAAACCTTTTCTCCTAAAGACACATACAAAAATTATTGTCCCATTCTCTGTAGTGAGACAATTGTTAATACAAACGGAAGTAGGAGAAAAGAGAGCTAATTGGGTAACAACTTTACAAGAGTATGATATTGATATTAAGCCAGCCAAGATTGTTAGAGGACAAGGTTTT
The DNA here is from genome assembly GCA_034641835.2 of Pinus albicaulis. NCBI lineage: Eukaryota > Viridiplantae > Streptophyta > Pinopsida > Pinales > Pinaceae > Pinus > Pinus albicaulis. Next base: position 1,297,237,760 of record CM076580.1, on the reverse strand, counting down.
TGCAGATTGTTAGCAGGAGATTCCAACATACCAGAAAATCAAGATCAAGATAATGTTGTTCAAATAAATTAGATAAGTGTTATAGATTCTGAATCTCAGTATGCTGATCTAATATTTTACTTGAAAAATGGGTATGCTCCTTCTAATCTTAGCTATAAGAACAAGTGTGCTTTAAGATTAAAGGCTAAAAATTATGAAATCATTGATGATGTGTTATTCAGAAGAAATTATGATTCAATTCTATTAAGATGCATTGAAAAGACTGAATCAAAAAAGGTATTGAAGGAATTACATGATGGACCAGTAGGTGGACATTTTGGAGGTGATACCATAGCTCACAAAATCATCCATGCTGGATATTATTGGCCTACCCTTTTCAAAGATACACATGACTATGTAAGGAAGTGCGAGACTTGTTAAATTGCTAGTGGAAGACAAAGGAAGCCAACTTTTCCTTTACAACCAGTAAACATTGAGAAACCATTTGAGAAATGGGGGCTTGATATTATTGGAGAAATAGTACCACACTATTCCAAACAACACAGATACATCCTTACAGCAACGGATTACTTCACAAAGTGGGTAGAAGTAGTTCCTTTAAAGGTAGCCAATTCTGATGCAATCATTGATTTCATTGATCAATTCATCATTACTAGGTTTGGTGTACCTAACACTCTTGTTTTTGACAATGCATCTTATTTTTATGGAAATAGTATAATGGAATTTGCAATCAAAAGAGGTTTCAAATTGAAATATTTAGCAAATTATTATCCACAAGGTAATGGTTTAGCTGAATCTAGTAATAAAAATCTCATCAAAATCATAAAAAATACCATTGATCAGAATCAAAAGAATTGGCATAAGTATTTAATTTTTGCACTATGGGCTGATCGTATTACTCATAAAGCTTCAATAGGTACTTCACCTTTTAATCTAGTTTATGGAAAAGAAGCTGTGATACCATCAAATCTAGTTCTTCCATCATTAGCCCTAGTTCAATTTATTGAAGAAAATCCTTCATCATCTATTCAGTTGAGATTTGATCAAATTCTTAAGTTAGAAGAAGATAGAGAGAAAGCAAAAAGTATTCATGCTAAACACCAATAGCTGGTAAAATCTTCTTTTGATTCAAGTTCCACCGGATCCAAAACTTTGCAAATTGGTGATCTTGTTCTGAAATGGGACAAAGCACATGAAGATAAGGGTAAGCATACCAAATTTCAGAAAATGTGGCTTAGACCATTTCAGATTGCTGAAAAGATAAGCGCATCTACGTTCATATTGCAATACTTATCAGGAAAGAGAGAATCTCTTCCTGTGAATGGGCTTGTCTTAAAGAAATTATTTTCATAAGGAGGTAACCCCTTCTTACCTGTACATATTCCTTTCTACAATATTGTTTATTTTTTGTAAATAAGGTTGTTGATAGTTTTTACTATTTGAAAATATCTTCGAGAAAATACTATAAATACTTATTTTATGTAAATAAGAATTTTTATAGAAATGATTACAGTTTTGGATAGTTAAAATAAAATATTAAACTTTGGAAATTTGTATAAACATTTGCAAAATATTTTGAAACCTTGAGAAAATTGTAAATCATTATAAGTTTATTGAGCAGAGAAAGGTTATCCATAAAAAGTAAAGACTTTTTCAAGCTTTGGCATCCAAAACTCTAAAAAATTGTCATCCATTGATTCTTAAGGAGAAAAATCATTTCACCCCATCCATTAAGGTTGTGATTTTTTAGAATGTAATTCTAAGAAATTATATGTAAAAAATTAAGAGATAAGAGGTCTCATCACGAGCCTATTTACCATGATCATAAGAAGTAATAAAACTGACATTACCAACACTGCATACCAAAACAGGGTAATGGCTTATAATTATAAGACAAGGGGTCTCATCACGAGCCAACTTGTTCGGTTTAATTACAACTAGTGAGTGGCATTGTTATCAACTGGCTACCAAACCAGAACAATGGCTTTTAATTTAAAAATAAATAAAAGAAAAAAAACATGAGATAATATGTCTTATGAATTTATCTTTTAAAGAGTCATGATTTTAAATTGGATGGAACAATGAATGGTTGATGGTTAAAAGGTAACCCTGTTGAGACTATAAACGTTTGCGGGCAGCAGAGGCAATGCCTATGACAATAGAGTATATTACAAAAGCTAAAATTGAAAAGGCCCCTTACTTCATTATTATCAACCAATCAAGGCTTAAGAAAACCCAAAATGTTTTTATTCTTGAGAAATTAGAAAGAAATTGTAAGTGATTTTTTATTGTTTTTTAGAGTTAGATTTTATTTAAATTTCTCTAAGATAGTTTTCATTATCTTTAAAACTTTTTACTTACTTAAACAAAGTGATCATTTTATTTTTTTAGAGATAACTGTTTCTTCCAGTGAATCGCCAATTGTTTTTCGATACAACAACCCTCCCCATTTCAAAATTTTAGAATAAATTTTACTTTAGAAATAGGTCCCCTTTCCTTTTAGGATAGAAATAAAAGACTTTGAGGAAATCCGATTATTTTAAATAAAACAATAAAAAGATTCATTGTTCAAAAGTCATATATCTCATATCGCATATATCAAATACAAGTGAACAAATGTGACATTGAATTTTCCCGATTCGATGAACTATCAAGTCTTATATCGCATCGACACAAAGAATAGAAGTATTCATGTTAAAAAGTCCGATGCGATTGCAATCGAAAATCGGTAAAGTATTATGGTTTCACATTTGTTTTGAAAAACTCCGATGCAATAGAACTTATCGCAAATCGCATTTCGAAAAGAATACCCTTCATTCGGTCTATTTCATAAACGCCGATGCAATGCGATTCATCGCAATTGCATTTCGGAGGAACAACATCACATTTACATGTTTTATAAAATCCCGATGTGATGGACCCCACCATCATCGCAATCTCAAAATCGGTGGAACATATGAGATGATATTTGATTCCCTTTCGAAACCTTCGATGCAATGGATAGTTAGTCTTTGTTTATCGCTGTTTGCGCCGCATGTATATTATTTATTAATTGCAATCAGAAAATTCAAAAGGAAAGTTTTACGTTAACATTTCAATATCGCCGATCTCTGATTGTACGATCATCATTAATTATAAAATCAAACGAATTATGGTTATTGATTCCAATATGAATGCGTGAATGTGACTCTCATGGAGGGCATTTAAGTTTAATATGGGGTTAATCAATTAGAGATCATTGATAAAATATTTTCACACAATTGTTCGTTTAACTTCATTTCTTCTAACATCTGAAAGGTTTCTCATTTGTAGAGCCATAGAACATCCAATCCTCTCGTTTGCCGAGCGAGTGAAATAATACTAAACGAGAAAATGTCTAAGAAATTTAAGAAAGCAAGAACTGCTGCTATCGCAAAGACTGTTGTTACTCCCACAGTCCTGAAAGAAAAACTAGCCAAAATCAAGCTGGTTACAGATACGGCATGCCAGGGTCTCGGGAAGCTTTCCTAGGAAGAAGTGTATAACTTGATTGAAGCAGAAAAACCCACTATTACAGAGGTAAAGGCAACAGCAACAGATGAAGAAGACTCAAATTCCGATTCTGAGACTCCTCTTAAAGCACTTGCAAATTATTTTCTTCACAGAATTGTGGCTCGAGCAAATATGTTCCCCTATTATGATGTAATACGATGGGTGATAGAAAATATCACCATCACAAACAGAGCATTTGTTTCAGCTTTGGGAACAAGTTTTGGGTCTTTCAGAGCAGAAGATATAAAATCAATGTACCATCTGCCAGACCCTCAAAAAATCTATAAAAAATATTTCATAGCAGATTTCGCTGCAAGCAATGAAGTTCAATCAGACCCTATTAAGGATTGGAGACGAGTTCCAGAGAAACATAAAAATGAAGCATCAGGTATGTACTCTGTGGAGTCTCTTGCACCCCCATATTGCTATGCTGCTGCAATGATGTGTAGACTCTTTGGGAATGACAATTATGCGAGGTTTTCAGTTCAGATGGTACCCCTTATTCATGCTGCTATAAATTCTGAAATTATGGATCGGTCGGTTATCCTTTCTGATAAGATAGCTAATATAATTTTGGAATATAGAAAGGATAAAGACACTGGAAATACAACTCCTTTTCATTTCTATGCCTATATCTTAGATGCTCTGTGTTTTAATTATGAATTCCCTATTTTTTGTTGGAAATGGACTCCACAGGAACCTGTTTTGATTCACATTTACCATAAACTCTTGTGGAAGGTCCATTTTAAAAATCATGTATATAGGATTTGTCACAGCTTTATGTTACCTGTCTATAAGACAATTTTTAACCAATTTCCTCCCCAACTCTCTAAAAAAGAAAAGAATGATATATCCCTAATTGGAAATTGGTTTGGAGAAGAAAGGTTTACCTATATCAGAGTTTTTGGAAGCATTGTGGAACCCCATATCTTACCTCTATATGTCCCTGACAAACTGTTAGCCCAATAAATTTCTTACCAGATGAAAGAAAGAGGAATGTCAAGATGTTTAAAGAATGCCAAGAAATTGATGTGGCCTACCTTTCCCTTTTATTGTGGAAATTATACTCTGAATGATTTCAAACATGCTGAGAAGGAAGTCATTAAATTAAGAGATCTTAAGCTGGCAATTTTCCCAGGTAGACAGTATGATCTAAATAAAGTAGCTTTCGATTTCACGACTTTGGTTCAAATTGCTAGGTTTGAGCATGAGCCCAATGAATTTGATGATTTATTTGTCTCTATTGAGAAATTTTCCCAAGTTTATTACTTGGCTAAATCCAAGTTTCAAGTAGAGGATATGAACAAATTCATGCAGTTAAAAAGTCAGAGATTTTTGAAAGCTCCCCTTGACCAGCTAAGGATTCCTTTGCAAGAAGCTGAAAGTATAGAAACAGAACAAAAGAAAAAGGAAGACATAGCTAGCAAGACAGAAAAATAAGTGTCTACAAGCAAGCCTAATGTACATACTGAGAAGGAAAATGTAGCTAGCAAGCTTGATATTCAGACAGAGAAGGAGAATACAGGTACCAAGACTGATATGCAGTCTGAAGAAAGAAATACAGGTGATAAACACAATGATCAACTTGAAAGAGAAATAACCAAGGATAGAGTGGTAAATTCTGCTGAAATTATTGTTACTTCCCAATTGCTAAGACAATATGAGCAATTTGAACAGAAAATTGGAGGACAAAATAATCCTCAAGTTAATAGTTTGAATAATCAAGATATGGAGATTATCCCTGAACATCCATCAGAAGAAATTGTGTTGAAAGTTGAAGAAATCCCTCCTCTGGATATCTTTTATAGTCCTAAGAATAGGGTTGTTGTCAGGAAACAAAGGAAAAGAAGGAGGACAGATCAAGAACCACTTTCATCCCCACAAGTTGAATTCATGAATATTGTCTGGAAGAATACTGAGGTAAATCCTTCAGAGGATCTTACCAAATTATCACAATATGCAGGTGCCTATAGTGCAGCCACTATAGATAAAGCTATTGAAGTCAATCAAATGATCAAACAAAAAGACTTACAGATAGCAATGCTAGAAGAAAAGACAACAAATTATCAACAAAAGATAATGCAGTTGGAGCAGAAGAAAAACTCAGAGCCAAACAGCTGGAAGAACAACTGAGTGTGGAAAAGAAAAAGCTTGATCAACAAGCTTTGAATAAGAAACAATAGTTGTCTCAAGAGGTGTCCAAGTTACAAACCTTGCTGCAAAATGAGAAAACTACCAAAGTAGAGCAAGGAAAAATATTTCAAGCAAGATTGGATAAATTTAAGGATTATCCTAAAATTGACCAATTTAAAACTGAAGCTCTAGAAACAAATAAGCTATTGTCTCAGCAATTAGATAATCTCTGTCAAAATATTGCACAAGCAGAGCCTTTATGTGAAATAACATATTCCCTTATTGATGAATCAGTTAGCCTCAGACTTGAATTTGAGAATGCATATGATAAGATATCAGAGTTTATTTCATGGCAAGACTCAGAAGAAGGGAAGAATGCAAATCTTCCCAGGATCGAAGAAAGACATAAAGAAATTTTGTTTGCTGAATGGGAAAAACAGTTGATTAAAGAAGAATGAGCTACATCAAGGGCCAGAGCTATGATGAATAATCTGACACAATTAGTTAATGATAGCTTATATGCTACTAATTTAATTTCAGATTGTATTCCAAGTAAATTACCAAAGGTGAAAGAAACTGATACCAAGTGGAAGCAGGAATTAATCAGCAAGAATCAGAAAATCAGCAAAATTCAAGAAATCACATGGGATGTCATGTGGACATATTTAATTAAACCACACATTCAATAGATGACAATCAAATGCCTTTCAATCGCCATCAATTGCATCATTCCAGAGTTATTTGATGCCACGTACACTGGTCAGTTGCATTCGAGGCTGAGTCATCCAACCGAGGTCAAGGATATGCTCAAAATCTTCCATCTCGGCACATTGAATATAGGATAAAATCAATGAATCTGTTTTATTTTGATATCGCAAGTCTTTTTCAGGATCTCCGATGATAGTTTCTAGCATAAGTTATAGATAATCTATTTTTTTAATTTCCTATTTAAACCCCTTTCATGCATCTAGAAAGGGGTCCTAAATTTGTAATATTTTTGGCTTGGATGATACATTTCTGTACTCCATTGACTATTTTATTTTTATAAAGGATCACATCCTGTGATTTATGGCGAATTATCTTTAAGAATTGCATTTCTGTACCTTGGAGGTTGTTTTAAGTTAAAGCACATGATTTGGATATTGAATTGCATCAAGAAAATATCTAAATGAATTTGGAATTTCTATCAATTTACTGTCATTTTCTTTATGTTATGAATTATTCTCTTTGAAACTTGCTATCATTAATATATTATTGTTTTCTCAAATATTTCTTTATCATATCATTTTTGAAGATATAGAAATATCCATTTATCATAGTATTTGCAAATGATATATAGAATTATGACTGCGATGTGTTATTCTAACTCTGTTTAATTTCTTAAACAGAGTTATCATTATATGATATTGCATATTTCTGTTGAATAATAATACATTTTCATGGTTATTTGTTTAATTGAAACCATCTTTAAGTCGTATTCATACTTAATACCCGAGTTAGTTTTAGAATTATTTGCAAGTTATAGTTTAAGTTAGATAGATTATTTTAGTTAGTTAGTTCCATTATTCACCTACACAAACACTCCATCATCAATCCATTTATTATTAGGAACCTGGTCCTATAAATCCAGTCGGAGCCACCACACCAAATGGAAAAGGAGTTGTCCTAAGGTCTCGACCGGGTGGTTTTCCCCCAATGTTTGGAGCAATGATTTTCGAGGCTTCAACAGGAGGCTAAGCGTCAGCCAAAAGATTGGTTTGAAAGAGTTACTCAGAGTCTACTTGATTAGAAGCCTATCAAGGTCATATTTTGTGATAACAGATCAATTGAAACATTTTCTCACTCATGCTTCGATACTAAGGATAGAATATCTAGATAAGGATTTTGTGGCTTGCATGGATTCCTATAAGGAAGGACCCAATGGAGTATTAATGTAAAAAGGGTAGGTTATATGATATGATTTGAGAAAAATGAATGAGCATGAGCAGAACTATCTCACTCATGATTTGGAATCACATTAAATATTGCATGCACTGAAGATGTGGAGGCATTAACTCCTTGGAAGAAATTTCATCTTGATGCCAGATTATGGAGAGCCGAGGTACTTGTTTGATTAACCGAAGCTAAATTCCAAGTAGGAAAGATGGTTGGCCTTGATTAGTGAATTTGATTTTGAAATAAAATACATCAAGTGTAAGGAAAAAAAAGGTAGTCGATGCAATCAATTGAAGGGTGCAGGTAGCTCATGTAGCAACTGTAAGTTCTTGTGAGATTAATATTCAGTAAAATACTAGAGAGACAAAGTAGCAAGATGAATAATACTCCAAAATAAATTATCCAAAAACGAAAGTGAAGGTTTCATTGAGTAAATTGTAAGTTATTTTATGTCCTTTTAGGAAACAGATCAAAATTGCAAAAGCACACAAACATAAGTTAATTTGCATAAATTTTAAAGTAATAAGATGACAAAAATGCAACATAAAACACATGAAAATTGATAACAGATTTCACGCATCTTGGGGTACGTCTTCGACTCTAGCTTCTAGTGGTGATCTCTTTATTATATGCTCAAATTATCAATAAATCAAGATACAAGCTTCAATCTGCAAATATAACACACCCATTTTGTCCAGAATGCTCAAAATCCTCCATTTAAGCTCTTCTTGAGCTTAAAAAGTGTAAAAAAGTGAGCATGTTATGCCTCTTTCTCCAAGGTTTCCCATACAATTTGTTACAAAAAATAATTCATTCTACAACCGTGCAATTGAATCGCCTTTGGCCCAATCGCAGCACTTGGTATTCATCACCCAGAGGACTCAGGTTTGATCTGCATTGCTCGGTGGAGGTTATGTTGGGCATTGTTGTATATTATTAAATTTTTTTTTTGTATTGGGACATTAGCATGTTCCTCGACCCCTTCCCTTAGTTCCCATTTTGTTACATGACCATGGGTCGCAGGCCACAAGTCATTCCCCCATCCTCTGTGCTCCTGCCGACGGCTCTAAGTAACCAAATGGCCATGGTTCATGGGCACGATTGTGGTGCCATGTTCCCAACCCTCCTCTCCTTTTAGTATTGGTCACCTGAAGTGATAAAACCAATGGCTAGGCAATTCGGGCATGCCTATCGGCCCATACCTTCCCCCAAGTGCCAATACCTTGCTCATAAATATATGCATGACCCATTATATGACAAGCCATTCATGTCGCCTGATTGGTCGGGGAGTTAGTTCATGTGTTGGAGGTCATGGAGTCGAATCCACCATAGGCTAGTCAATCATTCAATTTTTTTTTTGGCACCATCTAGAGTTCCACATGGAACCCTGGGATTGGGCCACGAGTCACTCCATGGTTGTCCCATTCCCGAAACCATCAACCTAATATCAATGTGCCATGTGTCCTCACGTGATTGGACCAAATTTCGGCTTATGATTTTCTCCCTCTTGACATCTGTACTTCCCAGTTAACAGATGATGTCAGTACCACATCAACGTACAAAATTCCATGTCAGAATATGTACCTTCACAGTCAACCTACAATTTTGACTTTTTCATGTTTTCCCAAAACGTTAGAACACGATATTTTTCTCATGTGGTGTTAGATTTATGTGATTCAAGTTTCATTGGAATCAAAACAATGACCTCTACAATTTGGCACTAATTTCAAGAGATTTTGAGCACTTTGATTTTTTAGAATTTTCTGGATCCCCTGGATCACTCCTCCCCACTGGAAGCTTTTGGACCACCAAAATTCTACTTTTACTCGACAAGTAAATGAAGTTACAACTCCCTTATATTTTTTATCTCTATCCGCCTTTCCTTACTTGGATTGGTATCTTTGAGCCCTCAAGAAGATACTCCACATTACCCTTGTGTGAAGTCCTCATTCTCATGTCAAGAATAGTGTCTTCCTGCAACTCATTTAAGTATTCAGGAGAAAAATATTCGATATATGGAATTTGAACATTCTCCTCTTGATCAATGATCATAGGAGGCTCATACAATCTCAAGTTCTCCACATTCACAACAAAATAAATTTTCATGTAAGGTGGAAAATCTAATGGAAAAGTGTTGTTACCAATCTTCTCCAAGATTTTGAAAAGACCATATCTGATTGGTTTGAGATTTTTACCTTCACCTGGCATTCTTTGCTTGCTGATGTACAACCAAACTTGATCTCCCACCCGAAAATCATGATTAACCCGATGCTTATCATGTCCTGCTTTGTACCTGGCTTCTCTTTTCTCAAACTGTTCCTATACACTTTGATGCACTAGCTGTATTTTTTTAATGAAATGCTTGGATTTGTCCACATCACTATTTCCATGTTGTGCAATATCTTTACCAAATATGAAATCCAAAGGATACTTTGGAAAATAACCCAAACAAGCCTCAAATGGAGATACTTGTGTAGATGAATTCTTGGCAGGATTGTAGGCATGCTAGATTTAATGCAAATGCTCATCCCAAAGCTTGGGATGCTTACCACAATACCTAGAAGGAGATGCACTACTATTATGTTCAATATTTCTGTCTGGGCATCAGTTTGTGGATGAAATATTTTGCTCTTCTTTAACTTTGTGATCATGATTTCCCATAAAATTAACTAAAACTTCCCAATAAATTGAGAATATTAATCATAAAAAATAGAAGTAGGTATCCCAAAGTGAACCCATACATTTTGGAAGAACATATTTGCAGTTTGTTTAGTTGTTACTTTTTTCTTACAAGGAATCAACACACACATTTTGCTGAAACGATCCACTACAACATATAAATAATCATGACCTTTTCTAGACATAGGTAGCCCCCCTACAAAATCTATAGAAACAATTTTCCAAGGATGAGAAGGGATAGGAAGTGGAGTGTACAAACCCAATTTCCTATTACTTGGCTTACTAGTTGTTATCACTCATAAGGTCTCCTTAAGCCTTTCAAGTTGGTATAGGAAAATTTCATTTTTTACATGTTTAACCTATCCTAAGGTTCAAAGCCACCTCTATTTAGGTCATGTCATGTCCCATCAGTCATCATATGGTGTCAATTTACATTCCCCGTGCATTTAAATTCAAAAATGGCGCTTAAGTCATTTTTTCAACTTTTCGTAGTGATTTATACAACAAACAACAGTTTTCGCTATGAAACTTCCTAATAGTTTCGTAGCGAAACTGTGAGAGAATAAAATAGATACACTATGAAAACCTGTTTTCTTACCATTCTTGTCAAATACGATATGAAATGTCAGTTCATGATTGGAGGAGTTAGGGTGTAGGTCATTTGAGTCTCTTATGGTTAATTCAAAGGTACAAAGCCATGTCTGAGGTCATCATTACCCTTTTAGCATGCATGTGTCATGATTAATGCATGAGCTACCATTTAAACCATAAAACCTTACTCAATTACTCTTTTTTTCATACTCCGCTTTATCTTTGCATGTAATTGGATTTCTAGAGAGCTGCTTCATCGAGCCAAGCAGGTTTCTGCCAGATTTAACCTTTGTAGGTGTCATCAAGAAAGTGAGGCTGAGAAGATATAAAGCACCCATGGCAGCAAGGAATAAAACAAAAAAAGATGGTCATTGCCACAAGTATGAGCCCATGGACATGAATTTTCTCAATGAAGACCCAACTTCCATGGAGGTTTTCAGAATAACAGGTTGCTTACAATTCTGTCAAAGGTTGCAGGGTTGTCATCTACAGGTTTCCAAATATTTTTCTAACATTTTCATAGGAACAACTTCAAAAGTGGGAATGATGAACTTTACAGTGACACCAGATAACATTTCAACAGCAACAGGAATCCCTAGAGGAGGGGAACATTGGTTTAAAGGCATCAAGTTCACAATGCAGGATTTCAAAGAGTTCATCAAGCAAGAACATAGTGAAATTGATCTGACAAATGCTATCCCTAGGAGTTTCATGAAGGACAAATATTCAAAGCTGTTGATGACCATTTAGAACTATTTTACCTGTGAAGGAAGGCTTCACATGGTATACTCCTACCACCTTAGGCTTCTTCTGCATTTTTTGGGTAATAGGTCACTTGACTTGCCCTTTTATTTATACATAAGTCTAGGTAAAATGTTAGATAAGGTTAAAATTAAAATAGAAGGCAATGAAACTTCTATTTTTCATCATGGTTTGATTAAGCTATTGGCGTTAGAGGAATTAAAGATACTAGATAGAGATTGGACTTCCTTTTTTTTCATGAGTGGTTTTGAAATTGATGTTATCACTCCTAAGAGAGCCTCCAAACCTAGAAACATTTCATCACCAACTATAGTAGAGGAAGTTGAATAAGGGAATAGATCATCTCCTCCAGAACCAGTGAGCATGGAGGCAGAGCCTTTGCAGAACATTGACACACCTAAAATAACACCTACAAAACAAAAGAAAACAGTCAACAAACAAAGCAGCAAGAGAGTTACTAGGAGCCAAACAATGGTTAAAGGAAACTTAGAGGACATCTTGCATGCAATTGAAATTGAATAAACTCCCATTGTCCAAGCTGAGGACATTGAAGATGGAGGAAGAAAGCTAAATAAAGGTAAGACAACTAAAAAATTAGAGTTTACAGGTGATGATGTTGGTTTCATGTTTCAACCTAGAAAGCCAATGACCAGGCATGCAAGAAAGGTCATGAAAAGTAGCAAAGAGACTCAGAAGGTTAGTGAAACTGCTCATCCACCAAGCATTATATATATGTCTTCACCTACAAAAGAAGAGTTGGTTATCATCAAACAAAGAAAGGGTAAAGGGAAAATTAGTGAAAAATCAGAAATTGAAACCTTAAATAATAGTTGAAGGTGGTAGCTGAGTAGATATTAGTGTTGAAGCAAGAGGCCAAGAAACACATAGTTGAGAAAGTTCAGTTTGAGCAAATGAGGAAAATCTGGGAAGATCAAGTCACCAGTGTTTAAAAGACCTTGGAAAATATAGAAAAGTTGATAAAGTGGACTCAGCCACTAAGAGGATGTAGAAATTATATGCACTAAGCATGCATATGTCCAATATCCACCTGATCTCACACTATTTAACTTTATGCAAGATACTGAATCTATTCCACTTGTTAATCTTTTGTGGAAAAATTAATTGCACACACATGTGAAGCATAAACAAAAATATTCAATCGCACATAACACAGTTTTTAACTGGGAAAGCCTGAAGCTTAAAACCCCAACTATATATTATATAACATGGAGATCATATGAAAATCTCATACAAACATACAAAGCTTATCACAAGCTCTCATTACAGTACAATCGTCATACACTAATCAGGCCCAATCTTGCAAATCCATGCACCGATCTATGCCACCTGCTAGCCTGCCTCCACTACACAATCTATGTTGAAGAATAGCTCTGAATGAATTCGAATTACTCCATCCTTGACTGCGCAATCCTCATTGGCATCTCCACTGAGTGTGTGATGCAATCAATGCATCACTATAGTCACAACAGATAGTCTATCTTGCCCTTTCACCTATCTCTCCACTGGTCTCCACTGAAACTGCCATGCACCGTAGTTAACTACTGTATTGTTCAGTTGTTTAATGAGTTATTATTTATGAATTAATTAACTAATTAATTCACTCCACTCTCACTAGTGTATCAATCAATTAGACTAGATACAACTAGCTCAACTGAGTCTAACTGAATTAAACTGAATACAAGTCCATAACTACTTATTTCAACTGTGTCATAACTCTGCCACTTGAGTTCTAACTGAGTCCTCCATGCATTAGCTCTAGTAAACCCTTAGGAATAGCGTGATTCCTTCTGTCAACTGATGTGCCACATCTGTGCACTGAACCGAAGTGCTCCAAGAGAATAAGTTGCTATTTAGAGTCTGATTATTATTAAGAGCTAATAATAATCGACATGCATCTATTTTTTAGATTGCGATCTATAAATAGACTTCACCCAATATTCTAAAAATAGAATTTCATCTATTTTTCCAACTTGATCAACCATCCACAAATAACATCCTGTAACTTCTGAAATATGATCATCATGTCTAAAAATAGACTTGTGCCAAAAATAGCCTGCAGGCCCACTTAGTGAAAGAGACTCTTTTCACTAAGCTCATCATCTTGTTGAATCTCAACACTCCCTCTCAACAAGATAGGGATTATCCTTCACCCCGATCCTGCCTCTATGGTGTTCGATTTTTCTCCTACTGAGCGCCTTTGTCAAAATATCTGCATCCTGATCCTCCTTAGGAATGTACTAAAGAAACATGATCTTCTGATGCACACAATCTCTGATATGATGATATCGGATATCAATATGTTTAGATCTATCATGAAACACAAGATTAACCAAGAGTTTAATGCAACTCTGATTATCACAATGAATCACTATGGGATCTAAATGTGAACCGAACAAACCAACCAGAATCTTCCTCATCCACATAGCCTCACATGTAGCTAAACTTGCTGCTATGTATTCCGCTTCTTCTGAACTGAGTGCCACGGATATTTGTTTCTGCTATACCAAGAAACTGTCGTAGATCCGATACCGAAAATCCCTCCTAATGTGCTCTTTCTATCTGTTGGGCTTCCTACCCAATCTGCATCCGTGAAGCCATGCAACTTCACCTCATCCGACTGTCTGTACCATAAACCATACTTAGATGTGCCCCTGAGATATCTCAGGACATGCTTGCCTGCCTTCCAAAAGAGCTTGGTAGGCTCAACCATCACTTGTGAAAGCTGGTTCACCGCATATAATATGTCCGGTCTTATATTGACTAAATACATGAGCGAACCCACCAACTGTCGATAAACAGTGGCATCCACTACCTCTGCCGATGTAGCATCCTATTTCTTCCAATTTCCTAGAAGAGGAGTGTTGATAGGCTTGCAGCCTTGCATGTGAAACTTATCCAGTATCTCCCAGGCATACTTGCCTTGAGACACAAACAGTTCACCTTCCCGCTGCCATATTTCCAATCCAGGGAAATAATGAAGGAGGCCCAAATCCTTCATCTCAAACTCCTTTGCAATATTTGCCTTGCATGAGTGTATCAACTGCTCATCACCCATTAGTATTAAATCATCAACATAAAGTACAATGATTAAAAGCTTACCCTCAACCACAATCTAGTACAGGTTTGCATCCACCTCATTCTTGGTGAAGCCAAGTCCAGTGAAATAGCTGTCAATCCGAGTGTACCAAGCACAGGGTGCTTGTTTCAGCCCATACAACGCTCTTTTGAGCCTGCACACATGCGACTCACTGCTTAAGATATCAAATCCTTCAGGCTGCTCAATGTACACCTCTTCCTCAATGATCCCATTAAGGAACGCAGTCTTCACATCCATCTAATGAATGTGCCAACCCATCTTCGCTGAGAGAGAAAGGATGGTCCATATGGAAGAATACCGTGTGACAAGCGCAAGGGTTTCTTCATAGTCAATCCCCTCAGTCTGTGCGAAGCCCCGGGCAACAAATCTTGCCTTATACTTCTCGACACTCCCATCAACAACTTGCTTTACCTTGTAGATCCATCTTGATCCTACAACTAATTTTCCCATCAGCCTTGGAACAATCTCCCAAGCACTGTTTCTGACAATGGATTCATAATCCTCCACCATGGCATCTACCCATGTGGGCTCCTGCACTGCTTCTTCGAAAGAAGATGGCTCTGTCACGATACACTTGCTCATAAGAGCCATGTATCTAGTATATTGGTCAGGTGACTGTCTCTGTTTGCGCTGTGATGTAGGGACTCCTACATTCTGTGCCACATCCACCTTTAGTCTCTCAGCTTCTATGGTACGCTTGTTGCCTTGTCTGATGTTTGGTTCTGCATGAGTGGACTCCTCCGCTCCATGAATCTCCTCCTGTGATTGATCCACATCCAGAGGCTCATCTTTGGGAACAAGAAGGTCCTCCTTTGCATGCAAGTGTAGCTCCCTCTCAAGCGACAACTTCATGGCTTTCACCTCATTTAATTTTATATCCCGTCACATAACAGTCATCCGACTGTTTGGAAAATACACACGATAGTTATGGGGTGTTTCTGTGTACCCCGCAAATATCGCAACTTCTACAGTCGGCTCCAGCTTCTTCCTGCCGTCCTTCGTCACATGAATGTAAACAGGTGAGCCAAAAATATTCAAATGAGAAATATCAGGCTTCTTACCAGTAAAATCTTCCTCGGGTGTACTCATGCCAAGTACTCTATGAGGACAACGGTTTTTCACATAAACCGCAGTGTTGCATGCTTCCGCCCACAAGTGCATCGGTAAGCCCTAGTCATGCAGCATCGCTCGTGCAGCACCCACGATCGTTCTATTATTTCTCTCCGCGACCCCATTCTGCTATGGGTTATGAGGCACTATGAGTTATCTTCGAATTCCTTCTTTGCTACATAAGTCTTTGAATTCGCCCGAGATGTATTCACCACCATTATTGCTCTGTAGAGATTTCACCTGCTTCCCCGACTCCTTCTCCACCAATGCCTTGAACTCACAGAACTTTGAGAAAATTTCACTCTTCTTCTGCATGAAGAAGATCCATCATCTATGAGAATAATCATAAAAAAATATCACATAATACCTATGTTTTGCTGTTGAAGCAACCGAGAATGGTCCACACACGTTTGTGTGAATTCTCTCCAGGATCACCAAAGTACGATTCTCCTTCTCATGAAAGGTGGTCTTGACAAACTTACCCATTGTACATCCTTTGCACTGATCTGACTATGCAAGAGTACCCTTTGGAATTCCAGTAGAAATTTGCTGCAAAATCTTCAAAGCGCCATGGTGAAGATGGCCCAATCTCTTGTGCCATAACTTGCCCTCATCCCAGCTCACCACTTCTTCTGCTTTTCCCACTATTGCAGCACAATCATCTACCTCCAACTTGTAGAGATTCTTAATTCTAACCCTTATCTTCTTGGTTTGACCCATCCCTCACTAAAAACAACATCATAACCCCTGTCTTCCAGCATTGCAACCGAGACCAAGTTCTTCTTCAAACCTGGAACATGCATGAAATTCTTCAACAAGAATGGATTACCGGACTCCCTCTCAAAGGTAATGGTCCCAATTCTAGTTGCACTATACTGACCATCATCGCCCATCTCTATATGCATCTGGAGGTCCTTCTCCTCCAAGTCACTAAACAACTCTTTGTCTCCCGTCATATAGAAAGACGCACCATTGTCAAGATACCACACCAATCCCATGCATTTTGAAACCAAGCATGCAATCAAGGAAAAATCCAGCTCAAATTGTGAGGCTAAGGCCTCTCCAACTGTAGATCCAGCAGCCTGATTATTCTTCTTCTTCTATGGACAGTTAGTGGCGAAATGTCCATGCTCGTGACAGTGAAAACACTTCACTTTGGACAAGTCCTGCATCTTGCCTTTCGCACCGGATTTAGAAGGATTTTTCTTCCCCTTCCCTTTCCTTGCTTTGGCAGCCAAAGTGAAATTCTCTTCATCTTCATTCTTCGATGAAGATCCATCCTTGGTACCCTGCCTTATCTCCTCTTGCACAAGATCCAACCAAAGTCACTCCCATCCTGAAAATTTCTCTCGTCCATTGACAGAGTCTTCATAGCTATGCCAACTCTTCAGAAGCACAAGGAGAGCCGAGCTCACCAAGTCTTCTTCATCAACAGTAACCCCCACACTTCCTAGTTCATCCTTGCAATGGACAAACTTCGTGAGGTATTTTGGAATACTGTCGCCTTTCTCCATTTTTATTTTTCTGAGCTTGTGTTTAAGCGTCAACTTCCTCTGGTCACTTCTACTTTGGAACAAATCTATAAAATCCTTCCACATTAATAATGGAGTGGATTTCCCATGAAGGTTGGACATAATGTGTTCCTTCACACCTTCCAACAAAATCCTCCTCGTCTTTTCAGTCTTCTTTTGCCATGCATCAAGTAATGCAGCATCGCTAGATCCCGACTTAGGAACATCGCTATCGATGAAATCATTTAGCCCATTATCCTCTAGCACCACCTCCATCCTGTCCTTCCAGGCTATGTAATTCAAGCTCCCATCAAGGGAATACTCCAATTTCAACCCGTTGAAAGACATTTCAATGTATACTCGATTTCTGCACCAAGAATCTTCTGTAGCAAATTCGAATTGTCCACCAGCACAAACTCACTTCACAATTGCAATATTCAATAAACAATGCTCCGATACCATGTAGAAATTATATGCACTAAGAATGCATATGTCCAAGATCCACCTGATCTCACACTATTTAACTTTATGCAAGATACTGAATCTATTCCACTTGTTAATCTTTTGTGGAAAAATTAATTGCACACATATGTGAAGCATAAAAAAAAATATTAAATCGTACATAACACAGTTTTTAACCAGGAAAGCCTGAAGCTGGAAACCCCAACTATATATTATGTAACATGGAGATCATATGACAATCTCATACAAACATACAAAGCTTATCACAAGCTCTCAGTACAGTACAATCGTCATACACTAATCAGGCCCAATCTTGCAAATCCATGCACCGATCTATGCCACTTGCTAGCCTACCTCCACTGCGCAATCTCTGCTGAAGAATAGCTATGAATGAATTCAAATTAATCCATCCTTGATTGTGCAATCCTCATTGGCATCTCCATTGAGTGTGTGATGTAATCAATGCATCACTATAGTCACAACAAATAGTCTATCTTGCCCTTTCACCTATCTCTCCACTGGTCTCCACTGAAACTGCCATGCACTATAGTTAACTACTGTATTGTTCAGTTGATTAGTGAGTTATTATTTATGAATTAATTAACTAATTAATTCACTCCACTCTCACTAGTGTATCAATCAGTTAGACTAGATACAACTAGCTCAACTGAGTCTAACTGAGTTAAACTGAATACAACTCCATAACTACTTCTTCCAACCTGCATTGGCAATCTCCGCCACTGGAGTTCAATCGAAGCTCCCTCCAAGTATTAATCTAGTAAACCATTATGAATAGTGTAATCTTTCCGTCACCGATGTATACATCTGCGGCACTGAACTGAAGTGCTCCAAGAGAATAAGTTGTTGTTTAGAGTTTGATTATTATTAAGAGCTAATAATAATCGACATGCATCTATTTTTAGATTTATGATCTATAAATAGACTTCGCCCAATATTCTAAAAATAGAATTTCGTCTATTTTTCCAACTTGACCAACCATCCACAAATAGCATCCCGCAACTTTTGAAATATGATCATCATGTCTAAAAATAGACATAGTCTAAAAATAGACTTGTGCCAAAAATAGCCTGCAGGCCCACTTAGTGAAGGTGACTCTTTTCACTAAGCTCATCATCTTGTTGAATCTCAATAGAGGAGAGGTCAAACACATCAAAAAGATAAACCTGCACTTGAAATCCAAGAACAGGGCAGTAAAAAACCAAGTGTAAGATCTACAGGAGCAATTGGATTTGATTCATGTAGAGTTGGAAAAGAAAGGTTTGAAGATGACAGTGGTAGAAGATCCCATTAGTCAACTGATTGTAAATGAGGAAGAAACACCACAAGAGTAATAAGGTAAGATGGAAAATGTTTTTGGAGGTTCATAACATGCATAGAACCCAAATTTTGCAGCTGGAGGACAATTTTTGAATATTTTCTTGAAAGGAGCAATTTCTGGTTTTTTTGCACATTTTCGTAGCATACCCCAGGCTTGAAGCCAGAAATACGCTGTAGTGGTGTATTTGTCACACGGGTGTATGAAATCACACCAGTTTAAAGAGTGTGGTCCACTCTTTAAACTATTGGTTACAGGCAGAAAGTGGTGGAGCTCAAAAGCATAAAATTTAATGGAAACAGTATGCTAAAGTATGCTCTAGTTAAATTGAAACTTAAACACAAATATACAGAAGCTATCAAAGAGAGTCAAAACGATAATAATACCAACGATGGCTCAAAGGCCTCTTCTTATTAAAAGTTTGAAATGGAGAGGAAATTTTACCCACTTTCCAAAGGGCACCTAAGCAGTGGCTCTAGGTCTCGATGCAAGGATGTTGCTTTCCAAGCTCTGCCTCTGATGCAGTCTCCCTCTCTCTCTCTGGCGTGGTGGACTAGGATTGTTGGGTGGCAAACGATCGAGTCCTCTTCAGCTCCAGCTTCGGGTCACACACCGCTGGTGTTGCTTGGGAAACTTTGGCCAGCATAACAATGTGATCACTATTTCTACATCTCTTGGTGGCTTTATATAGGGGAGCTTCAAATCCTCCTTCCCTCCCTTGATACATGATGGATGGTGACCCAAGGGAGAGGTATGATTCCATTGTGTGCTTCACATATTCCTTTGTGTGCTCACATGATGTCTAGGGAGGTGTTGGTGGCTGTCCTTAGGCAGCTTCATATAAGGAGTAACTATCCTTTGCTTGGTGTGGTCCCAGAAAGCGACTATTTTCCATTTCCAGGAATGCGCGCTTATCGAGCAAAAATTCGCGCAGAAGGCACTCTTCTCGAAGGATTAAGTGCGTAATCCAGCATTTATGACTAGTTCAAATCTGATTTCCTCAAAACCTTAGAGATTTTAAATACTTTCTTGATTCCATAATGTGTTCCTGCCTTGTAAATCCTTAGGCTTGAGACACTTTAATGCCATCTTCGTTGTACGATTTAAATGCACAACTTTTGGCCCTAATGTGTGAGGTCTTAGGAAGAATCAGATATCCGAAATAAATTATAGTTTATTTTATGTATCGTAATTCAGAGAGAGAGAGAGAGGCTTACGTGAATCTTGGAATTGACAACACCTTTCACCATTTCCGAGATGACCATGGCCTAAGGGACCCCTGCAAGAAAATAAAATATACAACATATATACAAAATTTCAACAAGGCAGGTATGTCACATGCTTGTGATGCTATGGCTAGTTAAAAAAATTGACAGATACATGTGCTGTCTGTGTCAATACTGTGGTAGTGATGCCGATCGGTTACACCATTTTTTGGTCATCTAACTCATTATCATTAGATGGACCCAAGTACACCATGTAAGACCGCTTTTACCTGTCTTAAGTAAAAACCTGCCACTATGTTAAAACAGAAACCCCAAAAGGAAATATTGAACAAACCCATATTTGTTTGATTTTCCTCATGGAATAATTAATTAAACCATAATTTAATTATTATTCCCAGTCATGTTTAACCCAAAATCAAAGAAATTAATTAGATAAACCTTTATTTATCTTATTAATTTCTAAGAATAATTATTTAAATCTTATTTAGATAATATTCCTTGTTAAATATGACCAAATCACCCACAAATAATTAAATAAATCATTATTTATTTGACTATCTTCCAACCACTTCCTTAAAAAGATAAATAAATCATTTATTTATTTATTTTTGACTAATCAAGGGATTTGACCCAAGTCAAAGACCCTTTCCCTCAAACAAATATAATAAAGTATTCCATAAAAGGTGGATCTAGATTTGGTTAACATTATTTTAATCATGCACCAAGATCTAGAATGACCCAATATTTTGTTATAAATAGGAGGGTTTTCCCCATCATTCTTCACCTTTTGTTGCCTATTAGATCACTCTGGATCTATACACTTGGTCACCATTTTCTGCCATTTGCTGCCATTAAGCTCTACTCTTTGCATTGGGTTTTCTACACCTACAAGAGAGAGAAAGCTTAGATCCGAAGTGCTAAGGACTACAAAGAACCCATCCCATTGAGGAGAGATGGATACACCTTCTTGTTTTCCTCCCAGGTGCCCTGTAATATAAAAATTCTTTCAAAAAATTGTGTTCTTGTCTTGTCTGTTGGATGCATGGAGCAAACCCTTTATTTTACTGCTTAATGTCTTTCCATTTATAGATCTGGTTGTTGCAGCGTCTTTATTACTAACCGCAGATCTAAAGATATTTGGCAGCCACTATTGTTGTTAGGGCTATTAGTTATGCGTAGCTAAAGTGGTCCTTTTTCGCACACTTCGACGAAGGATTCATACTAACAAATGGCGACTCCACACGGGTTTTAAATTACGACCGCTGTCGTTTTTCATATTCCTGCATATCCAGCTACTTCAGACCCTAGGGTTTCTTTTCAGCTGTTTTTTTTTCCTATTTTTATGTTGTTTTTCTCACATAAAACCCTAAACCATTAAAATTTCTAACTTCCGTGTGTTTCTGGCCCTATTGCGCAGGTAAGCGACACCAGCCGCAACTGAGACGGCAACTTTTCTAAAAATCTGCCGCTGAGACAACCGGAACTGGGGGTCGCACTTTTTGGCCCTAAACCTGCGACCTGGACCTCCAGGTCGCACTTTTCAGCCTGTTTTCTGCGACTTGCACCAAAATCAGGTCAGAAACTGCGACCTGCCATTTTTTCAGCAATTTTTCTGCACTTTTTCTGGGTTTTGCTGCAGCTTCTGCCAGGGTCCTCCAGCCTCTGTCTCAGCCTGTTTTGACCAAGTTCTGATCTGTTTTTACTCATCTAAGTGGGAACCTAGCCCCTTAGGGCTTTAGTACCCTCCACTTTTTGTGGAAGAGTTTTAAGCTGTTTCAGCTGTCTGTTTTTCAGAGCTTCAGCCTCCTTTTTCCAGATCTGTTACCTCCCTTTCAGATCCTTTGAAATCAGCCTTTCTTCCTTTCAAATCACCTCCTGTCATTTTGTTTGGACCTCCTTTGAAGGCCTCCGCCTTGCCCCCTCCGGTTTTTGCTGATTTCCTTCCTTTTTCCAGCCACCTTGCCTCTGTCTCTTGGCTGTGATCTGCACCTCTTTCCTACAGCTTTATCCTCCAGATCCCTGTCCCTTTCGACCCTAGATCTGTTGAGCTCTTTTTATGTGTGTTTTGACTAGATTTTTGCCCTCTTTTAGAGTAGTTTTGAGAGACCCGCCTCTTTGGGTTAGATTGATGCATAGTTAGTTGTTAAATGTTCTGTCTTTTCAGCAATCTATATTGTTCTACGCAGATTTCTTTTCAGTTACACAGCACACTTTTTCTTGCTCTCAAAATGAGAAGGGTTTAAAAATTAAAATTAACGCACGCCACACACTGACCCTAAGTGAAGAAGCGCCTGGTTAACACCGCCTGGCAAAGACTCTAAAATTAATTGTCACTGCACCTTTTCTGCCCTTGACCTGAATTGATTCTGTCCCTTTTCTGCCCCTGTCGGTTTCCTTCTTCCTGTCATCATTGCCCCCCTAAGGCGCCTTTCCTGGAGACTTCTTGGCCTTCATCCTCAGTTTCCGGTTGATCGACCTGCTCCGCCCTGCCGTCGTCGAGCCAGTCCACCTTCGAGTCCGCACTCCGACTCCTCTCCTGATTCATCGGGTCCTCCTTCTCCTCCTGGTTCTCCGCCTTTCACCATCACTATGTCTGGTCCAAGGCCTAACGCTAGTGGTTCTCCCGGCCCCAATGCCGGCCCTACTACTAGCGGAACCACCACAGGAACTACCCCGGCCACCCCTGTGCTGCCGTACATTGCAGGCCTCAGCCTCCCCGATTTCCATCAGTTGATCAATGACCCCATTCACCACTATGCTAACTGGCCCGCTATGCCAACCAAGCTCCCCTCCGACATCCCTAAGTTTGAGGGCCTTAATGGAGAAGATCCAACCAATCATGTCCGATCTTTCCACATGTGGTGTTCCTCCAATTCCATTACCGATGACTCCATCCGTCTCCGTTTTTTCCAACGCACGCTTACCGGCGAAGCTTCTAAATGGTATGTCGAACAGGCCACCTCTACCCATACCACCTTTGAGACTCTTGCCCAAGCCTTTTTGTCGTACTTCCAGCTCCCTCTCCGATACGATACTGGCACGGAGCTCTTGAATTCCTTTAAGCAAGCCTCTTCAACACGCCTTTCCGCCCATGTTTAGGAATGGCGAAGAAGACGGAGCTTATGTCGAGCCCCTCCCTTCGAAGATCGGGTTTACATGGACTGGTTCCTTCGCACCCTTCCCGCTCCCATCGACAAAGATGTCGCCTCTCATTTTCCTCAAACTGAAGAAGCCGCCCTCCAAATAGCCTTGAAATATGACCTGATCTACGCTCAATCTGGTTATGTTTATACCATTCTTCCTGACATCCCCAGGCCCGGTGGCGCTAACGCCCCGGGGGCATCTCATTCCGTCGACGGTATCGTTGGAGCCCTTTCCCATCCATACGCTCAACCTCCTATGGGCTATGGTCTCCCTCAGGGAGGGGCCAGCTCCTCCAGCACTCTCCCCCCTCCCGGTAGCATGTATCCAGGATATGGCATGCCTCCTCCTTTTGCCCAACCTCCTGCTTACCTCAATGTTTCCCAACCCACCCATTACCCTTATCCGCAGCCTGGTGCGCCAACTCCTCCAGCATATGCGCTTCCTCCTCCCTTGCCTCCTCAACCCCAGCACCAGCACCTACAGCCCCCTCCAGGGCAAGTATTTGCACAGCAGGGCGCGACTAATCCCCCTTCTTCTCAAAGAAGGCAGAGAGGCAATCCAAACCAATCTGCCCCTGGTACCCGTGGACCCAATCTTGGTGTGGACCCTAACACTGCCAACCAGCAACAGGGCACTCAGCCCAAGCCGGACAGGCCGCTTCGCACAAGTAAGCCTTGTTCGTGTTGCGGTGTTTATGGTAATTACACCCACGATTGTCCCCTCTTACCCCAGATGCGGCAGATGTGGGAGTCTCAAGCCACATTGCGCGGACAACACGCCTCCCCTCATGCTCCTCCTAATGTGGCCACTACCCAGCCAGCTGTGTTTACTGATCCTTTCCCTCAACAAGGATTCGTGGCTACCCAACCGCCCGACAGCCAGGTAGCCGCCCCCCCTTCCATTTCCGGTTCCTCTGATTACCAGATCCTTATGATGCACTTCGATCCTACCCCATTCGTCGATCTCCACCTTCAAACTCGGTCTCGTCAGTACCCCAAGCCTCCTGCTCAGTCTGCCCCCGAGCCTCCCTCTTCAGGTTCTACAGAGCCTCTTTCGACATCCAGTGGTCCCTTACATATCCCTCAACCCAAAGTTGAGGTCCATCCCAAGATTCCTAAGGGACCATTACGTCGAAATGTTGCTTCTGGTCGAGCTGCTCATTCGTATAGCATAGTAGATGATCTGGCACAGTCTCCTACTGCCATTTCCACACTGGAACTCCTCCAGTCGTGCCCTTCCCAAAAGAAGGCTCTATTATCTGCCGTGGGCGCTGTAGATCCTGCTGATGACCAAATGATTGTTTTCGACGCCACTCAATCGGACCATCCTCCCCTCCCTCCTTCCGTCGCCTTCCAAATCCCAGTCAAAATCTGGAACGCCAACGTGTCCCGGTGTATAATTGACGAGGGGGCATCCACATGTGTGATGTCCGCTTCGGTTTGGAAGCAACTCGGATCTCCTGAGCTGGCCCCTTCCATGATCACCCTTCGAGCGTGGGACGGTAATGCCTCCCAGCCCATTGGCCTGTTTCGTAATTTTCCTATCACCCTTGCCGGTAAGACTGTTTTCGTTGACGTCGAAGTCATCGACGCCCTGATAGATTACAACATTCTATTGGGGCGAAGCTACACCTATGCTATGTCTGTTGTCCCATCCGCGGTCTTTCGCAAGATGTCTTTCCCCCATAATGGAAAGACAGTCACCATTGACCAGTTGACATATCATGAGCCAAAATCTCAGACCTCCCCTGAGACGACTATCTCTTCTGTAGCCAACAAGCAAACCGTTGATTCCTTGACCAGTGTCTCCCCCTGCGTTTACAAAGATTCCTCCCTGCTTGGAACTTTCCCTAACCTTCCTCCTCCTCCCATCACTGATCCCAGCTCCTCGAATGTTTGCATGATGCAATCATCTCAGGCTGCCCGTAAGCGGCCTGCCTCGGCTAGTCAGCAACCTCCCCCCTGCCCTCCGCAACCTGCTCCTAGCCATTCATCTCAGCCAGCCGGACCTCCTCCTTCTGGCCCTACCCCTACAGCTGGTCTCTCTGAACCCCTTTACCCTCCTGGATCGGTTCCTCCTGGCCTTAATCATCTCGAAGACATCCCTCCTGGTCATTACCCTGCTGGGCAGATCCCTTTCCTAGCTCCCCCTCCCAGAGTATATTTTTTCCCCGTCATGGCCACCCTCTCTCTCCCTAACTTGACCTTGGGCATACCGGTCTGGTACCTTGATCCCCCAGCCGCCACCCCTCCTGGTCACCCCAAGCCCTATATGGCTTTGACACCGGTTCAACTGGTCCCCCTAGCTTCCTCCGTTGCCTCCGTGCCCCCAGCACCTCCACAGGACCCTTCTCCTGTCGTGACGGCACCCGGGAAGAAAGGCAAAGCCCACAAGGGGGCACCCAAAGACAAGACTACCACGACTGACCCAGTCCCTCAACCGCCCGCAAAGCCTTGCGCTTTATGTGATGTCACTAGTCATGCCACCCATGCTTGTCCTGAGTTGCCCCGTATTCATCCCATGGTTAAAGTCGTGTTCCCCGAGTCTACGGTCCCTGAAGCCCCCATTCCTTCTTCATCCGTAACCAAGAACCCCAAGACTCTCCGCACCAACAAGCCCTGTGCTTTGTGCGACGTTCATGGCCATTACTCCCACCATTGTCCTCACCTGACGCACTACCGCGCCTCTTTAGAGGTAATCCGAGAGTATGAGGTTGAACAAAATCAATCCGCCTCTCCTATCCTCGCGCAGTACGCTTTAGGTCAACCTGAGGATCCCCCTGCTCCCATCGACATTCCCCCCCTGATGTTCAGATGACGGAGTCTACTGTAACCATCCTTTACCTATCTTCCTCTGCGAGACACTCGGAGCCTAGCCCGTCTGCATCCTCCCCTGTTGTGTCCCTTGATCACCCTGTTCCTCCTCATACCCGAGATCACTCCACTTGTGTCTCTGTTGACCTCCGCAGCTCGAGTCCTCACCATGTTTCCGATAGCCCTCATACACCACCTTGTCTGAGTCTTGATCATCCTGCCCCTTACACTTCCCCCTGCGGTTGCCGCCCGATGATTTCTATACACTCACGCTGCCGTCATTTCCTTTCATCCCCTCATTTATTGTCTTGTCACACCATTCTGCAGGACCCCCCGTCCACACCCTTTATCGGCTACGCCGATGGTGCAAGTCGCTACTCCAGGAATCTAGCCTCGGCAGGTTGGGCCATCTTCACCCCCTTGCATGCCCTTGTTCTTTCTAATGGGGTATGCATTGGTTCTGCCACCAAAAATCAGGCCGAATATGATGCAGTGCGTGGCCTATTAGCTGATGCCCTCTTTCATCGCATCCTCCATCTGCACGTTCGTTTGGATTCCCTGCTTCTTGTAATGCAACTAAATGGTGTTTATCGTGTGCATAACCCTGTGCTGTTTAGACGCTATTTACGAGTGAAAATCTTAATACTTGCGTTTGAAACCATAACTTTCAACCATGTACCTCGAGAACAGAATCACTATGTAGATAGTATTGCAAACCATGTTCTAGATTGGCATTTATCACACACATTTCATACAAGACAATAACATTAAATCAACCATCAAAAGACGATGCATATCCACAATATGTGTCGCAAAACATATGTTTAGAGTCCATCTACTCTGATACACACGACATGCCCATAGCATGTTACAAACAAAAAACCCAAAACTGGGGGCACCACCTGCCCCTACATACATCATAGGGGGCACCACATGCCCCTACCCCTAATCACTATCTGGAGGCTCCCGAGCCAATGGCTCTGCCCCTGCAGCATGTAGATCACGCATAGCCTGACCGTCCATCGCCATGCGCCGCATGATACCTCGCCACTCCGAGGGGAGACCAACACATGGCTCTATGTATTGGTCGTCTAAGTCCTGCCACCCGCGCTCTGATAGTCCGGTCAACAACCTTTCGCATCTACGGCAGATGTCCTCCAGCAGGGCGGCTGCATCCTCATCCTGCGCCGCTCTCGACCCACTTGGACCTGTAGCCCCAGACGCTGCCGGTCGTCCCATATATCCGGCCGGTTTTACCGATGCTATATCTGCATACCAAAAGTACATGAATCAGTATCATCAATTACTATTCAAAAACTTTAACATGCCCACACAGAATAGCAATTTGTCACTTACCATCGGGCCCCCAGACTCGACCAGGCGGAAGTGGCAGATCCGGATCCCCACAGTAGCTCATCCCACTATAGGGGTAGTCGTCTATGTACAACGGCATCTGATCCCAATGGGCAAAAAAATCCGGTCGAAACACCCGCCCGACCGCCCCTCCTCCTCCTCTGCACAGTAGCCGTCCCCAATGGCGCATCCTGGGCTCCCTCGGGCCCCCATCTGGAAGCTGTACATGAGGCCTCAAGGTCGGGATCTTCTCAAAGAAGAAGGCGCACAACAAAGTCCCATAGGAGTAGTCATGATTCACCTGCTGCCTGCATAGCGACAACTGTCGCTTTAGCGACATCAATAACATCTGGGCCCACCCATAGTAGCTCCCACCCAACACACTTTCCACTATCATCATCTGCCCCCCAGTGATGTGATGGAACGCCTGCATGCCCAGAATTCGCAGCACAGCTGTGGCCACTGCACGGGTTTCTAGCCTCTCTAGATCCCCGATCGATATTTGAGTCCCCTTGACTTGGAGACCCGGTCGACAATGGCGTTCCACGAACTCCATGATATGCTGCCCCCGCGGCAGCACTGGCTGTGTGTTTCCCACCATCCCCAGTGGCGGGAGACCAGTCAGGAAGTACACGTCCTGGACCGTCAGCTCGATCCTGTGCTCCTGCACTACAAAGATCTCCTGATCTGGATCCCAGTAACTGATAATCCGGGCCAGTAACGGTTCCCCTGCTCTCATCAACGGGTTCTCCAAAAACTTGAGAACCCCAAATCTGGCCAAAACACGGCAGACGCCCTGATCCGCCTGGATCTCTGTCCGTAGTGTCCCCAGATCTCTCTCTCTCCAGTTGACCCGTAACTCTGCCATACCTGCACAAACACATCATTTTTGTCAGCGTACAGATCGGGAAAACCATAACCAAACACCAAAACCCAACTTCCAGCCATAAAACAGCACCAAAACCCCCTCATCTCCCAGGTCGCAGTTTTCTGCTCTTTTCTGGACCAGGTCGCACTTTTTGCCCTAATACCTGTGTCCTAGGTCACACTTTTTGCCCCAAAAAGTGCGACCCGGCCGTAGAGATGAAGGAGGGTCTGTTCCTGGATTTCTGGGCCCTAAACTGAAAAAGTAATCCATCAAAATGCAAGAGAAAAGTTAGACCTCCTACCTGCCACTGATGGATCGCGATTCCAACGGTCGGTTTGTCCGCTACGTTCACCGCAAGATTTAGGGCCTTCTCTCCTCTCTACATTCACCACAGCAACAATAGCAAATGAGTGATTTTGGAGGGAAAACCGCCTTATTAAAAGAGAACCCCTGTTTCTTCTTTCGACTGTCGTGACCACATCGTAGCCCTGTTCGACGAACCGTCTGCACCGTTGGAAAGCTCTCACCGAGCCCTCAAATGGGTATCTGTTAGTTTTTTGAGTTCTGACACTCCACTAGGACACATTTTGTCCAAGAAGGGTCACTTCACCCCTCCTTAAAATCGAATTTCCTCACTCACGACACTTGTACTTGGGGCACCATATTGCCCCCTTACTTGTCTTCGTTCGTGTTGATTTTCGTCATGAGTTCCCATCATGTACTCATGTTTCCACGGTCCCCCATTGGGGCTTTTACTGTGTGGCAGCACCATCGAGTCGCCCTTGTTTAGAGCATCCAAGTTGAGTCATCATTCCCTCCACAGAGTCTATACCAAGTCCCTTTGTACCCCACTATAGCCCTCCATCCATCATTGATTGGTCTCTCTCTTGTGTCGCACATTATGACCTTCAGTTTCACTGTCCCCCATCCCTGATGATGTTGTGTCAGTCGCTGCCATGTCATTCATGCCCTTTATGCTCTAGCAAGGGAAGTCGTCCATTAGCTACTCAGTCCTTTCCATTTCACTATCATCATTAGTGTCAGTCTGTCCGTCGCTCTACTCTTTTCTCTCATACCTTAGTTGAGAGTCTCTCATTGCCTCAACTATGGCAGACCTCCTTCTGTTGACATCAGCTCATTTATTCCAGAAGCCAGGTCTAGAGGGTGGTGTACCTTGGTTCCAGCTTCCATTCTTGTTCGGTGCCTCGGATCAGGCAAAGGGATATCTCCTTTCCCTTTAGCTTGATTGTTTCTCCAGCTCCTTCAGCATGATCGAGATTCGTATACTTGATGGTCCAGTGATCCAGCAGCAGCTCTTGATGATTCCCGGGTGTGTGTGAGATGTTTCAACCCTCATGAGGGGGTGGCCCTGCAGGTAGCCCCCCACATGCCCAGATGACCTCTTCTTTGCAGCCTTCGATGCAGCTCCAGATATTTGATGATGTTGGCCATAGCCACTTGCAGCGCCTCTTCGATTTGCATGTATCAGTCAGATTTTGTGAGCCCTTCCC
Organism: Pinus albicaulis; assembly: GCA_034641835.2. Classification (NCBI taxonomy): domain Eukaryota; kingdom Viridiplantae; phylum Streptophyta; class Pinopsida; order Pinales; family Pinaceae; genus Pinus; species Pinus albicaulis. Next base: position 1,297,207,677 of record CM076580.1, on the reverse strand, counting down.
CATTTGCAGGGGGCATTTGGGTTCTATTTGTATCTCATGTACTCAGATATTATTGTACAAGTCCTGGCTGTTATCCCAGGCACATCATGTATGTGGGATTCTTCATTGTGTTTTTATCTGGCTCATGATTATGCCAGTTGTATTTTATGGTTCGGTCCCTTGTTTACTGGACACACTATTCTTTTGTACTTTGTCTCGGCAGGCATAGGTATGCCTCCCCCGCCGCCTTCAGCACAGGTACCCTCTCATAAAAAGAGACTTGTTGCACCTGCGAGTCTCGTCTCCTCAGGGTTTAGTCCTTCAGCACACTATCTACCTCACATTTCTCTCTCTGACACCCCTTTTGTTGTCTAGTGATTGTGTTCTTACAACGTACTTCGGTCATACGATTTGCTCCCGACACTCGCACGCTGGGGGGCAATCTGTTACACCATTTTTTGGTCATCTAACTTATTATCATTAGATGGACCCAAGTACACCATGTAAGACCAGTTTTACCCTAAGTAAAACTGCTTTCACTATGTTAAAACAGGAAACCCCAAAAGGAAATATTGAACAAACCCATATTTGTTTGATTTTCCTCATGGAATAATTAATTAAATCATAATTTAATTGTTATTCCCAGTCATGTTTAACCCAAAATCAAAGAAATTAATTAGATAAACCTTTATTTATCTTATTAATTTCTAGGAGTAATTATTTAAATCTTATTTAGATAATATTCCTTGTTAAATATGACCAAATCACCCACAAATAATTAAATAAATCATTATTTATTTGATTATCTTCAAACCACTTCCTTAAAAAGATAAATAAATCATTTATTTATTTATTTTTGACTAATCAAGGGATTTGACCCAAGTCAAAGACCCTTTCCCTCCAACAAATATAATAAAGTATTCCATAAAAGGTGGATCTAGATTTGGGTAACATTATTTTAATCATGCACCAAGATCTAGAATGACCCAATATTTTGTTATAAATAGGAGGGTTTTCCCCATCATTCTTCACCTTTTGTTGCCTATTAGATCACTCTAGATCTATACACTTGGTCACCATTTTCTGCCATTTGCTCCCATTGAGCTCTACTCTTTGCATTGGGTTTTCTACACCTACAAGAGAGAGAAAGCTTAGATCTGAAGTGCTGAGGACTACAAAGAACCCATCCCATTGAGGAGAGCTGGATACACCTTCTTGTTTTCCTCCCAGGTGCCCTGTAATATCAAAATTCTTTCAAAAAATTGTGTTCTTGTCTTGTCTGTTGGATGCATGGAGCAAACCCTTTATTTTACTGCTTAATGTCTTTCCATTTATAGATCTGGTTATTGCAGCATCTTTATTACTAACCGCAGATCTGAAGATATTTGGCAGCCACTATTGTTGTTAGGGCTATTAGTTATGCGTAGCTAAAGTGGTCCTTTTTCGCACACTTCGACGAAGGATTCATACTAACACTGACGATAGTTGACGATGACTGCTAACACCCGCAGGGGCGTTTTTTCTTTGATGGTAGGTGGAATATGGTACCCATATGCATAAATTGCATATGTACTGGTTGGGACCTTCCTGTGTAAGCATTGTTGGTAGAGACGCTTATGGATGCACGGGTCTTTGACAGATTTGATCAAAGTGCAATGGTTGAAAGGTACGATACCATCGTGACATGAAAGCTTTTGCTATTGTCGAATGTCAAGAGGATCGATGACGTCTATGGACAACGATGTCTCCCACAGTGCCACCCGAGGATACCCCTTTGCATGGGGAGGGGTGATCCAAGGTACCGCTTCCTTTTCGGAAAAGGGGTGTCGAGGTCGACAAAAAGGAAGCCTTAACCGAACCATGGGTCACTGACGTGAGGGGTCAGGGACCTAGATGTGATGGGTTTAGCATAGGCATGTTGGTGAGAGGTGACTAAAAAAGGATGATGGGGATTCAGTGGCCCAAGGTCGGAGTATACTTTTAGCAGCTTGGCGGCAGTCATAGGTATTTCTGAAGGAAGAATCCCTGGAGTCAGTAGGAATTCCAAGGCGGGTGTGAACTGGCTATGAATGTCGGGATGGTGCGTGTGTGGGGGTGAAATACTCCAACCAAGGGGAATGAGGGACTGTTGCCATGGGGGAAAATATGTCATATGAGGGTGAAGGGGCGAAGGGCATCGTTGGCGGTCTTTGTACACTTACCAAAAGAATAAAATAATGTGGTTTGGTTTGTACAACACACAGAGACGAGTACCCTAAAATGTGAAAGGGTTCACTCACTGAAGGTGTGAGGATGGTGTTTTGTTGGGGGTGGGGGTCCCATTGGTTGGTCTCATGTGCAGGGTTGATGAAGCGGATGAAGAATTGTCGCAGATGCGATTATACTGATGGAGGTATGGTGGGCCAAATGCGATGCACGAAAGTGCGCTTTCAATCTGCTTGTACAACCTGATCGTCCGGAAAGGGGGTTTGAGTTTGAATGGTAAAGTTAACCTTATGCATGACGAATGGATGGGCACGAGGAGCTTCCTAGACTGAAATGGTATGGCCATGGCGTCACTTGAGATGTGATATATGGTCTACTTTAGGTGACGAGCACCATGGAGGGGAGGCTCTACCGACCAAAACGGATGTCTATCATGTGCAGGTTGAGGTGATGATAAACGCGGTTGGGTTATGAGGACCCTATGGTTTATTTCTGATGGAGAAATGATGTCAGGATATGCAGTGTTTTTTGGGACTCTATCATGCTGGGGGTAGAATGATACCTGCTCCGAGATTTTCAGCGGATGGTGTTGTAAGCGGGCTGCAGGTTTTTCCTGCAAAAATAACTACCTCAAGTGAAAGCATCTTATTTTCATCAAATATTATTTGAAAGATAGGAGCCTAAAAAAGAAGACGAGAGAGGGCATACCTGCATCGCTTTCGTTTGTCATGGCATACTAATGATGGTGCAACTTATGGTTTGCGGAATGGACCTTATGATCTCCTGTTATGGACCTCTGAAGTTCTGGGAAAGGGCGATAAATATGGGATTATGGTCTTAATCCTATTCATTTGTACTTGTTGATTTTTGGGAAATCAGAGGTGCCAATAGAGCCTTTCTTGTCGTTGCGGTCAGCCTGTGTACTAGGGATTAGCGATACTATGTCGAGGTAACCTTCATGACGTCCTGCATTGTAATTTCTTTAGTTTGATGGTGCCGGGGGCCATACAAATTAGGTTTGTATGGCCTCTAGGCAACTTTTTCCCTAGATTGCGTGAGTTATCTAGGAAAAAGCACGCCTTTATTGTGCGCAAATTCTAAGGGACAGGCGCGCGAGGGCGTGTTGTTCCCTACTTTTTGCGTGAAAAGGCCATAGTGACAGGAAATTTTGGTTTCTTTTCTGTTTTTTATGTTTTTATTTGTACTTATGGGTGCCTGTGTTGCTTGGCAAGTTAGTGTGGAGAGAGGGAGATTGGCTCGAGATCCGGACCGCTCTAGTTGCTGATGTTGGGGCTCGTCGTCAGTTAGCCACATGGGGCCTTCTCAAGTTCGCTAAGAATGAGTTCCTTCGGTCTCAGGACCGACGAATGCGTTACCTTATACAGCGTTGGCATCGGAGGTGAAACATGTTTGTACTGCGGGGGAATAACCTGGTGATCCGTCTTGAGACAGATATTTACTTTGTGACCGGGTTACTGCCTCAGGGTGAGGCTCTGAGGTACCCACTCTCTTCAAGGAGAGTGAACCTAAATAGATTCCGATGGTGGCATTATGGTGGTGCGCCTCTTACTGAGGGGTGCATCAACATTTCATCGGTGACAGACGTGGTAGAGCGGTGTGCTCGGGCAGTTATTGTGCGACTAGCAAGGTCGTTTGCTCCACATCGGGCATCTAGCCCGCAGGTTGGAGTTTTACGTCGACTGCGGGGCGGGCATTTTTTTCGATTTCACTCACTTTTGTTTTGATGGGATGGTGTCACAATTGAACAAGGTCCAACATGGATCTAAGTCATTTGCATTGAACAAGGTCCTATGCAGCATTATGTACGAGAGGGTGGTGTTGATGAGGCCGGTGGTGGTGGTGCCCATTGGGGGGCCACGGGAGCCACGGATGAGGAGGTGGGCTCCAGTGATGCCATAGGGTGGTGGTGGCATGGTGGGGTGTTATTGGAACGCCATGACAGAGGCCCGGTTTGAGGCCAACCCACAGATTTTCCTGCCATACCCTTATGCGAGGATGGATTTCTAGGGTGACCCAGACATGGGTCTCCCTTTTGGTTATTTTTGGGGGCCTGTACGTATGAATTATATTTTTTCTACATTTGTTCGAGTATTTATGTTTTTATGTGTTTTTTTTTTGACACTGACATTATTTTGGTTACTCATGCAGATGTTGGCGAGGTTGGTCACCCAGTGGCCCTACTGGTGGGTCACGACCCTCTGCTACAACCTCGAGGTGGTCAAGGCAGAGGTGATGCAGGTGGACCGAGTGGTGGTGTTGGTGGACCTGGTGGAGATGGTGTTGGCCCTTTTCGTGAGGGCAGTAGCTCAACTTCAGCAGAGGTTGCGGCTGAGCGAACTCATGCAGATGCGGCTGAGGTGCACATTGCAGTGCTTACAGCTCAGGTGACTGCTCTTGAGGACTTTCGGGTTCGAGTGGACCGCTTGACCCAGGGCATGCCTACTCGAGGTTTTATGGATGAATTCTAGGAGATTTGTTTAGAGACGATGATGGCCCGTGAGAGGGATTATCGGCCCACTCTACGTCGGGTCGCGATCGCATTGGCGACAGTAGCTCTGGTGGTGGCACCAGGAGTGGTGGTGGGTCCAGGTGCTCCTCTTGAGGGGGAACCCCCCTAGATTAGTTTTTGTACACAGGGAAAGCACCTGTTATGAGGATGCTTCTCTTATTTTTGATGACTTTGTATCTTTAGGCTGGCCAGTGGGCCAGTGATACTGTTTTTTGTACTCAGATACACATATTTTTTGATATATATATATATATAAGAGATCTTTTTGCGGCTCTACATGGTGTGCTATTTATTTCAGTTATTTGTGTTATGCTGATGGACATCAAGGTTTTGTTTTTTATGGGTGATGGTTTATTTGAGATACATTCCAGTCTAGGATATTGTTAGCTATGTGATCAGCTACTTGGTTTTGATGCCTTTATACATGTGAAAATGTGATGTGATCAAATTGTATGCTTGATCTTTTGGCACGTAAATATTTTCTAAACAGGTGTGTGTCTCTGGTCTCAAATGTTCGGTTTATCTGCGATACCACTAACTGGGAATCGAGGTAGATATGCATATGGCAAACGCCCCGATGGAGGGTGTTGCACATAAGTCCAATGACAGCGTCATATTCTGCCTGATTGTTTGTTTCTGATCCGATGCACACACCGTTTGAACACAACGGTGATTGATTGGGGTGGTAGATGACCCAGGCGGCTGCAGCCAAGTTTTGAGACCATCGCGATGCTCCATCAGCAAATCCAAAGTATGGTTCATTTTGGTGATCCATGTTGGCACTTTGAGCATGTTTTCAGGTCAAAAATATTTTGGTGATTGGGTTTTGTGTAATTTTACTCTAGGGGAAGGGTCTTTGGGCCCCTTATAGGTAGAACTTCTTGAGGTAAAGGTTTTTTATGGGGTTAGTGAGGCCAGTCCCGTCCGGTTCCATCAAGATGTATGCCCCCTGTCGGAGGCATTGTTTGATGATGTAGGGTCCTTTCCACAGTGTTTCAAACTTTCCTGGCCCTAAGGCCTCTTTTGTGACATCATAGTGAAGGACTAATTCTCCCTAGGTAAATGAGCAAGGGTTGATGTGGCGGTCAAATGATGCTTTCACCCTTTTCTTATGGGCCTCATTGTGTTTCAGCGATTGTCGCCGAATTTTGTCAACTAGCTTTAGTTGTCTTAGGCATTGTTCTAGAGGCTGGGTGTCATCAGGAGTTCAATGGCGGCATGCAAGTTTGGGATCTTGTAGAAATCGACACAAAAGCGCAAGGTGCCTTAGTTTTTCGTGACAGGATTATGATGTAAATCCTATGGCGGGGTTGAGGCAGTAAACCTTTCTCCAATCTGAGCGGATACAAATCGTATATGGTGGATTGTATCATCAGCGTTTGGTGGGGGAAGAATATCCGTAATAGCATTCTGCATGGGCTCAAAGTTAGGTTCCCCCCTAGGATAGTCAATTTATGGTAGTTGGAAATTGTGCCTGCCACAGAGGTGCCTAAATGTTTCCATTAATGGCCACATCTCTAGTGCGTAAATTAGTCTAGTGCAGATGGTGCATCGTGTTACTGAGCCAACGGAGTAGATAGTGTGTGATTCTATGCTACTTATTGTTCCTAACGTGGATGCTTGGAAATGGTCAGATGTAGAAGAGGTTGTCTTCTGTCTCCATTTCCGTTTCGTTGGCTTAGACTTGTCTTCCTCTTTAGTGGAGTGTAGACTCAACGCAACTCTTGCCGCTCTCAGTTTGGGGAGATGTATAATCTTAAACATATGGTGAAAGTGTGAGCAAATTCGGCATTAAGTGCGTGTGATCTTCTCTTGATTAGATATAATTTTCTGGGGGGAGAGAAGAGACTCTGTGGAGACTATTTTCTAGGGGCTTGAGTTCTCTACATTGGTTGACTCAGTGGTCGTTTAAATCACATAGGCCACATTTTATCCTAGGCTTGGCCAGGGTTACCCTTTGGTGGTGTGTTGTCTTATCCGTCTTGACACACCATTGCGGGGGTGGGGACATCAATCTGGCTATGTACTTTTTATGCCATTCTTTGAGATCGTCCTGTCTCTTCTCTATGGCATTAATCATGTCAATAGTGGGACGAATCTGCGAGGAATAAGTACAATGTCACTCGTAATGATTACCTTGACATATCAGGTAGAATATCCTTGATATGAAATTTCTGTCGACTTCAGTTCGAGGTCTGATGGGGAACCAATGCCGGAAGGCTGCTAAATCGTGGCAATGGACGACTATATGATCTGTGTTTTTTCATAATGCACACGGTGGTCGTTGCCACGACGTGCAATTGGGGGTAATGAGTGGTTCCTTGTTAGGTCGTTCTTTGGCTATCAAGAACATGATAGATCCGCTCATCTCATCTTCTTGGGTCATGGAGCTGCCGGTGGACTCAGCGTCTATATCGTCTTCTTGGGAAAGGCAGACTATGGCTGAGCGGTGGCTATCAAGGGCTAGCTGGAAGCGAGGTATGTAGTGACAATCCTCCAAAAGGTGATTGCCAATGCATAATGGGCATGTGAATTGTGCCGTCCGTAGCCCTATGTAGTAAACCCTTTCGATTGGATACCATCTATGAATGAGTTCCAAAGTTACGCACTCTTCGAGGTAGTGGCCACGTTCATCGCATAGCATACAACGTATAATGGGCATTACTGGGGGTCATTCTACAATCCTATGTTCCTCTTGTAAGTATAGGATGGTGCGAGGTTCTTCGTTGACCGACTGAATAGAGGGATCCTCTTGATAGAATCGCTCGACTGCATGTAAGGCATCCCTATATTGTGGTATCTCTAGACAATGGTGGGTATAGTGCCCATAGGTGCCATAGAGAGAGCATGCGTGATTGGTACACAACGGCTTGTCTTTACCTTTTGAGGTAGGTTCCTTTTTACGGGAATTCGGTGTCAAGATATCTTGTTCAGAGCCAAGGAGTGGTTTTAACTCGTCCATCTCTAGACGTATGTGGGTCGGATGGCCTATGACATCACATATGGCGTAGACTGGTGATTCTCTTTGAGTGGTGGAGGTCACCCTTTTCTTTCCTCTGTTTGTGGTTTTCTTGGTCGTGATAACCAGTTTCGCAATGGGAACTACCTTTGCGGGGGTGGTCTCGATCGTTTCCTGGGTTGTTGGGGCTCCTTAGGGATGAGAGGCTTTAACCCTACGGCAGTAACGTTTGTGGCTCCTATCCCGTAAGGGGGAACCAAGTACCAAACTGGGAACGCCAACGATATGTTGGGTAATACCAGTGTTGCCAAAACCTGTTGGGAGATGAAGCCAGTTGGGGGGTAGAGTAAAGGGGTTTGGGAGGCGACATAGGCTAGAGAGGTTGTCGTGACTGATACCTCAATGTCGTTACTGCTTGAGTCCATATCCTAACTGACCTTGGTGCTTGATGTGGACATCATGCACATCGGGGCCCCTATGGTGTCTGGTGACACCTCAGGGATAATGGGAGGATCTCCTAGGAATGACCCTAGGACAGACGATGATTTGAATTGGCTAGGGCCATATTCTTGGTACCATGAGAGACCATCTATAGTTGTATCTACATAGGGTAGAATTACATTCGTGTTGGTTAGAGGGTGCTTCTCGCTGTGTGTCAGTTGGTCTACAGTGATGATGCGATCCTCGTGGGGGAATATCATAATGCGGAAGACGGAGGAGGCTATGGCAGACATCGCATACATATAACTCCGCCCAAGCAGTATATTGTAATCCAAGTGAGAGTCCAAGACTTCAATGTCTATGTGGACCGTCTTGCCAGCTAAATGGACCAGGACATTTTGGTAGAGGCCGACGGTGTCGAGGGACAACCATCGTAAGCTCGAAGCGTTATGACCGAGGGTTTTAGTTCCAGGAGAACCCAACTTCTACCAAACATTTTTTGACATGATGCATGTCGATTCACCCTCGTCAATGACACATCGGTGAATAATGATATTATGAACCGATATTGGTATCTGCAATGCGACCATGGAAGGAAGCCTAGAGGTGGTTGTTAGTCATTAGTATTTTTTACACATTTATTGATGACTAGTTTCCTTAAGCTGATTTCCACAAGCTAATCTCAAACTATCAATTTTTCATCTAATACCCAACAATTTGTGTCCTCCTACCCCCTTCTGTTAGTCTATGATGAGAAAAATCTCTAGTTCAGACCTATCTAAGCTAAAATTATCTTCATCTACTCTTTGTCATGAGTTGTGATTATTTGTTGTCATTTACCCTTGTTTCTCATGCCATTCACTATCAAAAGGTTGAAAAAAGTGTCTACAACTCTATCCCGGTGATCTTGTCACTTGAAAATCGATCTGTACCTATCCCTCTAATAAAACACTCGAATGAAAACTGTCCCTAAGTTAGATAGTGGTGTTTAGGGAGTTTTTCCTTAGCTAAGATATCCTAGGCCAAAAATCCTTTGTCTAGTACTAGTCAACCATGAATTAGTTCCTATTCTGCAAAACAAGCGTTGTTCTATCCATAGGTCGCACACCACTAAGGGGTCACTTTGTCTCATTTCAGAAGAAGTTCAACAAAGATCCGAATTAGGAAAAGAGAAGGTTTGTCACTATCTGAAGAAATATGCTTAGATCATGGCAAAATCTCCATGAAACACCAAAAGAGCTCTCCAAGGTTCCAAAGCATCCATTTTTACATCTCTCTAGGGGTGTAACTGAATGATGATCAGTATGCAAATAAGAGGAAAAGGGAAAATTTCAAACAGGTCTCTCATTTTGAAAAGGTTTGCCATCAATGATCAGATGAAGAGCTGTAAAGAGAAGAGCAGCAAGTGTACATGATATAAATCTAAAGGCTACCTAAAGAGCATAAATTATTCCTCATCAATGAATAAAATGAAGTAAAATGAAATGCTGATCAGCAATGCTCCATGATCTCCTCCAAAAGCAGTGTTGCATAATCTTTTCGAAGGGCATCATCATGTAGGGCATAAGAAGACAGCTGCTTCTTATGCTACCTTGAACCTGGGATGTGAACATTAATCAAACGCAATTTCAAGGTACCTTGAAAACACAGTCAAGGAAAAGTTAGTTCAAATGTGTCCAATAGTGAGCATTATCCTTATACCAACCACTTTATTCACTCCCTAAGAACTTCACAGTGATATGATACCAAGAAAAGACATATATTGCATAGAAATGACACAGTGTTGAAATAAATGAAATTTCATGTGTATGATGATAACCTCCTTCATGAAAAGCATATGGTTAGAAAGCACAATGACCGAACCTCCTTCAAAAAGCAAATGGTTAGAAAGCACAATGACAGAACCTCCTTCAAAAAGCAGAGGGTTAGGAAGACATTGTTGTGGCCTCCTTCACAAACAAGCAGAGGGCCAACATGTTCTTAAGTAACTTCAGTGGCTGCTTGGCACTTTTTCCTCCAAAGGATGAACATAGAATGCATAGCACAGTTTGAAATGTTGTTTTTGATAAAGTCTCTGTTGGTAAGACCATGTTGATAAATAGTGGTAAAAAAAATGAAAGTTTATAAGTTAAGGGCCTATTTCACATCAAAAGCAAGACAGTGACATGATGGTGCTAAAAATCCTCTGTTCTTATGTTGATGAAAGCCTCCTCCAAAGGACAAAATCGAAGGCTGAAGTTTTGTTTAAAAGCACCCTCATCTGAATGATAAAATTGGTAGATTAAGCTCTGTTTCTAGTCATTTCTGCATACTGGTATAGAGAAGCATTCACACAGAAGGTGTATGTGAAAAGGGCATTTTTATTTTACAAGATCCATTATGGTTTGTCATAACTAACCCCTCCAAATGATGAATGAAGGGCAAGCGCCAAAGGTTACTTTTTTCAGATCATGTAAAATACAGTGGGAACATTATTAAGATAGATGAAATTTCATTAATTGAAGGCCTCTTTCATCATGAAGTTAAGGTTCTAACCATGATTTATAAATGAGCATAAGTGATCACAGTTGCAGGGATTCTCTTCAGGACAAATAGAAGGTCTACACACAGTCAAGAGAAACTGTTAATACAAAGTGCCTAACAGTAACAGTGGCCTCCTTCACAAAAGCAGAGGGTCAGCTCTCCAAATGATTAACAGTCCATATAGATCAACTTATTCAAAGGGTAAAAAGAGGGTGATGTAACCATGACTCAAATTCAGTAAAAGGGTGCCTCCAACAAATGATGAGAGACAAAGTCTTAGTGGACACAGACATTTTACATTACGAAATGTTTTCAATCAGAGGATAAGTTCCAGTTCCAATTTTAAAAGACCACTTTCGAAGAGAAAGTATGGCACAGTTTCTGATAAAGGTAAATTTTTATGATTTAGAAGCCTCTTTCATCATACAAGCATAAAACCAAATCATGGTTTGTTTACCTCCTTCATGAGCAAGTACAAGATCAAATTTATAAGTATTAGCACTATGTCTAAGAAAGGTAGTCAGTTATGGACAGTTTTAAAACATACATTGCTGAAAGGGTTCATTCAAGGTTTTGAAAAGTAATATGAATATGGCAACCAAAACTGTTGTTTTTAGCCTCCTTCCTCATAAATAAGAGACCTAAGAAGATGTTCAAAAGTTACAAATGGAAAGGCCACAGCTACCCCTGATGATCTATTTTAAAGCAACAAAGAGAATGCATATGAAAGAGACCTCTGTCACATCATAAACAAAGGATAAATCACCAGGATATGATATGGTTTTTGAGAAAGGTTTTATTGGATATGGAAGATTTAAGGAGACAACTTAAAAAGGATAAATCAATTTGTTGAAAGAGGCAACCCCTCACCATTGTGCACAAAGCTATTTAAAAAAAAAAAGTTTCTTTCAAATTAAAAAGGAGGAGTTTGTTTTTTAAATTGAAAGTAGGGAGACTTTGTTTTAAAACTATAAAAGGCATGGCCAAACGTTTCTTCATACCATTTTTTTTCAAACCTCGTGGGCAAGAGAATATAGTTTTGAGCATTTTTTAAGGCATTTGCAGCCTTTGGAACGCGCGGTGCGCCTGTATCTTTGCGCGGCGAGCCTGTAGGCATCCTCTGAAGAAAATTGTTAAAGGCGTGGCACGCTTGTAGTGTTGCGCGGCATGCCCATGCCCAGCATTAAGCAGGCACCCAGGGCCGACAACAACCATCTCTGAATGCGGCGAGTTCTTCCATTCAGGCCTGCCCGGCCCATCAACCATCTCTGAACACGGACTCTGCCAGCCCGGGCGAATACTCAAAGAGGCCATTAAGGGTGTTGAAGACCAAATTTTTACACAATGAAATCGTCCCCAAACACAGCTAAACACATTTTGAAAGGCATTTATGTCTCTAAGTCAAATTTTTGTTTGATTTAAGGGAAAGTTTGATATCAGAGTTTAAAGGGAGTCTCTTAAAAACTGTCAAAGAAGCAGTGGTAAAGGACGAAATATTTGTTGTCAGTTTTTAAAAGAGTTTTCTTGCTGTGATTAATTAAAGATAAACACAGTCTTATAGAGAGAAAAATGGGATTGTTTTGAATACCTTTTCTTAGTAACAAGAGGAGATGATACTTTAGAAAAACAAACTAACCTTTATCCAAAAGGAACTTGCTTGTTAAAATCATCACAGAGCAACAGTAATTAGAGAAGGAGACCTAAATCAATGTCAAAGGGGCTTTTATGTTGGATGAGGAATAGAGTGTAGTTTTAACAGAGAGACTCATCATTTTAGGTCAATAGCTTGTACCACATAAAACAAAGAATCACTGTTTGAAAGACTAGTGCCTTGTGAAAGTTTAAATTTGGTTTTTCAAGTACATAAAAGATCATACAGAGTTTGTTTTGAAAACTGTTTACTAAGTGACAGGGAGACTACTTTGTTTAGAGAAACAATGATCATTAAAGAGGGACAATTTGTTCAAAGGGAAAGAACATTTTTTTTCAAGAGTATATTCTTTTCTTTGAGAGGAAGGAAGATAGAAATTGGGTGAAACAGTTTTGATCAGTTTATAAGGGGTTTGCTCACCTCTTAAACAGTTGATTTCAAAAAAGCAGTGATTGAGGGAAAGAATTTTTGTGTAAAAAAACAAAAGGGGACTTGTCTTAAAAAACCAAAAATAGATCTTACTGAAGGCCTCTTTGCTCAAAACACAATGCTGGAAAAGTAATTTTTTTTTCATTTAACAAATACTTGTTTGCCAACTAAAGAGAAAAGAAGTAGTCTATTTTTCAATACATTTCAAGGTCTTGTTTGGAAAGTCAGTGAAGGGTATCAAAAGAAAAAATTCCTCCAAAGAAGGACAGCAAAAGTGGGTATCACAATAGGTATGAGCCTATTACAACTCAAGAGGTGAATGAATCTCCTTCAGTACTCTTCAATTTTCATGAAGTAGGGTGCTTGGAATTTTGCCAAAAAATCCAAGAAGTAAAAAGTCACCTTCCTTTGACACATTTGTTTACTTTGAGGCTGCAAGGAAAGCATGTCCATCTAGCAGGTTTGGATTTCAAACTCTCTCCTAGGGCTATCTCCAAAGCTACTAAGATCCCCTATATAGAAGAAAAGTGGTTCAAACAAACATACCTAGATCTGAATCACTATAAACCCTTTCTAAAACAAGACCATCAGGATGCTTGCCAAGCTATTTTCCCTTTTTCTCACTTATTGAGTAGCTGTGCCCCTCTCATGAAAGTCATCATGAAGTATTTCACATGTGAAGGGAGGTTTTCCCGGATTTATGCCTATCACATCAGGCTTCTTATGCATTTCACAAGAACTCAGTTGTTGAACCTACCTTTCTTCCTCTATAGAAGCATTGACAAGATGGCCTCTACTATCCAAAAGAAGCCCTCCGCTCAACAACAAGCTTGTTTATTTCATCATTCCCTTATCAAGATCATCATCCTCCATCAACTTGAGAAAAAGGGAGTTTCTTGGGACTCTTTCATCTCCCATCCCGATTTTTCCATTGCCTCTTCATCTCATGCGCCTTCCTCACCATCCACTCATCATGTTTCTCCTTCTTCTAGTAAATCCACTCCTAAAAGACAAAAATCCCCTATGATTGAGAGTGAAGAAGAGAAGAAGCAAACTAGTGATGAAGAAGGGCAAAGTGGAAAGAAGAAAACTAGTAATGACGAGGGACAAAGTAAAGATTCTAAGCATGACAGTGGGGAAGAAGGAAATGATGGTGAGCATGAACAAAATTATGGTGAGCATAGCAGTCATGAAGAGGAACATGATGGCAGCCAACACATCGGTAATCGTGAGGGTGATGAGGGAAAAAATAGTGAAGGAAAAGAACACAACAGTCATCAAGAAAGCAAAGAAAAATATGAACAAGACTGCCCTCAAGAAAACAAACAAAGTGGCAGCCAAAACAGTGATGATGAGGGTCATAATAGTCCTCAAAGAGACACTAATGATGAACAAGACAGCCCTCAAGCAAGCAATGATGATGGCAAGCAAATACCAAACAGTGAGCATTTCGAAGGGGGTAGCATGGAGAAAAAAGATCAAAATAGTCCTAAGGGAAGCCAAGACCAAATCAATGACCATGAGCATAGCAGTGGTGAAGACAAACAAGGAAATATTCAAGCAGAAGAAAACAGTGACAAACGTGAAGCTGGAGCTAATGATGATGGAGGTAGCAAGGTAAAATACCAATTTGAGCAAGTACAAGTAGATAAACCTCCTCTCTCTTCTCCTCAACACAGCCAAGAGCAGTGCTAGCTAACTCTCCTAGGAAAGGGGCCATGACTCTTCCTCCAAAAGTGGTGAAGCCTAGAAACACTAGATCAGCAAAGAAGAAGATCACTCCAATAGTGACTAGCAATGTCACAAGAGCGCTAAGAAGTAGATGCAAACTGCCTAAGAAGAGTATTTTTGAATTGCCAAAGAGGAAGAGGACCAAGAAGTCTATCCAAGGCAAGGGGAAAGAAAAAGAGGAACAACAGGAGAGTAGTCATGAAAAGGAAAGGGAATTTGACATCATACAGATAGACAGTGATGATGGGGATGATGAAGCTAGAATTCTTGAGGCTCTTTTGCAAAATAGAGAAGCCAAAATTCATGACCTACAAGCTGATCTAGAAAGGTCAAAGGACCTCATACATGTTCTACAGATGCAAAACAAACAAATGAGTGGTCAAATAGCAGTTAATGAGGCCCGGGCTTTCAAATACCAAAGGGAAGCCTACAAAGCACAAATCAAGCTTGAAGAGCTTATGGGCGAATTTTATGATACTGAACAAGAAGAGCAGCCAATGAGAAAGAGGCCTAGGACTATGGGACTCAAGAAAGCTTTGGAGAAAAAGAAGGAAGAAGAGGCAGACCTTGTTCGATCTTATCTCTCACTCAATTGCTCGCCCAAGAAATAGAGAATGATAAAGAATCATGGCTTGAAAGGGACAACAAGCATTTGGAGGATAAATTAGAGAAATCTAACAGAGACTTGAGTCTACAAAAGAAGATTACTAGGCACTACAAGAATTTGAACCAATTTGCCCGAAGAAAGCTCAAACTTCCTCAAGAAAAGCTCAAGGTTGCCCGAAAGAGGTTCCCTATAGAAAAAGTGGAGAAAGGCACATCAGGGCTTGAAATCTTGGCCTCATCTTCCTTACATGCTTCTAAGAACCCATAAGGGGCTTGCTCACCAAAATTGAGCAAATTTTGACATGATTTTGTTTTTTGTGTTTTTTGGCCATAATTGCACATTTTTCAAGGCGTTTCCATGGGTGCTAGGAGCATCCTCAGCTCATGAAAGTCATTTTTTTGGATGGACTAAATTTAGGGGCAGCTACTCACAAATTTTGAGATCCAAATGAGGTGTTTTGGTCCCCCAAAGAGGCGAAAAACAGTGATTTTTTTAACTTTCTGCCTCACATATCAGCAAGGGCTACTTTTTGGTTTTTTCCACTCATTCCACCTTTTTACATACTTCTAGGGATTAGTTTTGGAAAAATCAAGTAGTTCCAGAGACTAGACATCTAGGGATTTCCAACGAGCCATCCTGTGCCTCGTTTCGACATTGGGAGGTCCCTCCAAAGTGGTCTACAAGACAGGCAATTTTCTCCTACTACGTTCCTGTAACATTTTGGCAAAAAAGGCAGATTTCTGAAGATGCTCATCCAAATGTGCGTTAAGCCTTTTTTAGCCATTGTCAGTCATGAAAAGTCAATTTTATTTCCTCTTTATCATTTTAAGATATTTTTAAAGATATTTTGTGCCTTGGGTTTTGAAAAACCTCAAGGACAAAATCAAATATTTGTAATAGGCCAATGGCCTTCTAGATGCTCTTGGATAGTTTATTTCTCTTTAGCCTATATATTCCAAGAGATTTCATTGTATGAAGAGGCTGAACTTGATGATATAGTGCAATACATGGTTATACAAGCTTATAAGAAATACTTTATCTCATGATGTGGATGATTTCTTGTTTGTCTTGGATGGTGGAAGAGGACTGTTTGTTGGATTCCTTGGCTTGGTAAATGGTATAGTGTTCCTATCTGTATGTTTTCCTTAGTTTATCATACATGTTTTCATGCTTCTTGCTTGCTGTAGGTCAGTAAAGAATAGATTTGATACATGCCCATGGAGGCACCTCAAGTTTCCTGATTTCATTACAGCTTCTATGTTTTTCTTCTTTCTTAGTTATGTCAAAGAATTCTTAACTGCTCTTTGATACCCTAAGAACTTGTTATCAATTTCATTAATGGTTATTATGTATGCTATCTAGTATGATTCAAGGTATGCCCTGCTTTCTCATAGCTATCCAAAACCCCATCACTGAAACCTTTCTCTGAATGTTTGATTGTCCTAGTTGAACCAAAGAGGTCTTGTGTCGATCTTTCCCTTTGCCTATGCTCTGCAATCTTAGTTCAAAGTTCCCGATAGCTCAAAATATGATTTCTAGGAGTTCCCTCTTCATAGATTGAGTTGTTTTTTTGACTTATTTGTTTTCCCCAAATTCTGAAGGCGATTTTCCCAAAGTTAGAGGGTCTTATACTTCTATGTATCGCCTGAATGTTTATTTTATGCATCTATCAGCTTGAGTTTCATTTATTGAGATTAATGGTTAGCCCTACCACATAGATGTCTGCTGTAAAACTGTTTATGCTTAAACCTCTTTGTCCTTCACAAATTTAGTGTCCATCCCATTTCATTCTACCTAAAAGAATCCATTTTACCTCGACCAAATCGGCCCTGCAATATACCTTGTCCACCCTTTGAGGCAGTCTCAACCTTATCGACCCCATAGCCCAGTTGATCTAAAAATATTGTTATCTATCTATCCTTTGATCTGTTCTCCCTCAAAAACCTAAAAAAAATGAAAAACACACTTAACAAATAGCCTAAAATCAGATACATAGAAAGAAAACAAGTTTACATCCTTTGCACAAATAGAGAGAGCCCTCTCTGAGTCCAGGAAGGCTACGTCCTTGGGCTCCAAGGTTGGTTTGATGTTACCTTGTCACTTGGCTTGCCAATCTGCCAAATCATGGGACCCTAACATAATGGCGATCACGACGGGACTCTGAGTGAATAAACAAACTTAGACTTCCCTAAACATTTCAGCATCCCTTAAGAAGATTATCTTGTCGACTTACCCCACCGCTCACGCTTAATGGCGATCACGGTGGGACCTTTCTGAGTTAGTGACAAACTAAGTACACCTTAGGACTCCAGAAATCCCTTGTCTTCAAGAATATCTAGTGAATTTTCCACCCCATCGCCACACTAACATAATGGCGATCACGGTGGGACCTACTGAGTACATGACAGTCTAGCAAACTATTGTAGATTCATTAGTCCTTCAAAATTAAACTCAGACCAACAGCCTAAGAAATCATTTAGAGTAAACTCTTATTGTTTCACCATCTTATCAAAGTGATGAATCAGGTTTAGAATACTCCTACAAACTAGGCTGCATATAAAAACTCAGAAAACCCCAAAAAACATCCCTAGATTGGCTTTTTCCCAGTTATTGGTGGTGGACCATAAGTACATATCTCTAAAAACAAAAAAACATCCACCTGGCGACTCCACTGGCCTCCAGTAGGCCTAATAATCCAGAAAAAACCAAAAATTTCATAAATCATACTATCCTATTGACTTATCTTTCCCAAAAACTCAAAGTTCATGATGCAGCCTCTGAAATCAGTGACAAACTAAGTACAACTTAGGGATTCAGAAATCTTCATCTAAACATAGGAAATCAACAGAATAAACTTGCAAATAGAACCATAGCTTTCTCAACAATCTAGCAAACTGTTGAAACTAAGTTTTAAGTCATTCTTGCAAGTTTTCACATAAAAGTTTTCTAGAAAAGAATTCTCCTAAAAAACATCTTTGTCAATATTGGTGGTGGACCATAAATCTCAAGAAAACCCACCTGGCAACTCCACTAGCCTTCATTTTTTCTTGACCATTCTTCACATTAGCGAAACCCCTAGAGAGGACATCCATCCAAAAATAATCATAACTATCACCCTCTCTAAACTTTGACTTTGAAATCTGGCTTCACAAAGAATTAATACCAGATCTCATTCAGACCTAGATCCCCCTATCATAGTTGATGACCCAGAAAAGATTTTGTGGCAAACTTATTGTTAGTCATCAGCATTTTTCACCTGTTGATGATGACTAGTTTTTAAAGCCAAGTTTTCTAGCAGCTGATCTCCAATTTGTCAAAATTTTCAACTAGAAAACACCCATAAACATTTTTCCCTCCTACCTTCTCAATCAGCCTATGATGAGAAAAAACCTGATTGTCAAGCTCTATCCAGTCTCAGTCATACAGACTTTTCCATCAGCTGTCATAAGCTAAAGTCATCTGCTGTCATTCACCCTCATCCCCAGCTCATTCATTAACCAACTAATTGATAAGAAGGTCAGCTTCCCTACCTCTGGTCATGTCTCATCTTGGGATCTGATC